>OX465261.1:940845-1540845 GCA_949987775.1 Aproaerema taeniolella | reverse complement strand
CATTAATGTACAGGAGAAACAAGAATGGTCCTAAAATTGAACCCTGCGGGACGCCCATACAGACTGTGGACCCAGGTGATCTAGTGCCGTTAACCTCAACCTTCTGGATCCTATTACACAAATAAGATTCCAGAAGCCTAAGTGCATTTCCTCTTATGCCATAGTGATGTAATTTTCTGATTAGAGTCTCATAGTGAACACAGTCAAAAGCCTTGGACAAATCACAGAAGACTCCAAGAGCATCATGTGAATCCTCCCAGGCCTCAAAAATGTGCCGAATAAGCTCAACACCGGCATCGGTTGTTGAACGACCCCGTGTGAATCCAAATTGATTAATATTCATAAGTTTATTAGCATAGAAGTGAGTAGTTAATTGACCAAGGATAATTTTTTCAAAAATTTTGCTGAGTACTGGTAGTATTGAAATAGGTCTAAAGTTGGTGGGGTCAGATGTACTACCAGCTTTAAACAGAGGAATTACTTTACTATGTTTCATCAAATCAGGAAACACACCACCATCGACACAACTATTGAAAATAAACACTAAATGTGGAGCAATACAATCTATTATACAATTTATTACTTTTACTGAAAGACCATCAAGGTCCGCAGTCTTTTTCATGTTTAACATTTTAAAAGTTTTAAGAATGTCAACAACTCTTATATGTGAAAAACTGAAATGAACCTTACTTTCATCTACATTTTGCTTGAGTAGCGATTCAGCGAGAGCGGGAGATGAGCCAAGTGATTGAGTAGTGGAGACTGGAATGTCAGTGAAAAACCTTTCAAACTCTGTAGCAATAGCTACATCGGAAGTTAGGATTTTGTCATTAATATTGAGCTTAAAATCAAACTTGCGAGCCTTAACCCTTCCCGTCTCACTATTAATAATTTTCCAAGAAGTCTTAACGATATTACTACTATTTTTAATTTTGTTTCTAACAAACATAGCCTTCGCCGCTTTACATACACGTTTAAATGTTTTGGAATAAGCTCTAACATACTCAACAAAAGTTTCAGAATGGTTATATGCTTTCTCACCATAGAGATCATATAGCCTTTCCCTGCTTTTGTGAATTCCCACTGTCGCCCAATCACTAAACTTCAAGGAGTCATTAATTTTTAGCGTCTTGGATTTAAACACAATGTCAAATTATTGCTTAGATAAACTGAGTACAGAGTTATAAAGTTTGTTAGGATCATCACTCTCAAATCTTAGATCTGGTAGTTTGGTGATCATATTACTTCTGTAATTCTCAAGCATTATGTCACTAATAGGCACATATTTGATACCTCTTTCTACAGCCTTTCCACGAAGCGCATCAAAGGAAACTAGTTGGCCCGAGTGATCCAATGGTAACTTGTGGATAACAGATTTTTTGCCTGGGATGGATTACTAGGAGGCAGGTCTCATTTGTGTTTCCTTAGTCGCCTCTTACGACACCCACGGAAAGAGATGGGGTGGTGTTATTCTCAACCAATCACCACACGATCTTATATAACAATGACATGGCGCACTTTAGCTGTTGAGCCAGTGAAGAAGTAATTTAAGAAACAAGTTTTGAGTTGCTTAATCTACTTGAAAAACCACGAAAGTAAAAATAAAATTCTAACAAAGAATGAGGAATGAAAACACGAATTTAACATTAAATTTTCAAGAAAAATGATCCTTTTCCTTGTAGAAATATCGCACGATAGCTCCTTCGCGGAATACTGGATAGACAAACAAATTTTGCACCTATTTGTTATTAGCCTGGATCTCTGCCAACTTGGCTAGATCTTGATTTTGTTGGATTTATACCTGGGCCCCGATTCTGTAACTTAAGTTGTGTGTCGATATGATGTCGATGGAATAAACGCTAATATATCTGTTTAGGTGGCGAAATTAAGAACTATTTGATTTTCACATACTTGCTGACAACCACCCCGACCAGCAGCGCAACCGCCAACCGAACGTAAAGTTACAAACTACCTAGCAACTGAAAATTCAGTTGGCGGTGGCGCTACCAGTTGAAGTAGCCGTCATTAGATGTATGAAATTTGGATAGTTCTCAATTTTGCCACCTGAACGTAAAAAACAGCGGCCATTCCATCGACAAACAACTTTAGTTACAGAATCGGGACCCTGGTTACGTGTAACTAGATTGCTACTAGATTGCAACTCTACTGATTTTATAGTTAAAGAATTTGTGATGTTGTGTGAGGACTGTGAAATTTCGCGCGTATCCGCAACAAGACCTACGGAAAATCAACAAAAACAAAAAAAAACTACAAACCAGAACATCATCTAAATAAATGAGTGACATTTTCGTTTGTGGTTATCTGCTAATAGGCACTGTAGTCTGCAAAAATACTAGTTATCTACTTTGTGCGAACTGTTGTTAGGATTGAAGTCGGTGACTCAATACGTTTTTTTAACGTGGAAAATCATACTGGATTTTTATTCCATGTAGTAAACCCTCCAAAATAAATGTCAAATGCAGCATCAAGTAGCTCCAGAGCCATATAACGCTCTGTCTGCCCCGAAAGGATTATAGGCGTCATTGTATGGATAGATAGATTAACTATGAGCATTTTTTAATCGAATCGTTATCATCATTTTGGCAAGTTTGAAAACTATTTAACAAAAAAACTATTTTATTCTTTTCCTTCTATTTATTTAATTGTATATAAAATTTTTTATCTTTAATTTTAAAATTGTCTTATGTTTTGACATTGTACACGAGTTGGTAATCAAATACAGGGCAGCTGCGATACAAGCATGTTTACTCCATTTATAACTCTTTTTATAAACTAATTTGTGAAATAAATTATTTTATTCTATTCTAAAACTTTTTTGAGGTTACATTTAAAGCACTACATAACACTTAGTTACTGAAACATCATTTAATGTTAATGCTATTTTAAATTGGGCCAGCGTGGTGGACTATGGCCTAAGTCCCCTTCGTCTTTCGATAGGAACGTGCCCCTCGGCGGGCACATATTGGTTGACGTAATTACCTAAGGACGTTAATCAGCCTACCAAACTGAACAACTTTCCCCTAGGATCATAGGCCGAAATATGAGCAACAATTTTCGCCTATACATTTTGTACTATCAACAGATTTGTTAAGAACAATAGGTACGGTCGGCCAAAAAAGGGGTCTATAGTATTCACAGAACTTCCCGTGTAGCCAAAATATCGCTAAGGTTCACATCATAACAAAGAAAGAGATAGAATGATGACGTATAATGCAGTGATATGACATAATGGAGTCAAAACTGTCAGTTCATTATTGGAAGGGAAAATCAACCTTGCTGTTCTAGGGTGGTAGACCCTAGCCCGCTCATACGTCTTAATTTTTCGATTTTTGAATTCGGTTTATTTTTTTAAGTATTAAATTTTTTATCATCTTGTCAGGCATGAAAATGCTTACTTCCCATAACTTCACGATATAAAGTTATGAGAAACTTGGGTTTTTATTCAGTGATAAAAGTGTCTTGATCTAAAACATTTTAGCAAATTCACTTTATTAATTTACTTGTTATTTAATTGTATATACCTTTACAAACCTTTTTGACCCTTTGATGACGAGGATAGCTACCCACTCAAAGGGCCTCTTTATAATTCGAAAACGACACGGCAAAAAGGTGTTACCATTGCCTCCTGTGTACTAGTTGTTCATAAAAATAAACGCATCGTTGACTGTCAGTTGAATTTGACAGCTGTCACCTGTCATTGCGTCGTTGCTCTTCTTCTCCGTTCGTTTACATGAAAGTTTGTCTTAAATTTTAATTTTTCTAAAAATAAGCGAATAAAACAAGTACCTATTCTTTAAATTAAATGTTCTTTTATTGAACACTAGTTATACTAGAAGCTAATAGGAACATAAGGGACAGTGGTAATTCCAATTTTGCCGTGCCGTGCCGTTTGAATTTTAAAAAGGCCAAAAGGCCCACACTAAGGTTTTTCCTTATTTCATGGGCCTCTTGGAATATACACAAAGACAGACACGAACAACATCTGCTTTGTAAAAAATATTTTGCCTGACTGGGGAAAATCGGACCCACCCATAAAGAAGGCAGTGTTACTGCTGCTCAACCAAACCAGCCTCAAATCTGTATTTTGATTTACAGGGAAATATAAAATTTAATTTAAAAAGAGTTTAGTTTTTTTTTTAAACCGATTTCTTCGATCAACTATATAAAACTAGATACACAGTCCCATACAAAATGAAATTTAAAAGTGTCCTAACTACAATACGTACTTAGATAGTTGTATACCACTTCATGTATTATGAAAGAGTTCTAAAGTGTCAAACATTTTAATCTAATTTAAACCTTAACGTAATTTTATAAGGTCGAAAATAAAATCTGTTTAATTTGTAAAATACCACTTTTGGTTTTGAACAAAGGATAACGTAAGACAATTTGATGACACTGGCTGTCACGTAGAACATGGGAGGAGTGGAGTTGCCTTTGTTAATTTTAAAAATATATTAGTTGGGTCGATTTCACATAAAAAAATCTTCGTCTAAACTTTATAACAAATTCAAAATGCTACGAAATGGTGTGGTTTTCTTTTTAACCCCTGATTGTGTTGTGTATGTATAGGAGCATCATAGCTCTTAAACGGATGATGTTAATGGTGCAGTTTATTTTATTCGAAAGCTTCTTCTTGCGCTGGATTTCAGATATGATTTATCAAAATTGGTTCAGCCGCTTACTTTTATGTTAGTTTTTATGGTTTTTTATTATTAAAAAAATCACATTCATTTCAAATTAACCGACGATTAATATACATTACAATTGATAATCACAGCCGCGGCCATTCTTCTTAATTATTGCTTATAAACCTAATATTCTATGCTTATTTTTTATGAAATATGAAATAACTTATAAAAAAGAAAAGAACTGTGTCTTTCCCGATTACACATATTTTATGTTTTGCTTATTTAAAACTTAGTATAATTTTTTGAACAGAAATGACCTATTGAGATTTAAGAGAGGAAATTAGCTATGAAACTAAATAGATATTTAAGTACAAGTAATAACTTATTTAAAAAAAAAGCAACTAACTCAAAAAAAAAACATTTGTCTTCTTCGCTGTCATCATCTTTGTCCTGAAGATGAAACATATTTTTTTATTTTATTCAATACAAGAAACTCCAAATCAAAAGTGATAAAAAGGTACATACTATTTGAGGTGCAGCTGTTTTGTGTAACCTTTTGACTTCTTTTGTAATGACATACGAGTCACTTTCTAAAAAATGCTTGGAGCAAAAGACACTACTTTGCGACGGCTAGAAAAAATCTTCACATCTTTGACGTGCGACCACGTATGTCCACTGTCCACATCGCACAGGATCTCTAGGAAAACTAAAAATCCAATAAAACTTTATGTTTGTAAACGTCACGCACGTTAAATTTTTTATAAATTCAATTTTATATGATTAATGGTTTTGCCATAATACCTTTAATGTAAGTATAGAAAACAGAATTAATATATATACTCTTTACACTTAAATTTTATAACACAGATGAAAATGAAAAAAAAAACAATAGAAAAAAAAACTTCTCTATTTGTTTTAGAACAGAGTCACTGCATAACCCGAACAAATGATGTTGAAATACAACGGTATGGATTTGTAAGTTCCGCTAGTGTCTATTCAATTTAAAGGGTTATACTCTCGCCGAATGTTATTAAATTAAACTAAAAAAATGTTTTATAACCTTTTCTTGGCCAAATACCAAGATAATTTCAATTCACATATAATAATTACAAAACTACTTATTTAAAAAATGTCATTCCATATTCCTTTAATGTTCTGGAGGTGTGATTTTTAAAATTTTTCACTGCGCACTGAGACATGGTTACTTTCGGAACGAACGAATGCTACTAAACGAAAAGACAACCCAAAACGTCAAGTGGGTGATCATTTAGTGAGGGAACTTTTTTGTTGTGGATTGTGTATCTAGTTCTTTATAGTTGATCGAAGACCGATTTCAAAAAAAGTGGAGGTTCCTTTGCATTCACGCCATTACGTAAAATTATTCTTTAAACTTTGTTACGTCCTAAGCAAAACTCTATAAACTAGATATGAACCTTAGAACAAATATTTGTTGTTACTGTCATTTTTAGGGTTCCGTACCTCGAAAGGAAAAACGGAACCCTTATAGGATCACTTTGTTGTCCGTCCGTCCGTTTGTCTGTCAAGACCCTTTTTTTCCGGAAAGCACAGAGGTTTCAAGCTGGAATTTATATCAAATACTTAAGTCTACTGTTTCTTGGAGCTGTGAAAAAATCTAACTTCTAAGCCAACGCAATGAAAAGATATAGCCGTTTATGCCGAAAATTTCCGCAAATTTTCGACACTCGCGAGGGAATCAAAACCTACAGAGTACTTCCCGTGAACTCAGAATCTTGAAATTTGCTATAAAGCAACGTCTTTTATTACAAATAAAGGAACAGTTGTGAAAACCATAAATTTTTAGTTACATCATGTAATAAAAATATTTTTAATAATTTTAAACTTACTACCCTTTTCCACATGAATGCGTAGAGGTATTAAATTAAACTTTTACATAAATGATTTGAACGAAACCCTCGGTGTGCGAGTCCGGCTCGCTTTTGGCCGGTTTTTTTATGCATTTCCCAATCCTAAAATCTGATTTAATTCAGATAATTCAATTATGTTACCAAAATTAGTAGTTATAAAGCCATCTAATTACCTACAGTTAATATTGCATAATTTCAATTCGCATAAACAACGTGAAATTCAACACAGAATTCATAATCAAGGACCGAAATCAATTTATCGGATTAATTAATATGCTTCTGAATGTCTAATTGATATTAATGTAGCTTAGAGTGGTCACATTCAGATAATCAATTAATAATTTGAACTAGTTAGACCTAATTGTTTACGCCTAAAATGTAAGAATCATCAAAAGATAATCATAAACTAGTGTTGCATAGTCTATCGATACTATCTTAACCTTGAAAAACAGTAAGAATATCGATAGTATTAGAATTCAATAGTATCGATAGTATTGATAGTTTTGAATCAATTCTATTGATACTATTAGGATTCAATAGTATCGATAGTTTGGTCTCTCACCAATAGTATCGCAAACTATGGCGATAATATCGATACTATCGATAGTCCTATCGATATTTTTACTGTTTTTCAAGGTCAACTATCGATATCCAAACTATCAACACTACCATAAACCGAAACGTCATCTGAATATAATGTGTATGAGTTTTTTTTGTTTTTGTAGGTTTTTTTTTTAAGCGCTGAATCAATTTCAATAACATTTACAAGGGACGACCTCAGGATTATACTTTTTCACATAAAAAAATATATATTTTACAGTAGCAGTTTAAAAAAATATATATTATTAGCATCCACAGACTTGATGTCCGTGCCCTTGTCTAGATTAAGTTTTCTTGTTAATAATACTTGATGTTTTTACCCGACTGCGCGACGCAAAGGAGGGTTGTGTTTATCAGCCTATGTATGTATATTTGTGGGTTTGTACTTTTGTGGCACTATTTAGACCAAACGCGTTGGCCAATTTAGATAAATGACACGTCGTTTGATTCGTCATGACGGCGCGAAAGTTATAGAAAGCAAAATGGCCGATTTTGGACGCCATATTGTGAAAAAGAAAAAATTAAAATCGACGAACTATGTCAAGTTGGGTATCGTTGAATAAGTAATAAGTATTTAAAAAATATTTTTAGGTTTCTCGTATCGTTTTTCAATCAGAATTACCATTGAGGATCTACGTATAACGATTTAAAGTTGGTTAGTGACGATTCTAACTTACCTAAATATAGTCTTTTAATTCGGAAATTGTCAATTTTTTATGAAAGTTAGATGTATGTATACAGCTAATAAGAATATCAATAAACAAATATATAAATATCTAAACTTAGCTAAAAGTGTAAAATAAAATAAATTAATAAAAAAAATAAAAAAACCCGACTGCGTTATAAAAACTTAAAATAAAAAAACAAGTAAGTCCATTAGTCGAGACTTTTGTTATTGAATATTTTTGAACAACATAAAGATTTTAACAGTCGGGACCCATAAAAAATCCGGCTTCCTAATAATGAGTTCCGATTGTTATAAAATCGTTTTTTTATGCAATAATATTCAATAACAAAAGTTTCGAATACTGGACTTACTTGTTTTTTTATTTTCAGTTTTTAAAACGCAGTTGGGTTTTTTTTTTATTAATTTTAAATATTATACTATACTTTCCATAGTAGTTAAAAGTTAATTAACAGTTATAAAAATCAATTAAAAATTACAAATTTATTTTTAGTAAACCAGTAACGCATAATAACCCACAGAATGTATGTCAAATGTGGCATCAAGCGGTCTTAGGACCGCTCACTGATGCTCTGCCTACCCCGATAGGGATTATAGGCGTGAGCATATGTATGTTGTACCACTACATATAATCAATACTAAAATTATAAACAGGAAAGACTTGACTGATTATTTGTTTGTTTGCATTGAATAGACTTCCAAACTACTGGACCGATTTGAAAAATTCTTTCACCATTAGAATCCTACATTATCCGTGATGAACATAAGGTACATGATTTTCCCGAGTTCCCACGGGAACGAAGTCCCGGGCGGAAATCTAGTCTGAGACATAGTAAAAATAGGTTTATGTCTGAGATACGTTTCATTTGCGCCGAGCCTCCTTTTTTTCTATACTTCGATGAGTATTGCCTTTTTTAAATTGATCAAACGACTGATAATTATTTCTTTCTAGTCGACCAACAAAAAAATGGTCGATTTCAAAAAATGTAGAGTCTAGGGCTAGGGAATTCTTAAATAGTTAACTGTGTAATAGGAACGTCTACCAAATAGTTAACACTTCGATACCGCGTTGTAGAATACCAGTAGTGACATCTAGTGTTTTTTTTTGGAACCTATTTGGACATGTTTGAATGGGCAGGAGGTATTACCATCTAGTTCATTTACAAAAAAGCCCTACTATTAAGAGATACTTTTTTTGTATGTTTCGTAGAGCTGAATATCTTCCAAAGTTTACGGATACGAATACGCGCGAAATTTCACAGTCCTCACACAACGTCACAAATTTTTTGACTATAAAACCAGTAGAGTTGCAATCTAGTAGCAATCAGCTTCCCAGTATATTTAAGTTACCTACAAATAAAAATAATAAAATATATCTGATAATACAATAGTCAATGCAACATAAACATAATTAAATAAACGAATTAATTAATTAATAAAACATCCAAATAATCTCATGTCAATGGTAACAGATAAAAAATAATTAATAAAAAAAATATCATAAAATATCAATGATTAGATTCTAAGTTGCTAGAACAATAAGTACTAATAGTCAATCAAATTTAAAAAGTTAATTACCTACAAAGTACTCGACAAAAATATAAAAATAAAAGCAATAAATAACACCTGAAATACACCTATTTAAAAATAGGGTTACCAGTCAACCAAATTAAAACTAAAAATAATTTAAATGTCAAAGTACATAAATTTCAAAAAAACCTGGAACATCCACCTATCAACATGGATAGGGTTCGTACCACCAATTAATAGTTTGTACAACCAATAATTAACATCAAAGATTGACTTAAACAGGTACACAGTACTATAAAATTAAAACAAATTAAAATTATATTAACACATTAAAATAATTCATAAACATACATATGTAAGAAGCATATTATTAATAAGTAAAATAAAGGTGATAAGCGACCGGTCTAAAAAAAAAAAAAAGGGGGGAGGGGCTATACGTTAAATTATATAGCGTGTATAGTGTTTATTAAATAGACGATAAGTAAAGTTTTCATAAATATTTCAGATACGAGCATTTTCTTGTTTCATACTTTTTAGAGCACGATTCTTCAGTAGTCGGGTTTTAGTTTTTAAACTTATTTTTTATTACATCTTGTCAGGCATGAAAATGCTTACTTCCCTAATCTGTCCTAATTTGTTTATAACTTTCACAATATAAAGTTATGAGAAACTTGGGTTTTCATTCAGTGATAAAAGTGTCTTGATCTAAAACATTTGAGCAAATTCGCTTTATTAATTTACTTGTTATTTAATTGTATGTACCTTTACAAACTTTTTTGACCCTTTGATGACGAGGATAGCTACCCACTCAAAGGGCCTCTTTATAATTCGAAAACGACACGGCAAAAAGGTGTTACCATTGCCTCCTGTGTACTAGTTGTTCATAAAAATGAACGAATCGTTGACTGTCAGTTGAATTTGACAGCTGTCAATTGTCATTGCGTCATTGCTCTTCTTCTCCGTTCGTTTACATGAAAGTTTGTCTTAAATTTTATTTTTCTAAAAATAAGCGAATAAAACAAGTATTCTTCAAATTAAATGTTCTTTTATTGAACACTAGTAGTTATACTAAAGCTAATAGGAACATAAGGGGCAATAGTAATTCCAATTTTGCCGTGCCGTTTAAATTTTAAAAACGCCCAAAGGCCCACACTAAGGTTTTTCCTTATTTCGTGGGCCCCTCGGAACATACACAAAGACAGACACGAACACCCATAACCCGAGAACAATCATCTGCTTTTTACACAAATATTTGCCCAGACTGGAAATCGAACCCAGGACCCGTTGATCAAAAGAAAGCTCCACTTCATCAAGAGGCAACTCCACAATTTTTAGGGTTCCGTACCCAAAGGGTAAAAACGGGACCCTATTACTAAGGCTCCGCTGTCCGTCCGTCTGTCACCAGGCTGTATCTCATGAACCGTGTTAGTTAGACAGTTAAAATTTTCACAGATGAGGTATTTCTTTGTGCCCTATAAGAACAAATACTAAAAATCAGAATAAAATAAATATTTGATGGGGGCTCCCATACAAAAAATGAGATTTTTTTACTCGTTTTTATAGAAAGTCTTTCCGAGGCTGTATCTTATGAACTGTGATAATTAGACTGTTGAAATTTTCACAGATTATGTATTTTTGTTGCAGCTAATACTAAAAAGTAGAATAAATTATAGTAGATTACCCAAAAAGTGAAAAAAAGGTGAATTCTTTTCGAGGCATTGAGTTGTATCCTGAGAGGAGCGAAGGATTCTAGATTAGAATCCTGAGCGGATCGAGGGATACAAGAGCCGAGATGATTTTTTTTCACGTGTTAGGTACTCTACTTTTTACCATTGACTACGAGAAAAAGAAAATAATTACTCTGTGACAGTAAATTATCAACAATAGCTGCTGCTTTAACGCGAAATGACGCTGGAACGAGAGGTTCACTTTCATCACTGGATGTCGAACTCGTTTTATTATTTTGAGACAATAACTTTTAACAGAAACTTTTAATTGCATGAAAATTGCACAGAAAATTGGCTGAATTCCTTATTCTAAATTTAAAAAATTTAACCGAGCCATATTCCATACAGCCAGTTATTACATACAGCCAAGTTTTAGTACGTTTTTATAGCGAGAGTATGCAACCTCCTTGCACATTTTCTTTTGTTTTCTTACTAAAATCTTTATATTCGCGCATGTTCCAAATTAAAAATGTTTTATTCACTCAGTGAAATAAACAGCGTTTTATTCACTGTTTTTGAAGAATAACGGACCCTTTTTCGAGGGGCAATGGTAAAAAATATTTTACAATGCAGTTACTTACAAAAATGTATGACGCAATAAAGAGTAGCTGATTTCTTTCAGTGACCCTTTTGACAAGTGAGAGTATTACTTTTTTCATTAAGCTTTATATTGGCTGTATATAATGACAGCGAAGAGTATTTATGTCTGTCAAAAATAATTATTTCTGACGAAAATCTTGACTTTCAGTGAAATAAAATATAAAAGTTTATAATTTATTTTACTTTTTCAATAAAACAAATTTGATTGTTAACAAATAATTGAGTATCTTTACGAACGATAACAAGGATTGGAAAATAAATAATATTGGCGACAGCGTCATCTACTAAAATAGTGTCACCAGGGAAAACAGGAAGACGACGAACAACAAAATTATGAAGTAACGTCAGTGTTCTCGCACTACGCTATTAAAAAATTTGGTAATGATTTCCAAAATCCCCGACTGGCTTAACTACCATCATTCCTTAATTCCCTGAAACAAAGGTAATTTTTTTGCATGGGCAACCCTAATTGCACACCCACGCCCCCTGCCAATGTCACCCATCGGCCAAAACAGCCTCGTCGCACTGTACACATGTTTTGGTCGATATTTAAGTATAACGGCAACAGGTAGACGGTTGAAATATTCACAGAATATTTGGTATTATATTCACTTTAAAAATAAATAATTAAATTAAAATAAAACAAATATTTAAGGGGGGCTGCCATAAAATTAACGTGATTTTTAGGATTCCGTACCCAAAGGGAAAAAACGGGAGCCTATTACTAAGGCTCCGCTGTCCGTCCGTCCGTCTGTCACTAAGCTGTATCTCATGAACCGTGATAGTTAGACAGTTGAAATTTTCACAGATGATGTGTTTCTATGTGCCCTATAACAAAAAATACTAAAAACCAGAATAAAATAAATATAAATAAACGTGATTTTTTGCTCGTTTATATAGATAAGTTTGTCCGAGGCTGTATCTTATGAGCCGTGATAGTAAGAAAGTTGAAATTTTCACAGATGATGTATTTTGGTTGTTGCTATAACAGCAAATACTAAAAAGTAGAATATATAAATATTTAAGGGGACTCCCATACAAGAAACGTGATTTTTTTGCCGTTTTTATAGAGATAATGGGTTTTATAGAGTCCGATTCGCACTTGACCGGTTTTATAGGTAATGGTACGGAACCCTTCGTGCGCGAGGCCGACTCGCACTTACCCGTTTTATTTAATATTATACTATACTTTCCATAGTAGTTTTCAGTTAATTATCAGTTATAACATCAATTAAAAATTAAAAAATTAAATTGAGACAATAAGGGAACAATAATAATAAATACATAGGATCGTATTGAGAACCTCCTTCTTTTTCAACCGACTTCAAAAAAGGAGGAGGTCCTCAATTCGACTGTTTTTTTTTGAAGTGAAAACTTCTTTAGCCGCGCAGGGCACTTTAAAATATGGGTAAAAAATGTTAAACTCGCGTCAGGAAACGTATTTTTGAAACTGTAGAAATGAATCTTGAATTCGTACTCGAAAGTGATTGGTGTTACTATAAAGTTAGAAAACTTAAAAAGGTTTCGTTCCACGCAGAAAAATAAAAAAAAACCGGTAATCAATTATACGAATCGGTAACGCCTTTTTTGAAGAAAGGAACGTTTTAAAATAAAAGTCTACCTACTCAATGTTTTTTCACAATACATAATTGGTTTATGGAGGACGGGAGGAGCTTAAGCAGGGAAAATACATTGAAGACTTGGCAGTACGTCTTCATAAATTCCTTTGCTTCCCCGGAAAGAGATGAATTTAACAAAAAAAACGTGTGTAGTTGTCAATGTCACTTTGCACGCTTCAATTCAATTCAATTTCTTGTCTATGACTCTCCTTTGTTGATTAGGCCAATGTCAGGTTCCAAAAAAGGTTGCAGTTTTCTTGGGAGAGTCCAATTTACTCGAGACTATTCTACTAGTAGAAAATACAAAACGAGTGGTCTGACCCACTCGCTGCAGTATTCACGGAATGAATTTTCAAAAATAGTAATTTAGCGGATTCGCATGCGCATCTTGCCAATTCGTATGCGAATTGGAATTCTCTTGTTTCAAAAATACGTCTCCAGGACACGTGACGGTCACGTGATGCTGATCGAAAATGCGTAGGATAGGGTTGCCATCTTTTTTGAAGTGAAAACTTCTTTAGCAGCGTTGTGCACTTTGAAGTATGGGTGGAAACCCGGACGGATGGCAGCCCTATGGTAAAATATAGCTTTATCTCTGTGACAGATGTCAACGATTATTCGCACATAGGGCGCAAATACCGATATACTATTTTACTGAATTAAAATTAGATAGTTTTGTCGAGTGGTGAAGTTGCCAGATGGTAAGTGACTGGTCGCGGGTCCGAAACCACGAAGTGAACTCAAGAAAGTCTTTTCGTATTTTTGGCCGAGTGGTTAAGTTAATTAAGGAGGGTTAAGTTAAGGAGTCGAAGGATTGAATCCTGAGAGAATAACGGACTCTTTTTGTGTATTTTGTTTTATTTTCGTATTACCTGTTTCTGATATATAATGATGGCCCCGTCACAAAATCTTGCTTTAAATGCAATAATAAATTGTAAAAAAAGGGAATTTTTAACTTGCTGCTCTTACAAAAAGTCTTATGACTTGTAATGTGCTAATGTTACTGCTAAAAGGTATGAGCTCATGCGCGCAGATTTAGAAAGAGATCGCCGACTTACCTGGAACTGTCAGGTAAGGTTGTCCAAAAAAGAAGACATCAAAAAACAACTTCTGACCTATTAATCCTGAACGAAAGCAGAAAAACTCATTATGGCCCCCATTCAAATTACACCAACATAAGCCTCATCACCAGAACAAATCCTGAAAAAATCAGTAGATAGTGCAACCAGGTTGTTGGACAATTCTACAAGACAAGCGTTGAAAAGTTACAAGGAGGCCCACTCGCGCAAAACAGCAACAGAAAACAGTGTCAGCATATACATTTTTTTTAAATATTAATGCACAACGTTAATGTTCAAGTTTTCACTTCTGCCACTCCCTGAGTGCAACCCGTTGTTTTTTATTTTTGTTATGTTCAAAATTCTTTTTTTGTTTGAAACAGTATACTCCTGAAGTGGTCTCTTATAAATTTTATCGAAGATGATTCAGAGCTTTAAAAAAATAAAAATAAAATAAAAAAATACTACAAACTAGAACATCATCTAAATAAATGAATGAAATTTTCGTTGGTGGTTATCTGCTAATAGGTATTGTAGTCCGCAAAAAATACTAGTTATCTACTTTGTATGAACCGTTTTTGGGATTAAAGTCGGTTTGAAACGACAATAATACCTATATTTTCAGTAAACCAATAACGCATAATAACCCACAGAATTTATGTCAAATGTGGCATGAAGTGATCTCAGGACCGCTCACTGATGCTCTGCCTACCCCGATGGGGATTATAGGCGTGAGCGTATTGTATGTTGTACCACTACATATTATAATCTATCCTAATATTATAATAAACAGGAAAGATTTGATTGTTTGTTTGCATTAAATAGACTCCGAAACTCCTGGACCGATTTGAAAAATTCTTTCACCATTAGAATCCTACATTATCCGTGATGAATATAGGGTACATGATTTTCCCGAATTCCCACGGGAACGAAGTCTCTGGCGGAAAGCTAGTCTGAGGTCTTTGTCTGAGATACGTTTCATTTGCGCCGAGCCTCCTTTTTTTCTATACTTCGATGAGCATTGCCTTTTTTATTAAATTGATCAATCAAACGACAGAAAATTTCTTTCTAGTCGACCAACAAAAAAAATGGTCGATTTCAAAAAATATGGAGTCTACCGATTTCTTTAGTAGTTAACTGTGTAAGAGGAACGTCTACCAAATAGTTAACACTTCGATACCGCGTTGTAGAATACCATTAGTGACATCTAGCGGTTTTTTTTGGAACCTATTTGGACATGTTTGAATGGGCAGGAGGTTACCATCTAGTTCATTTACAAAAAAGCCCTACTATTAAGAGATACTTTTTTTGTATGTTTCGTAAAGCTGAATATCTTCCGAAGTTTTTAAATGCTGTTTTAAACCTGCAGGTCCATCTCAATTATTTTTTTACGATCTTGAAGTTTTGAAAAGATTAATTGCTGTAGTATTTAACTTTTAAGTTAAATTTAAACTATGTAACATAATGTCGAGGAACATGCATTTTTTAAAGTTGTAGCTGATATTTCTCTTTATATATACCACTAATATTTTTTTTGTAAATCGGTGCTGTGTGATAAATTTCGAAACTACAAAAAATCGCGGAACATACATATTGGGGTGATTTGAATGCCCCCTGACACGGAGCATCCAAATTTTTCTTTTAATTGTCACCCGCTGGGCCACCCTGTATACAAGATGTTTCAAAAAAATCCAAAAATTAATAACTCAAAATTAATTAAAATCTATCTTATTGCACATCTCTATTACAAATATGACAAGTATGTCATATTAATTATATGAAACTTTCATTTTGTAGATGTCAAACCGTGCAACTGATTACTAGAGTTGCGACTGTTTCCCTTTTAAAATTAAATTTTGGAATTTCTTTTTTTGGGTTTTTTGAAACACCTTGCATAGATAAAGGTAACTTTACTTTTGGGGCTTAGTTTTTTTTTTCATTCTATCAATTTCCTTACTAATATTATAAACGCGAAAGTCTGTATAGATGTGTGGATGTTTAATTGTTACTCTTTCACGCAAAAACTACTAGACGGATTTTAAAGAAGCTTTGCAATAATGTAGCTAGGACATCAGAATAATACATAGACTATATAATTTTCCCAAATTAGCACGAAGTCCCGGGTAAAAAGCTAGTTGATTTTAATCAATCGACAAGTCGGGATAAACCCTCTGCCTTTGTGTATATTGTTTAATAGTACATAGTAGGCTTGTTTGTATTTGTCGTAGGCCAATTTTATTTATGTCTAGCAGTGCTCCACCCGCCATGAATAAATAGTTTATGCATGTAATCCACTCGCAAAATCTAGAAAAGGTGAACTTTTGAGCAAACTGCATTCAAGCCCCCAATTCTGTAACTTCAGTTGTGTGTCAATGGAATGGTCGCCATTTTATCCATTCAGGTGGCGAAATTGAGAACTATACAAATTTCATACTTCTAATGACGGCTAATTTGACTAGTGGCGCCACCGCCAACTGAATTTTCAGTTGCTAGGTAGTTTGTAACTTTACGTTCGGTTGGCGGTTGCGCTGCTGGTCGGTGTGGTTGTCAGCTAGTATACGAAAATCAAATAGTTCTTAATTTCGCCACCTAAACAGATACATTGGCCTTTATTCCATCGACACATAACTTAAGTTACAGAATCGGGGCCCAGGTATAAATCCAACAAAATCAAGATCTAGCCAAGTTGGCAGAGATCCAGGCTAATAACAAATAGGTGCAAAATTTGTTTGTCTATCCAGTATCCCGCGAAGGAGCTATCGTGCGATATTTCTACAAGGATAAGGATCATTTTTCTCGAAAATTTAATGTTCAGATCGTGTTTTCATTCCTCTTTCTTTGTTCGAATTTTATTTTTACTTTCGTGGTTTTTCAAGTAGATTAAGCAGCTCAAAACTTGTTTCTTATATTACTTCTTCAGTGGCTCAACAGCTAAAGTGCGCCATGTCATTGTTATATAAAACCGTGTGGTGATCGGTTGAGAATAACACCACCCCATCTCTTCCGTAGGTGTCGATAAAGGCGACTAAGGAAACTCACATGGGACCTGCCTCCATTAACCCATCTCAGGCAACTATTTTTTCCTTTTTTTTTTTCTGAATCTGTGGTGTCGTCTTATGGTCTCATGCGGTATGGTAGGTTCTGTAAAGGGCCGTCTGGTTCGCGACCGCACTCCTACCGAAGTCCGACGCCAAACAGCTTACTGTGTTTCGTCGGTGTGTGGGAGTACCAGTGCCTTTATAAGCATTTTCTGGGTTAACTCGCTCCATCGTCGACCTCATCTATGACCTTGTTCAAGATTAAGGTAAAGAGTTAACCCATCTTATAATAATATATATATCCATGTTTGTTCGTTCATCTCTTGATATTAATTTATGTCTAAGTAAAGTAGGCACTGATATCAGCAATTTTAAACTGAAAAGCTGTCCAAATTATAACTATATTAACAACTTAAACAAATAATAACTGTTCTTAGCAATTTCGTATTTCAAGTTTAACAAGAAAGTAGTTATAATTACTTTAAAACTTACTTTTTGATGAAATTAAAATTATTTTCCCTCTAAAACTTTTCATATGTTAAAAACGACATCACAGACATATACACGACTAGACGATGCAAGGATATATAATTTGCGCGTTAAAAAGGCAGGAAAATTTGCTTCTTTCAGCACCGTTCCATCACTCAATTGCTCGTGTGACGTCACAGTAGGTAGAAAAATATTGGCACGCTTAGTTTGTATGGAGAAGATGGACAAGCTTAATCTTAAATTTGCTTCCTTTAGCGCCGTTCCATCACTAAATTGCTCGTGTGATGTCACAGTCGGTGAAAAATAATGGCACGCTTGGTTTCGTCACAGCAGGTAGAAAAATAATGGCAAGCTTGATTTCTGTAGAGAAGATGGACAAGCGTAATCTAACATATGCTTCCTTTAGCGCCGTTCCATCACTCAATTGCTTGTGTAACGTCACAGTCGGTAGAAAAATAATGAAACGCTTGGTTTTTATAGATAAGATGGACAAGCGTAATCTAAAAGCACGCTAGCTTTAGTGCCGTTCCATCACTAAATTGCTCGTGTAACGTCACAGTAGGTAGCAAAATAATGACACGCTTGGTTTCTATAGATAAGATGGACAAGCGTAATCTAACATATGTTTCCTTTAGCGCCGGCGCCCCGTTCCATTACTAAATAGCTCGTGTTACGTCACAGTAGGTGGAAAAATAATGGCACGCTTGATTTCTATTGAGATAATTTTCCACGTTAAAAACGTATAAGTCACCGAATTCAATCTCAACAACAGTTCGCACAAAGTAGACAACTTGTATTTTTTGCAGACTACAACGCCTATTGGTAGATAACCACAAACGAAAATGTCACTCATTTATTTAGATGATGTTCTGGTTTTTAGTATTTTTTGTTTTTGTGATTTTTTTTAAAGCGCTCGATCATTTTCGATAAAATTTATATATTTTTTTTTACTCCACCTTTGGAGTATACTCTTTCGAACAAAAAACAAAAAAAATTGAAATTCGGTCCATAATTGGCGGAGAAATCGGTGAACATACTAAAAAAAATACATAGGTACAGTCGAACATAGAACCTCCTTTTTTGAAGTCGGTTCAAAATGAGACAAGCGTAATCTAGTCGTGTATATGTCTGTGATCGCCATCTTGTTATTTGTTAACACGC
Organism: Aproaerema taeniolella; assembly: GCA_949987775.1. NCBI lineage: Eukaryota > Metazoa > Arthropoda > Insecta > Lepidoptera > Gelechiidae > Aproaerema > Aproaerema taeniolella. The sequence continues at coordinate 1,521,800 of OX465261.1, read as the reverse complement.
TCAAAACTCTTTAACTATGTATCGTATCCTAACGAACCTCTCAAAATGTTCAGATAACTTTTCTGTACTTCAAAACTTGAAAGGTGAACAAATGTTAAAGTATTTTCTTGGAAAAGAAATATTCTTCATATTTATTAGTACAAAATTATGTTTGCATTTCATAAGTACACTTAGAAGCAGACGCTAGACGGTTGAAACACAATTTTTTCTCGTTTTAACCACTGACGAAAAAGAGGGATGTTAATAGTTTGACTTGGGTATCCATGTGTCTGTCTGTGGCATTGTAGCTCCTTAACGAAGGGACTGATTTAATTGCAGTTCATTTTGTATTGATATCTGACGTAATCGAGATGTTTTTTATCTATATTTGATCCAAATTGGTTCAGACAATTAAAAGTTATAAGCAATCCAATGTCAGGGGATACAAAACATGTAATTTTAGACTTACCTATTAGGTATTATAGTCTCTTCCCTGGCAGTAAGGTTCAAAGTGGAATAAATTTAGCCTTTTTAATTTTCCATACCATAAAATGGGCTAAAAGATCACACTTATTCATCTGAACAAAAATATGATCTGATCCCGACTGTTATGAAGGGACCCTTAATAAGTCTAGATTCAAAATATTCATATGTTCAGGAAAAACTTTCAGCCTATCTGAATGCTATAAAAAAGCGGCCCAATCTGCCCATCAAATTGAAAGCATAAATCACTTACAAACAATATTCATTCGGAAAAAAATCAGACATTTGACTTGCCCTGAATACCAAACTATTCTAAATCCAAAATCATGCATATATTCATGAATTGTCTGGATTGGCTACTATTGTCATTTCATTTTCACCACTCACCTTTTCACCAAAACTCTCTCTTTGCTCTTAGCTTTAAGGTTTGAAATTGGTCAAACCATTCGTAAAATAAAACTGGCCATCCATAAAGACGTTTCGAAAGCGATTTGCAGTCACAATAACTCTTCAAGCTGAAGATTTAAAGTGCAAATTTGTGAATCGGGCGTGAAATGGGTAAAGTTGTTGTGGGAAAGAGTTGTTAAGGGTACTTTTTCAGTGGATTCAGACGTAACCAACTCTAAGTCATAAATGGGTTGGTTGAAGTACCTTTTATGGATGAAACGTGGTAATGTGTGGATTTTGTTGACGTACCAAACAAAAGGACGATAAATGTGATATTCGTGAGAGCACATACAAAACTGAATAATGTCAACACAAAACTAGCACCCTTGTACAAGCCTTGCTTAGTTTGGGGTAATATGGCGCTGTGTGAATGGTTCAAGAATATTTATTGACCGAGCGGGCGCGAAGCGTCTCCGTTTCAGCTTGGGCAAAAACACTTTTGTATGTCCGTATGGCCAGCTGTTCTCCTTTACACGATGAATTTATCAACGATTCTCGCAAAATTTTGCTAGCAGGTTAAAATATTATTTGTAATTTTTTCTCAATTCAATTTTTGGAAATCAAAAATGGCAGCGCCTTAGAGATTGAAAACGTAATAAATATCATATTTCAGCTATTTTAGAAAATGGCTTGCGAGGTCTAGCTCAAAGAGCCATTAGTTTATCCCTACTAATATTATAAATGCGAAAGTAACACTGTCTGTCTGTCTGTCTCTTACGCTTCCACGTCTTTACCGTTAAACCGATTTAGATGAAATTTGATGCAGAGATAGATTACACCTTAGGAAAGGACATCGTCTACATTTTATCTCACAGCTGGGCACGATATAACGCGCGCCGCGGGCGGAAAGCTAGTTATTTATTTTTAAAATCTACGCCACACCAATAAAGCGCCACTTGCGAGGTAATTCTAAAAACATCCCTTAGCCAAGATTGATCGAGGAAAAAACCAGTTAATTTCAAGAAGTCGTCGTCGGTGTAAATCAGAGAGCGCTGTCGTCTGTATCGACAGTTGCCCGGAGTCCACAGTTCGTGCTTCGGAAATAGCGCCATCTGTCTTTATTTAGCTGCGGCTTTCCAGTCAGTTGCACGAGTTTAATCGTGATTAAGGCTTCGACCGCGTGTATATGTTACCTGCCAAACCCAATTTTAGGACAAACTAGTTTTTCCTAGGCCAAACCAGTTCATCCTTTATGCGATAGGATGAACCAGTACAGACTAGGCTAAACTGGTCCGTACCATGGCCGATAGGAGAAACTAGCTTAACCTAGGCGGAACTGGTTGAGCCTAACATGAATAAGGCCATGGGACGGACAAGTTTAGCCTGTTTAAGCAAATACGTATCGAGACCTGTGCATGCGGGAAATCCCCCGATCGTATTATGAGCGTTTAAAATCAACAAGCGGGGCAAGTGAGGACGACGGGGGGCAGGCAAGGCGTGAGAAATACGATCGGGGGATTGCCCGCATGCACAGGCCTCGATACGCTTGCTTAAACATTTTTAACTAGGCAAAATTAGTAAAGACTAGGCAAAACAAGTTAATCCTGAAGTGTACTTAATTATATTAGGCTCAACCAGTTCCGCCTAGGTTAAACTAGTTTCTTCTATCGAACAAGTTTAGCCTAGTCTGTACTGGTTTATCCTATCGCATAAAGGATGAACTGGTTTGGCCTAGGAAAAACTAGTTTGTCCTAAAATCGGGTTTGGCCGGTAACATAATATACATATATCACTGTAACATTGTCAAACCCTTAATATTTATTTGACTTAGCAAGATTATAAACTCTCGGTATTATGTGAACTATCTCATTTTTTTTAACTAACGGATTTTTTTAAATATTAATGGAACCTAACCTAAAAAACAGTAATATTAAAATATACTTAGTGAAATTATAGTCTCCCGCAATTATTACAATTTGCCTGTATAAAATTAGGAAAAGTTAGGTTATGTTACGTAAGGTTAGACTTTTTTAGGTTCAGTTACCCCCCCCCCTCCCCCAACGTAACAGGACCGTAACGCTTGGCCGGATTCCCCCCCTCCCTTTAATTTGCGTTACGTAATTTGTGGACGACCCCTAGTACATGTTCCACACATAAATACCTACACTATTGAAAATACATTTTCATTAATTCACCACAAAATCCATACTCACATTATACTGCACATAATACACACACTTTTATTTATTCACCACTAAAGTTATGTTTTCTACACACTCAGTAATGTTTAATTTTTTATCATTTAAGTTAGTTTTATTTGTTGTCGTCTGTTTAATCCATCTGGTCTACCAAACCGGTTGCAGCTGAAAACCAGCGTCATGGCTCAGGCTGTGGCATTATGCTGAGCTGCATCCGTTTCGGCAATTTGTAATTTAGTTTTATAAGAATTACCTATCTGTATTATTTGCCGAATAAAAATGTTTCTATTCTATTCTATTCTATAAGTTAGGTTGCATTAATAGGTAGTCAATGTGAAAAAAAAGGTAGTTCACAAAGTACCGAAAGATTATAACCTTACTAAATAAAATTGCGATATTATAGGTTTGACAATGTTACGGTGACATAAACTAACGAATATTATAAATGCGAAAGTTTGTATGTATAGATGTTAAGAGTGAAAATAGATGAAAGAGTAACAACTCTTTTACGCTCAAACGGCTGAATTAATTTTGATTAAATTTTGTATGGAGGTGGCTGACACCCTGGATTAACACATAATTTTCCATATTTTTTTATTTTAAGATGGGTTAACTCTTGACCTCAATCTTGACCATCAAGGTCAAAGATGAGGTCGACGATGGAGCGAGTTAACCCAGAAAATGCCTATAAAGGCACTGGTACTCCCACACACCGATGGAACACAGCAAGCTGTTTGGCGTCGGACTTCGGTAGGAGGGGGTCGCGAACCAGACGGCCCTTTACAGAGCCTACCACACCGCATGAGACCATAGGACGACACCTCAGTTTCAGAAAAAAAATGTCGTGTCGTTGCCTGGGATAGATTACTAGGAGGCAGGTCTCATTTGTGTTTCCTTACGACACCCACGGAAAGAGATGGGGTGGTGTTATTCTTAACCGATCACCACACGCCAAATGCTAAGTAACAGGGGAAAGCTAGCGTGGTTATAAAGCGGTTAGACCTTCAGTTAAACAGCGGTGCTACTGGCCCTATGATTCATAGCCAGTAAACTTCTCTGCGGGATGTAGGGTGGAAGATCACCATGTATCTACATATTGTGATATGACCGTTAATGATACAAATGAATGATACATGGTGTTCTGTGTTCTGTAATGATACATGGTGTTCTGTAATGGTCTAGCTTTGATTCGTAAATTTAATAACTGTATGTTTGTTTATTTTAGTTCATTAATTTAGTTGTGAAGTAAAGTTTGTTTTTATGGGGTGACTTTTAAAAAGTTAACGAAACTTTGGGGGGTTATGAGATAAGCAGTCTCACCACCATCAAGAATGATTGTGAGACTGCTGATCTCACAGACAAACCGCTTAAACGGTTTTGTGGGAGTGTGTTTTTAATATTATTGTATGTTCAATTGATTAAATAAATAAATAAATAAATAAATAAATAAATAAATAAATAAATAAATAAATAAATAAATAAATAAATAAATAAATAAATAAATAAAGCTTTGCCCTCGTGTCGCTGGTCCCTTGCAACATACACAAAGACAGACACGAATAACTGAGAACAAACATAATATACTTTTTACATAAGTACTTGCCCCGACTGGGAATCGAACCCAGGACCACTGCCACTCGTCGTCGCGAATATGTTCAAGGCTTTAAAAGTTCCATGCCCCCATTTCTTCATTACGAAACCCCTACCTAATCCCAACAGTTGTAATCTGCTTAGAGACAAACAGACTGACACTACACTAGGACCACTCGCCTATATTGCCACATAATCCATCTTTATTTGTCACCCAGGGTGATCTATTGCCAACACTGTACATTATTAGGTTACAAACTGTGGACATAGTGTGGCTGGAAGCGATAGTTCAGCGGTTACGGTTAGCTCTTTACACTTTTAAAAGTTCCTTCGGATTTAATAGAAGATTGGGCGGTTTTTCACTTGACGGCACGGCAACGGCACGGCGCCGGCGCCGGCAACGGCGGGAAGCAAAAATGTATGAAAACATATGTCAGGTTTTTCCATTGACCGGCGCCGGCACCGGCACAGCGATGACTCCTCTTCATACATTTTTGTTTCCATGGTTACCGGCGCCGGTGCCGTGCCGTTGCCATACCGTCAAGTGGAAAACAGTCCATTTGGGCTAATTTCCATCATTAAATTCCAGACTGAGCTTTCGTTTTCCTGCATTATTATTATTACTTTGATTGGAAGAAAATAACTAAAACGATTAAGCTGTATGGCTCTGTTAAAGTCAAAGTCATAATAGATTTATTTCATAGAAAATTCAAGATGTTACTTAAATTTTGTCAAAATGAAATGAAATATAGTTTATTGACACTATTAACTAAGTTATTGCTTACAAAAAAAAGGACTTTGTTCAGCATTTGCCAGCTAAAAGTTAACTGGCGCTGTTTTTCAACCAATTCGTGATGTTAACCTAAATTATAATAAAATCTAAAATAAAAATAAATAAAACTTTACAAATCTACCCTTCAAATAACAACATCTATACATTTTCAAGAGATTTAATAAAAAACATAGGTTATGTATGGCTGGAATGTACCTTTAACCAAAAATGGTTGCCTGTAAAGTCGGTTTTACGGGCGAAGATTTTACGTGACATCGTCTTTTTCTCGGTAGAATATTTATTGATATGAATATAATTAAATTGCACAATAGGAACAAGGAACTCACACTAGATGAAACTGCGCGCGGCAGACCGATCATAGTTGAGTGGGAGAGAGACGCAAGGCATTCGGCGGGCCTCTCTCTCGTTCGGTGACTCATCGTAACGTTACCGAGCGTTACACTTTTTCATAAGTGACTCCCAGCCGCAACCTAATTTAAGACGTTGTCACGTCAAAACTTAAAATAAAAACTAAAGTAGTGAAGTACATTCATCATCATCATCATCAGCCTGTGTCAGTTCACTGCTGGACATAGGCCTCTCCTATGGTACGCCACTGAGCTCGGTTCTCAGCTCTCCTCCTCCAACTACTGCCCGCTACCTTACGAATATCGTCACCCCACCTAGTAACAGGGCGCCCTACGCTACGTTTGCCAATTCGTAGTCTCTATTATAGAATTCGTCTGCCCCAACGGCCATCGGTTCTACGACAGATATGACCAGCCCACTGCCACTTGGGCTTGCTAATTCGCCGGGCTATGTCGGTAACTATGGTTTTCTGATGGATTATTTCGTTTCGAATCCGATCCCTCAAAGGAATACCGAGCATAGCCCTTTCCATAGCTCGCTGAGCGACCTTAAATTGTACATTAAACATTAAGTACACTTAACGATTTAAACACATTCATAATTATTCGTTCTTTTGACTCTACAGAATCTACGCCCATTCGCAAAAGTGCATCCTTTGCCTATAAAAGAAAACTACTATTAAAACTGTCTATTGAATCTTTATAGGAGAATTACGACTCCGAGAAATTTTGAAGAACAAAATTCCGTTGTATGGGGATCTAATCACGTTTATGAAAGTCGAATGACCTGCCTTAACTATACATATTTTTTGCAGAACTGCCTTGAATACCTCAGGTTTTCTTTCCTTTTTTTTTGCAATCGTTTGAAACGAACCTAAGTCGGTCCATTCGTTTAGGAGCTACGATACCACAGACAGGCATACAGATACACAGATACACACATCAAAGTTATAACAACCCTTGTATATATATATACAAGGTGTTTAAAAAAAACCAAAAAAAAGAAATTCCAAAATTTAATTTTAAAAGTGAAATAGTCGCAACTCTAGTAATCAGTTGCACGATTTGACATTTTCGAAATGAAAGTTTCATATAATTAATATGACATACTTGTCAATTTGTAATAGAGCTGTGCAATAAGCTTTATTTTAATTTATTTGAATTATTATTTTTTTGGTTTTTTTTAAAACACCTTGTATATATATTATAATTACAATTTAATAAAATTAGGCCAGTGTGGTGGACTATGGCCTAAATCCCCTTCGTGTTTCGAAGGGATGCCCGTGCTCCTCGGTGGGGACGTATATGGACTGGTAAGAAGAATAAAAATAACACTTCCAGTAAGGTCTATATCATTGATTGCTGAATCGTGTAACTATGTGAAGGGTTCAAGGGGCAATTTTTGTGTATCTAACCCTTTTTATGGTTAAAGGAAGAGGCGTCCTTAAAAATGTACTAACTATATGGTTACACGTCAATGTATGAGGTTCTATTTCTAGTACAGTTAGAACAGTTACCTATAGTTTTTAATTTTGCTTCTATTTTTACCGATTCAAAAAAAGGAGGAGGTTGTCAATCAGACCGTTTTTTTTGAAGTTTTTGAAGTGAAAACTTCTTTAGCGGCGTTGAGCACTTTTAGTATGGGAAAAAAATGTTAAACTGGCGATGAACTCGCGTCAGATCGTCAGGTGTCACGTGACCGTGATCGAAAATGCGTAGGATAGGGTTGCCACCTTTTTTGAAGTGAAAACTTCTTTAGCAGCGTTGTGTACTTTGAAGTATGGGTGGAAACCCGGACGGATGGCAGCCCCATGGTAAAATTATCTCAGTAACAGATGTCAACGATTATTCGCACATAGGGCGCAAATACCGATTTACTATTTTACTGAATTGAAAGTAGACAGTTTGGTCGAGTGGAAAAGTTTCCAGATTGTAAGCAACAGTTCGAGGGTTAGAATCCTGAGAGAATAACGGACTCTTTTTGTGTATTTTGTTTTATTTCCATATTAATGCACAACGTTAATGTTCAAGTTTTCACTTCTGCCGGCACTCCCGGAGTGCAACCCGTCGGTTTTTTTTTGTTACGTGATAACTCCGCCACTCGTCGGCCGATTTTCAAAATATAATTTTCTTTCAAAACAATATATTCAATAATCATGGCTTCTTGTCTGACAGATACTTAATCAAAGATTCTGTAATAGCCCTTTTCAAAATCATTATGATTAACTAGCTTTCCTCCCGGTTGCCGTGGGAATTCGGGAAAGTAATTTAGCCTATGTGTTAATCCAACTAACTAAAACCAGCTTTTTTACTAAGTATGATATATAATTATAATAATTAGTAATTGTGACTAATATTATTATTTTATTGCATTGCAACCCGCAACACATGTGTCTCCTCTCTCAACTACTCTAAGGTAGACTGGAAGAGATCCCTTCAGGGATAAGCCCGCCTTTGCTACTAAATTACCTTTGAAATGTACTCGTATTATAAGACACTGTTTTTGAGCAATAAAGAATTTACATACATACATACATACATACATCCAAGATGTCAGCTACCTCCATACCAATTTTTTTCAAAATTGGTCCAGCCGTTTGAGCGTGAAAGAGTAACAAATATCCATACACCCATAAATACAATCTTTCGCGTTTATAATATTAGTTAGGATAACATTAAAACCCCATATCTTTGATAAAATAAAAATAAAATAAACGCTTCACACTCAAAGGCCCACATTAAGGTTTTGCCTTGTGTCGTGGGTCCCATGGAACACACAAAGACAGACACAAACACCCATGACCCAAGAACACACATCTGCTTTTTACACAAATATTTGCCCCGACTGGGAATCGAACCCAGGACCCGCCGATCAAGAGGCAGCGTCACTACCACTCGACCAAACCGGCCGAATGTACAGATTTCAACACGATGACCTAACAGTAATCTAGATAGTAAAGTAAACATTTGATACCTAACAAGTTTTTGCTCTCTGACCCCCGGAAACTTCAACAAGACCTTTCTCAAATTCAAACGAGCGAGCTAACGTGATTGATAAATTAGGGCACTGCGAGAAATACAAGCCAAGACATTTGAGCTCTGAACCCTTGTACTAACGAGTGTTGTATGGGTTTGAGGCAAACGTGAAATTAACATCAATCAAGTTTGACATTAAATTAATTGCTGTTAGTTTTGGCAATTCAAACTAGGAGGAGAGCCTAAGCAAACTGCATCTTAGACGCAACACAATCCATACTAATATTATAAATGCGAAAGTAACTCTGTCTGTATATCTATGTGTCCGTCTTTCACGCCTAAACTACTTAACCGATTTTGATGAAATTTGATACAGAGATAGATTAGAGCCTGGGACAGGATATAGGCTACATTTTATCCCACAGTTGGGCACGATATAATCTGTAGTCCACGCGGGCGGAAAGCTAGTTTTTTAAATGTCTACAGAATCTATTACTTTTATGTTTTTTTTATATCTTTACCTTCAGTTTCTAAGCAAAGGAAGCCAGGCATGCCCCTGGGTGAGGACGTTATAGGAAGACGATGACGATTTTTTGATTATGTATTAGTTTAGACTGTGTGTATTTGAAAACTAAAAAAATCGAATTAAAAATAAAAATTTGAAATAAAAATGTTTTGTCTTTGTTCACATTTTATTTCTCATTTTATTTTTCTTACTTATTAATTAAAGTCGCGAGTAATAATATTGTATAGTACCTTCTAGTTAACATTAGATAACTTTACTACAAACTTAAATATGCCATTAGGGAATTTATGCCCATGACATTGGTCATTCGCTCTCCATTGCGAAAAAAAATATGTATGAGTTAAGTATTTCTCACGAAATCATTGATTAGATGACCCCAGTAAATTTGTGTACAGTTATTATCAAGTTACAAGCTAAATAGGTCTAAATTGAAATGTTGTACCACCCTCTACATTCGATTGCTTATAACTTTTAAACTACTAAACCGATTTTTATTAAATAAAGCTAAGAAACATTACAATTACGTTAGCTTTTAATCCAAAAACCACATTGGAATCGGTCCATTCGTTTAGGAGCTACAATGCCACAGAGACACAGATACACACGTCAAACTTATAACATCCCTCTTTATTGTCGGGGGTAAGAAAAAACATATGAATAAAGAAATAATTTACCGTGAACTGATTTCAGTATATAAATTCGATGCGCTCTTGATGCGATCTTCGTTCAGGAATCTGAAGTCACATTAGAATGTGGATGTCTCCGATCGCCATATTGGTGCATTTCTGGTGAAGTGCTCGGATGTTTTATGCATCTTACCTTAGAACTTTACTTAAAGACAGGAGGTCTGTTCTAATAATCAATGGCATCTCATTGGCGGTGGAATGACAGTGGTCGCCATTTATCCGTTCATGTGGCGAAATTTTAAAACTATCTAAGGCTCAATTTCACCATAATCTGTTAGTTAGTCCACGGTTATGAAGTTAGCCAGAAAATGTGTCAAAGTATGAAAATGACATTGTGAAAACTCGGGTTATCAGATTCTGCTAATCGTCTGTTAAATGACTATCAAGGTATGGTGAAATTGGGTCTAAACCAGCTAAATGACAGCTACCTTACCTGGCCATTGCTAACAAAACATTAAGTTGCTAGGTGGTTAATAACTTAACGTACAGTTGGCGGTGGCGCTGCCGATTGGAGCGTTTGTTGTCAAGTATATGAGGTTTCTAGTTCTGAATTAGTTCTGAATAAAGTCAATAACAATCAACCATTGGTTAGTGGAATACCCTTCGTCCATGGAATACATACCCAAGACTAGGTACTCTTTAATTTCATGAAACTCTCTCGGAAACTTTTTACCAGAAGATAGTTTCTTTTATTCTGTCATTTATTGGTTACATTTATTGGCCCATTATTCTGGTTTGTGGTTATTTTCCAAAATAATATAATAACGACATATATTTTCAGATAAACACAACACACTCACACGTATTTATTTCTTTCTGTCTGTGACACACACAATAAAAGCAAACAAATAGAGTGACAATAAAAAACAGTTGGTGTACTGAGCCAGACTTGTAATCCAAAGGTCGCGGGTTCAAATCCTGGTGCGGGCCTGTACTACTAAATTCGTCTTTTCAGATTTATGTACAAGTTTCTAATTATCACTTGCTTAACGGTGAAGGAAAACATAGCGATGAAACCCACCCTTCCAAGAAAATTCATTTTCGAAAGACGAGTAGTCCACCAACCCGCATTGGGCCAGCGTGGTGGACTATGGCCTAAATCCCCTTCGTGTTTCGAGAGGCCCGTGCCTCTCGGTGGGGACGTATAGGGGCTGATAAAAAAAAAACGTGTGGTCTTCCTCATTGAAGTCGAGGCAGACCCAAAACAGATGGCATAATTTTTTTATTAATTTTAAGATGGGTTAACTCTTGACCTCAATCTTGACCAAGGTCATAGATGAGGTCGACGATGGAGCGAGTTAACCCAGAAAATGCCTAAATGGCACTGATGGAGGAACACAGCAAGCTGTTTGGCGTCGGACTTCCATAGGAGGGTGGTCGCCAACCAGACGGTCCTTTACAGAGCCTACCACACCGCATGAGACCATAGGACGCCACTTCAGATTCAGAACAAATTGAAGTGTAGAGATTAATAGGAGGCAGGTCTCATTTGTGTTCCTTAGTAGCCTCTTACGACACCCACGGAAAGAAATGGGGTGGTGTTATTCTCTTACCACAGTAATATTATAAATAGGAAATATTTGTTTTTTGTATGTAACAAATAAACTTAAAACTACTAGACCGATTTCAAAAATTCTTTCACCATTAGGATGCTACATTATCCCTGAGTAACATAGGCTACATAATTTTTCCGAGCGCAGTGCTAATATCATTTAAGTTAGGAAAAAAAATTTCGTACCCAGGAGATAGTTTTAAAAATTGCGAATGCGTACAATGTATACAGATACTCGTAAACCAGGTAAGATCACATCAAATTTCATTCTCTATGTTTCAAACAACTGGCTCTAAGGAAATTGAAGTGCGTTCCACTCCAGCACTTTTGAAGTTGCTTTAAAAAAGCTTGGAAGAATAAACTCAGCTAGGAATTCCTTCAGTTGTTGAATTAATTTTGCACTCACAATGACGGAGTTTAACTTTTAAGTGATGCTTAGTTACGATTTCTTTAGGAAGACTAGTTTTTAAAGTTAAAAATCTGAAACGTCTTTTGTTAATGTAGCTTTTAAACGGCTGAACCAGTTTGCATAAAATACAGGGTGTAAAAGACAGCTTAGCAAATACTTAAATGGTGGAATCTACACATAACTTTTGCCCGCTTCAAATAAATTTCTCTGTCACTTAGGTTAGCTGGAAGAGAACTCATTTTGAGTTAAGCTCGCCATTGTGTATCCTGTTCTCTGTAAAATGTTTGTTTTAATTTTTGTGTACAATAAAGTATGATGATGATAACTACTCGTATGATCAGCTACAACTTATTCTTTACTAGCTTTCCGCCCGCGTCGACTACAGGTTATATCGTGCCCAACTGTGGGATAAAATGTAGCCCATGTCCTTTCATAGGCTCTAAATTATCTCTGTACCAAATTTCATCAAAATCGGTCAAGTAGTTTAGGCGTGAAAGACGGACAGACAGACAGACAGACAGAGTTACTTTCGCATTTATAATATTAATTATGGATTCCCAGAAATGTCAAGTTAAGGAGTTTTTGTTATTTATCTACTTTGTCGCTACGCAACGTAGCTACGCGCCCCGCGCGCGCTCCTCCCGCGCCGCGCCGCTTTCGGATTACGATGTGCATTGCTGGTTTTCATGTTTTACGCTGCTATTGTTGTTTTTTAATGCAAAATGGATTGTATTTGTATAAATAATTTAATTTTAAAGCAGAAAACATTTAAAAACTTAAAATAAATTCGAAAATTTTCCGGAGGAAAATTCCACTGGAAAATCATTTGGAATTATGGCCTGAATTTAGAGTTTCAGTTTTTGCTAAGCTGTCTTTTACACCCTGTATAGCTAAGAACCGTCTGTCACGTCAGCCTTCAAACATAAATAGGTGCTACGAAGCCACAGAAAGACACACAGATACACAAATAATAAAATAAATAAACGCTACACACTCAAACGCCCACACTAAGGTTTTCCCTTGTGTCGTGGGTCCCTTGGAACACACAAAGACAGACACATACACCCATGACCCGAGAACAAACATCTGCTTTTTACACAAATGTTTGCCCCGACTGGGGATCGAACCCAGGACCCGCCGATCAAGAGGCAGCGTCACTACCACTCGACCAAACCGGCCGTCAACGCGTAAAACTTAAAACACCGCGTAGACGCGTAAAACTTAAAACACCTCTCTTTTTTTGTAAAGGAATAAAGAAAATGTTTAAACGTTTAACTGAGAGTGTTTAAATTCCTAAGAAGCCTTTGGGGGTTGGAAGAAACCACTTTATTATTGTATTTCACAGAGGTTTCAGTTACATTCTTCTGAGATAACTTTTTGAGCTCAAACGAGTAATTACAACGTTTCGGTTTAGTAAACACGATAGCAATATTATTTGTACTAACGTGAAATTAGGAGTTCCATATTTCTAGATAGGCCACTATTATACTGGGTGAAAAAGAACCTCCTAGCTATATTCAAAATCTTGAACCAGTATCACTCAAAGAACACATTTATGAAAAAAAATATATTTTTTAATATTTTTCCAATGGGAATAGTTCATTTTTTGCCTGAATGTAGACATTACTCCTACACCAGGCACGCGAGGGGTACGAGTAGCGCTCGGGGGGTGCGCCCGTGTGGTGTCTACGTTTAGGAAAAAAAAATCCCCCCCCCCCTACCCAAAAACAAAAATAAAAAACAAACAAAAAAGTGTTCAGTAAGTGATACTGGTGCAGGATTTTCAATAAAGCTAGGAGGTTCTTTTTCAACCTGTATTTAACTTTTGAGTTTTAAGACTTACAAATGACCATAAAAATACTGGTTCATTCATCTTTAATTAGACTAGTAGTTAATTCTAATCAATACATTATAATTTTCCAGCGAAAAAAGAGGGGTGTTACATGTATATCTGTATCTGTGCTTTTGTTCCTAAGCGAATGGACTAAACTTGATGTCCTTTTCTTTTGAAAGCTGATCAAAATGGTTGTTAGCTGTAGTCGGGGGTAATACACAATGTTTAATTTTAAACTGAATTTAAAAAAAGCAGGTTCTCAATTCGAGAAATATTTTTTGTATCTTTGTTAGGCGATAACTCCGCTATTTTTTTTGTTTGACAAAATCAACAAAAGTTACTAACGTTCGCATGACATTAAGATGTCGTTTTGGTTTGTAGTTAACCGACTTCAATCCCAAATGGACATTATTTGAAATATCAGTAAATATCAAAAGACTTCAAGCGCAAATGGGCATTATTTGAAATATCAGTAAATATCCAAAGACTTCAAGCGCAAATGGGCATTATTTGAAATATCAGTAAATATCCAAAGACTTCAAGCGCAAATGGGCATTATTTGAATTATCAGTAAATATCAAAAGACTTCAAGCGCAAATGGGCAATATTTGAAATATCAGTAAATATCAAAAGAATTCAAGCGCAAATGGGCATTATTTGGGATTGAAGTCGGTTGATATTTACTTTTTTAATGTAGACAATTACAGAGTTAGTGACTTTTAAATAGGAATCCGAACATGAGAAGAAATAGCTTGGAAAATGTAATCGTCTCTACCTCTTATCTTTAACTCCTTGTCATCTCGACATTCCTTCGCCTTATTTGCTGTGAAAGTGAATACGAGGAACCCGCCTCAGGGTAGCGAAACCCTTTGATGTGTAGTGTATAAGATATCCTATACCTACGCAAATATTAATACGTCGCGCCTTAACATAACCAGGAATTTTGCCAAGATATTAATCTAAAAGCTTTTGGAGAAGCTGGTGGTAATTAATATTTACTGTGCTCTTTGAATTTCGGTCAGATTGATTTTTAAACAAGGTTACAATCATTTGGCGTATCTAGAGTTATTTTTCTAGCGAAAATTGAATGTTCTCTAGCTGAATACGCTGTGTATTCAAAAGTTACTAATTGGTATTTACTGTATGTAATAATAAGCGGTGATAGCCCTGTTGGTAATGAGCTAGACTTGTTATCCGAGAGTCGTGGGTTCAAATCCTGGTGCGGGCCTGTACCACTAAATTCGTCTTTTCGGATTTATGTACGGATTTCTAATTATCACTTGCTCAACGGTGAAGGAAAAAACATCGTGATGAAACCCGCCCGTCCAAGAAAACCTGCCCGTCCACCAACCCGCATAGGGTCAACGTGGTTGACTATGGCCTAAATCCCCTTCGTGTTTCGAAGGGAGGCTCGTGCCCCTCAGTGGGGACGTATATAGGCTGGTAAAAAAATAAATAATAATAATAATAAGTAGATACTTGTGTAGATTTCTCAGCAATAGATAATTATTGGATTTTAAAATGATTTTTGTGTGAAGTTATCAGTATTTTGGGGGTCTATCATGGAATCTCGAATCGGAAGCCCAAGATCCTAGGGTGGGCCCTACTGGGATATATACACCTATGAAAGGTTGCCTTCCCAAACAACAACATGAGCGGTAAGCTGATTGCCTTTAATATGAGTATGAGAAGTCAACATGTTTTTTTTATGAGTTTCTTAAAGAAAGTGGTTCAGTTCCATAGGCAGTGTGGTGCGCTGGATGAGTATAAGACAAACCACAAAGAAAAAACAAACTGTATTTTAGTATTAAACATGATACGTGGTAGGAACGTGGAACCCGAACAAGTATGTGACGTCACTAAAGTATTGCTAAAGTATTTTTTTATTTTATTTGATGGGTTAACTCTTGACCTCGATCTTGACCATAAAAGTCAAAGATGAGGTCCACGATGGAGCGAGTTAACCCAGAAAGTGCCTATAGAGGCACTGGTACTCCTACGCACCGACGGAACACAGCAAGCTGTTTGGCGTCGGACTTCGGTAGGAGGGTGGTCGCGAACCAGACGGCCCTTTACAGAGCCTACCACACCGCATGAGACCAAGGACGACACCTCAGATTCAGAAAAAAATGCTATTACTAGGAGACAGGTCTCATTTGTGTTTCCTTAGTCGCCTCTTACGACACCCAGGGAAAGAGATGGGGTGGTGTTATTCTCTACCGACCACCACACGGCTGAAAATAATTAATTAATAATAAATAGGGTAAGTAATTAATAGTAGATTAAGCAACAAGGGGATAAAACAGTGTATTAAGTCACGGGCAGCATATTGAATTCTGAGCGAAATGAAGGATTCTGTTATTATGGTAAGAATCCTGAATGAAGCGAAGGATTCAAGTCTGCCCAAGACTAAGACTCTTTTATCCCCGAGGAGCTTACTCTACTTTATACACCTCCTGTGAGTTTAAATAAAAATATAAACATTGTAAATTCATCCCATCAATAATGTTTTGAGCCTTCGTTTCTATATATCAAAGTCGCTGGAATCACTGGACAATTTTCTCAGATTTATTTTAAAAACAATAAATTAATTCGCGGTAAAAATCACAGAGATCGTAAATCACCGACGACGTTTTCTTATAATATTTAGTTCCGTAGGCAAAGGAAAGTCAATAACTAAGACATACAGCCAAGTTTTATGCTCAATTTTTTTAATAAAAGTAAATTCTCTTTGATGTGTCAAATTTTATAGTTAAAATCTACTTGGACAAGGAAGTTAAGCCTTCAACAGCCTTGTTTTTTTTCGAAACTATTTTTGATAGAAGTTTTTGTTGACTCTTTGAGGTTCCATATTTAACTGTCATTATTACCCAAGGGAAGTTCCATACAAATTTATTTCCCTTGAGCTTTAATGGCTTACTTTAAATAGAGAATACTTGACGTATAATATGTGCTCCAGATGCAGGTGGTGTATAAATTATTTTATGTTCTTAGTAGTAAGAGTTGACCAGGCAGAATCACCCCATACATTTTCGATAACCGATTCAAAGTAATCCCAGCTAGATTGTGGTCAAGAGCAAACACATCCCTACTAATATTATAAATGCATCAGTAACTGTCTGTTACGCTTTCACGCCTAAGCTACTGAACCGATTTTGATGACATTTGGTACAGAGATAGATTAAAACTTGGGAAAAGACATCGGCTACAGTTATTTATCCTACAGCTGATCACGATATAACCCGAAGTCCACGCGGGCGGAGCTGCGAGCGGAAAGCTAGTAATCCCTACTTCCCTACTAATATTATAAATGCGAAAGTAACTCTGTCTGTCTGTCACGCTTTCACGCCTAAACTACTGAACCAATTGTGATAAATTTTGGTACAGAGATAGATTTGACCTTAGGAAAGGACATAGGCTACAATTTATCTTACAGTTGGGCACGATATAACCTGAAGACCTCACGGGCGGAGGCGCGGGCAGAGAGATAGTAATTTATAATAATAATAAAAAACGGGTTGCACTCCGGGAGTGCCGGCAGAAGTGAAAACTTGAACATATACACATCAACGCGGTCTAAGGATATTGCACGATCTTTCATACAAAAGAGGTCTGTTTGAGAAGCTATAAAAGGACACTCGAGATACATGGAGGGTTATACTTTTCAGATGAGCAAGTGCTAAACGTGAATTTTAAATTCTTGTCAATGATTTTTGTTTTACTTAATGCACTTTTTTCCTGCTTTTTGTATGAAAATGGTCGAATTTAAGCACTTTATTTTTTTCATTTTCGTCACGTTTTTACAAATTTCAAGTAAAACAAAATTTGTTGACTAGAATTTAAAATTCAGGTTTAGTTGAACAACGCAAAACGCACCACCAATATTAAAACCTTTTGCGATGAGATCAGGTACACAAAGGCAAGTCGACATAAGATGATAACAATGAAAATTTCACGGAAAATATGAGAAATTTCTACCGAAGCGAAGTTCAAAGGTACGTTAATATTGAACTTCGTAATTACTACAAAATTAAAATACATTTTCAAAGAACTGAAACGTGTTTACAAACAAGGAAGATCTTTTTCAAAATGGAAGATAATATCTTAAAAATAAAGCAAAATGAAGTCGGAAAATTCGTAAAAGAAGTACTGATGCTAGTATAGAACCATGGCGAGAGCTAAGATAAGATAGCTAGACTGTAACCGAATGTTTGCGGGTTTAAATCCTGGTGTAGGACTGTACCTACCATTAAATTCGTTTTTTTTTTGGATTTATGTTCGGATTTCTCATTAATTATCACTCAGCGGTGAAGGAAAACATCGTGATAAAACCTGTTCGTCTAGGAAAATTCGTTTTCGAAAGGCGCAACCAACATTGTGCCAGCGTGGTTGACTATGCCCTGAAAAAACTCCCTTTACGTTTCGAAGGGAGGCTTATACCCCTCCGGCTCCTTGGGGACGTTTATTATATGGTCTGGTAAAAAAAACCTCGCAGATTGTAAATGTGTGGAAAAAAACTCTTATAAAAATAGATTCAACCAAAAACTTTTTTAGATATTAAAACTCGATATAACAATTATTCATTCGAGTGATAATGTAATTTTATATGAAAGGAAAGAATAGTTAATTAATGTTCTATTTTTTCTATTTTTTTTTTCATAATTCAACCAATTTGTTTAGTTTTGATTGACATCCTAGGACATCCTTAATTTAAAGTCGCCCGATATAATGAAAAGGAACTAAATTTAGTTAATATTATAATAAAAACCATAGCTTGGATGACGTTTAACTCAGCATTTAAAACCTTGTACGATAATATGAACGTCCTTTCGAAGCAATTCTCGGGCGAAAATCCAGTTTTCGCATATCGGACTTCAAAATCTTGCATTTAAAATATTCTTTAAAGAATTTTCAGCTCGTCTGGCCGGTAAATCAGTTCGTACCATCGATTTAGCCAAGTGTATGAACGTCGTATATTTATAAAATGGAAAAATACTAAAGAACATAAATAGTAAAGATGTTGAAAATCACATTACAACAAACTCAGTTCAGCATCACTGAATATTTATAAAAAACGTGATTATAATACGCGATAAAGCGGTGATAGCGCAGTTGGTAATGCACTAGAATTGTAATCGTAAATTTGCGGGTTCCAATCCTGGTGCGGACCTGTACCACTAAATTCGTCTTTTTGGATTTATGTACGGATTTCTTCATTAATTATCACTTGCTCAGCGGTGAAGGAAAACATCTTGATGAAACCCGCACGTCTGAGAAAATTCATTTTCGAAAAATGGCCTAATGTGGGTTGGTGCGGGTCCACTAACCCACATTAGGCCAGCGTTGTGATCTATGGCCTTAATCCCTTTCGTGTTTCAAATGGAGGCCCTCGATGGGGACATATATTGTACGTAAACCGACAAATGATAAGTACTTACAAAACATTTCATGGAAAGATTTAACAGATATTAATGAAAAAGTGTAAAAAAACAGAAAAAAGGTAATTTTCCACTTTTTTATTTTCATAATCATGCAAATGTGTATAGATATGTTTTTTGGCAAATTCCATATATATATATATATATATATATATATATATATACCATATAGTCCATATATATATAATATATAATATATATATATGGACTGATAAAAAAATTTATAGTGCAATATTTATTGAATTTGCCAAAAAACATATCTATACACATTTGCATGATTATGAAAATAAAAAATAAATTATTTAAAAAAACAAAAAACCCGACTGCAAAAACATCAACAGATAAGTAACGCACTAAAAAGAACGAAACAAGATTGAGAAAACAAACTACTCGTACTAAAACTAAAACCCAATAAACTACTATGGTTTAACAGACTGAATTATGAGTTGAAAGCCTAAGAAACCTAAATAATTTACATTATGTTTGGCACCAGGCGGGACCCATTATTTTTCTTTCGGTTTATTATTAGCGAATGGGTCCCGCCTGCTACCAAACATAATGTAAATTATTTAGGTTTCTTAGGCTTTCAACTCATAATTCAGTCTGTTAAACCATAGTAGTTTATTGGGTTTTAGTTTTAGTAGTTTGTTTTCTCAATCTTGTTTCGTTCTTTTTAGTGCGTTACTTATCTGTTGATGTTTTTGCAGTCGGGTTTTTTGTTTTTTTAAATAATTTATTTTATTTTAGACTTTTTAGTGTTCCGGCACACTTTTCTGAACGAAAACGTGTACCAACTTTTATGACCTATGTAAATCGGACAAGATGTAGAATTATTGATAGTGATAGTGTATCAAACAAAATAAAAACCGGCCAAGACCGTGTCGGGCTACGCGTATTATAGGGTTCCGTAGCAGCATGGTTCAAATATGAGCATATTGAGTTCACAGTAAACCGCTAATAACGTCTAATAAAGACGAGCCTTACATGAACCACCTCGTATAGTTTAAGAACCACCACGCGTGGATACAAACGTTGGTATAAAAATCGTTAACATTACGTATTAATTTAAAAGTGTTATACTATCGTTATGGTTATAGTCGTCGTCAAAATCTCCAAATACCTACTAAGAAATATTTGAATAACAGAACGAATGATCTGAATGCGCGAGCGAAGCGAGCGCGAATTTTTTTTTTTTTTTTTTAGGAGGTTTTTTTAGAGCTCTACATTACTTAGTTCCAGCGACGTCAACTGAAGCTCGAGCACGATATTTCATGTCAACATTGACAAAGGCAAAGGGCGACCAAGCGTTTACGCAGGGCCCTCACGCGATCAAGGTGAAATTATACCGTCGTCAGCCGAGTGGCGTGCCGTGCGAGTTTTCTGTTGTAATTGTTGGATTGTTCTTGTTGTAATGTAAAGTAGGCAATTTTTTAAATAAAAAACCTTTTTTTTTTAATTTTTTAATTTCACGAACATTTTGAATTATAATTTTGATATCATTTTCATAATAAGCACCCAAAAATGACACCTATGTCAATATATTAAAGCTTGGCTTTCGCCCCGCCTTACTTTTAACGTGGAACCTTGTATTGGCTAGTAAAAAAATACATAACCCTTTCACGTGTAGGTATGGGAGACGCCCGGAAAAAAAAACTTTTTCCAAGTTTTTATTTTACGCATCTGTGGGATGAATTTGAGCATTGAGCATGCCAAATTTCAGTTCTGTAGTACCAAGGATCTACTATTAGTAAATACATAATAATCTTTATATCCCATCAATGTTTGGCATATTCTACCACCGTGAATTTATCCACATTTTAACAACAACAGTTTAGCTGGTAGAGGGGAGGGGACCCCTGTGTTTGACAAAAAATTTCACTTTAAAAATTTATGTTTCGCAAACGGAGTGCTGAATCGAAAAATGTTCTTTGTAAACCCCTTCTGTCTTTTAAAAAGCTGTCCTATGACACCCTATTTGATGATATTGGCGAGAAAAAAAAATTATAGCCCTTCACTTCTATGGGAGACACCCGGATTTTTTTTTTCTAAGATTTTACCCTACAGTTCTGACGGCATATTTTATATATATGACCATGCCAAATTGCAGCTCTGTAGTACCAAGGGTTTCTTAGGAAACCCGCGGACAGACGGATATGGCGAAACTATAAGGGTTTGTAGATTACTACGGAACTCTAAAAAGCTACCCTATATCACCCAATTCGATGATATTGGCGAGAAAAAAAAAGTCCGTCGCCTTTTCATGTGTATGGGAGACACCCGAAAAACAATTTTTCCCAACATTTTATGTTAGATCTGTCGGCGCAATTGATATGTATAACTATACCAAATTTCAGCTGTGTAGTACCAAGGATCTAATATTAATAAATATATTATTCTTATTAATCCCAACAATGTTTGGCACTTGGTCGACCATTATTCGTTAACTTGAAGGGTCAACTTATCTGTGATAGTTTTCCTTTTAATTTCGTCGTATATTCTACCATCGTGAATTTTTCCACATTTTTAGAAACAACAGTTTGGCTGGTAGAAAGGGGGGACTCGAGTTTGACAAAAATTTTCACTTTAAAAATTAATGTTTCGCAAACGGAGTGCTGAATCGAAAAATATTCTTTGTAAACCCCTTCTGTCTTTTAAAAAGCTGTCTTATGACACCCTATTTGATGATATTGGCGAGAAAAAAAAATCATAGCCCTTTCACGTCTATGGGAGACACCCGATTTTTTTTTTAAAGATTTTACCCTACAGTTCTGACGGCGTAGTTTATATA
Organism: Aproaerema taeniolella; assembly: GCA_949987775.1. Classification (NCBI taxonomy): domain Eukaryota; kingdom Metazoa; phylum Arthropoda; class Insecta; order Lepidoptera; family Gelechiidae; genus Aproaerema; species Aproaerema taeniolella. The sequence goes on along the minus strand of OX465261.1, from coordinate 1,499,814 downwards.
TATGACCATGCCAAATTGCAGCTCTGTAGTACCAAGGGTTTCTTAGGAAACCCGCGGACAGACGGATATGGCGAAAATATAAGGGTTTGTAGATTACTACGGAACTCTAAAAAGCTATCCTATGTCACCCAATTCGATGATACTGGCGAGAAAAAAAAAGTCCGTCGCCCTTTCATGTGTATGGGAGACACCCGAAAAACAATTTTTCCTAACATTTTATGTTAGATCTGTCGGCGCAATTGATATGTATAACCATACCAAATTGCAGCTCTGTAGTACCAAGGGTTTCTTAGGAAACCCGCGGACAGACGGATATGGCGAAAATATAAGGGTTTGTCGATTACTACGGAACTCTAAAAAGCTATCCTATGTCACCCAATTCGATGATATTGGCGAGAAAAAAAAGTCCGTCGCCCTTTCATGTGTATGGGAGACACTCGAAAAACAATGTTTCCCAACATTTTATGTTAGATCTGTCGGCGCAATTGATAAATATAACCATACCAAATTTCAGCTCGGTAGTACCAAGGATCTAATATTAGTAAGTATATTATTCTTATTAATCCCAACAATGTTTGGCACTTGGTCGACCATTATTCGTTAACTTGAAGGGTCAACTTATCTGTGATAGTTTTCCTTTTAATTTCGTCGTATATTCTACCATCGTGAATTTTTTCACATTTTTAGAAACAACAGTTTGGCTGGTAGAGAGGGGGGACTCGAGTTTGACAAAAATTTTCACTTTAAAAATTTATTTTTCGCAAACGGAATGCTAAATTGAAAAACGTTATTAGTAAACCCCTTCTATCTTTTAAAAAGCTATCCTATGACACCCCATTCGATGATATTGGCGAGAAAAAATAAATTAAGAACTTACAATGTGGTGCCAAAACTCCGCCATATTGTTTTTTTTTTTAAATCACCTACCTAAGAACATTCGAGTGTTTGAGACGAATCAAACGATACCTTAATTGTCGAAAACCATTCAGCCGTTTGGAAGATACGAGGTAATAAAGAAATTTACAAACATACATACATACAAGATACGCGCGAAAAACATAACCCTTCCTTGGCAGTCGGGTAAAAAGTGGAAAATAACTTTTTTTTACACTTTTTCATTAATATCTGTTAAATCTTTCCATGAAATGTTTTGTAAGTACTTATCATTTGTCGGTTTTCGTACAATATTTCTGTAACAACCAGTTAAAGTCTAGATAGTTAGTTACAATAGTTTACCTATCGATGGTCAGACCAATAACTTCGGCCTGGTGATCCCCCCATTTGTTACTGATAATATACAGAGGAATATATTCCGACTTGGCTCTATTTGGATCGGTTTATTAAAGCCTTAAAAGATTTGTGATTTGAGACTTGGTCTAGAATCCTTAGATAGTACACTTTATGTGCTGTAGCAGTGATAGCCCAGTTGGTAATGAGTCAGACTTGTAAACCGAAGGTCGTGGGTTCAAATCCTGGTGCGGGCCTGTACCACTAAATTAGTCTTTTCGGATTTATGTACGGATTCCTAATTATCACTTGCTCAACGGTGAAGGAAAACATCGTGATGAAACCCGCCCGTCCAAGAAAATTTTCGAAAGACGAGCAATCCACCAACCCGCATTGGGCCAGCGTAGTGGACTATGGCCTAAATCTTTTTCGTGTTTCGAAGGGAGGCCCGTGCCCCACGGTGGGGACGTATATGGGCTGGTATACCTTTCGTTTGTGAGGCTAATTTTCCTTATTTCTACTGATCATAAAATAGCATATGTTTCTTTTATGCTATTAGCTATTACATCCATATACTCGCGCCTGTAATCGTATTTGGGGTAGGCAGAACATCTTGTAGTTCTAGAACCACTTGACGCAACATTTGATATTAATTCTGAGGGTTATTAGATGGAGCATGAGTATAGTGATCTTCTTATCGTGTAGGTATAGTCAAGTGTGTGGCAAACTTGGCTAACCTTGGTGTCAGAGTTTTCAAACCGTCAAATGGCATCTGACTTGATTTTAACGATTGCAATCAATCGATAACAGCCGGGACCGACAGCTTAACGTACCCTCCGAAGCACGGAAACGCTCGTGACAAATTTCCGCTTTGGTCACCCATCAATTTCCTTGCCTCTGTCCACTGGGCTAGGAGTATAGTGATGATATGTTGTCAGCCCACGATACAGCAAAACCCTCGCGTCCGACTAACTGGCTTCTAGAGCAGGTATGGGAAAAGTTGTCAGCTGGCAATTTCAAAGTTTTTCTGTTACTCCCAGTCCAGCGTGGAAGCGATTCCTGTTTGAAAAAACGGTTAATCGTCTACTTAATGCTGACGTAAAGAAAAATCAAATCATTAAACAAATATACAGGGTGGAAAGTTTCAATGGGGCAGCCAAGGGAGTTACCTTAATCATTGCAGCTACAAGAAAATGGTCTTAGGAGACTATCCATAAACAAACAAACAAACAAACAAACAAATATAAAGAAACAGCAGCTCGAGCGTGATGCGCGACAAACTCACTGAAACTTCACTTTGATTGCGCAAAGGCTTGCTCGGCCTCTGGCGTTGTCAATGTTGACAGTTTGACATAGCATTACGGTACATTACGCGCTCGACGACTTCATGTTCAAGCTTCCGAGGCCATTTAGCGGTTACAAAACTCTGACACTTAAGGTTAGTTAAGTACGCCACATACTTGACTATACCTGTACGATAAGAAGAAGAAGAGAGTAGGCAGGACGTATAATTTTATATTCTAAAAACGTTCAAAAACGGCTTACACTACCTTTTTTGCAATTGCTACTTGCACACCACCGAAATTGGGTTGTTAGAATAGCAAAACATCGGACCACCTAAATTGGAAAACAATTTGACCAGAAACAAGGAACAACAAAAACGAAACGCTTCGAAAAGCCATGAATTCTTGATAAACCATTATGACTGGGTTGACTATTGAGGTTTGACTTCAAGCGGGTTAAAACAATAAAGTATTTTTAGCCTCCGACAAAAAAAATAAGGGTGTTATAAGTTTGACGTGTATGTCTGTGTGTCTGTCTGTGTCATCGTAGCTCCTAAACTGATGGATCGATTTAATGCGTTTTTATTTTTATTTTCTTAGGTTTATTTAAAATTGGTTAATCCATTTGGAGGTTATGAGCAATGAATTTTGAAGGTGATACAATTGTTACACATTGATACACACATAGAGTATAGAGGTGGTCCCATATAAATTTTACGGAAATTCATATTTTGCAACGGAAATCAAGAGACTGGCCCGTGTTCACCAAAAATATAACCAACGGTTAAACCGCGGTTATAAGCTAATCAGACAAAATGTCAAAAAAAAATGTATGAAAATGACATTGTCAAATCTCTGGATAGCTGCTAATCGTTGGTTAAATATTTGGTGAACACTGGCCTAAGGCCTGTGTTCACCAAAAATATAACCAACGGTTAAACCGCGGTTAGAAGCTAATCAGACAAAATGTCAAAAAAAATTATGAAAATGACATTGTCAAATCTCTGGTTAGCTGCTAATCATTGGTTACATTTTTGGTGAACACTGGCCTAAGACCCAATTTCACCATACTCTGTCAGGCCAGTGTTCACCAAAAACTTAACCAACGATAAGCAGCTAACCAGAGATTTGACAATGTCATTTTCATTTTTTTTTGACATTTTGTCTGATTAGCTTCTAACCGCAGTTTAACCGTTGGTTATATTTTTGGTGAACACGGGCCTTAGTTATTTAACAGACGGTTAGCAGCTAAGCCGAGATTTTACAATGTCATTTTCATACTTTTTGTTTGACGTTTTGTCTTATTAACTTCTTAATCGTGGATTAACTAACAGAGTATGGTGAAATTTGACCTAAGGTCCATATTGCAGAAGGAGACTCAAGTCTTGATCTATAATTAAGTATCGATTGTCTCTTTCTCCCACTATCAAAATTACAAAAACGACTGCAGCTTAAGTATAGACCAGAGTTTGAGTCGCGTTCCTACCGCTGCGCTCGCACGCGTTTAGCTACGTGTCACGTGACAACCCACAAATATGCTGCAACAAACGCCAGGTCATTGCCTATTTGGTGAGTTTGACATTAAGGCTCAAGTTAGATCTTGATCTAATCTACTTAGCTAAAATGCGCTGTGTGCGTGCGCAGCGGTGGGTCTGCGCCTTATAATACGGGACTAATGACTAATGACCGTTATCGCCAAAATCGTGACCCCACCCAAATCCCGAGGCAGAAACTTCAAAACTTTCTTCTTCACCACAAGAATTTGTCAGTGCCTATTTCAACGCGCACAATTTAATTCTTGTGAGTTAACAACTCCCCACTGTGCCAGTTAAACCATGAACCAGATTCGCACTTTAGATTTGCAATTAAAACTTGGTTTAACAGCAGCGTAGTTTAATGTGTGTTCGATTTCTGTGTATTTAGCTTTTCAAATAGGAAAGGCGAGCTAATTTGATTTTAGCTTACCCTAGAATTGTTTGTTTACAACAGTTTTGGATAAAGGTTGAGGTAGGTGTTTTGTTTTTTAACCCCATACAATGACTGCATACGAGTAAGTCAAAATAACATACAGACAAATGACATAGAATCGGCATAAAGTATGGCCATCTAAAGAGATGCCCTAAAAATATACCGATCCAACCTTCATGTACCAGGTAAACACTCGCACCACGGACTTAATGACAGTGCACCATGGTGAATGATAGAAAAAAGTATAATTGTCACTAGTTCTCACCATTTTCAAGTATTTTCCCGTCGATAATTAATACAGTATCCTTTTTTGTTCATTTTGTTTCCGCTGCTTTAACAGTGATTTAACTAATCGTTATAATAATAATTAATTATCAAAAGATTTTTAACATAAGTCTCATCCGTGTAACATCACATAGTCTGGGGCAAAAATAGGCCAAATCCTTTCATTTCGAAAGTTATTTTATTATCATGTTGATTAATATGTTATTATCTTACTGAATATAATATAGTATTCTACCAATTTCCTAGCTTAGTCTAGGACTCAAAGGAAAGTCTCAAGAGGCCACTTTCAAAGTGGAACGAGGACCATAAGTTGAAATTGATTTTAACTTGAAAAGTCATTACAGTTAACTTAAAACCGAAGTTAAACTCGGAGTGACCGCGTCGTCAAAATCTATTTGCAGACCACAAAGTTTGCAACAAATCTCATTCCTACAAATCTAATTCCTTGTTTTAAGCCCGCTTAGTTCCGTTTATTGCGTTACTCAATGCTGGAAACTGAAAGTTTGCTGCTAACGTTTTGCTGATTTATGTTTTACGAGTACTTATTTTATGAAAGTGGAAGCTTTTGGTTTCTGTTTTTCTTATAATAGAATAGAATAGAATCATTTATTCGTGCAAATGTGGTTACAATTGATTGATCTTAAAGTAATAAACATCGTCCAGCACATTTTACCATTGAGGAATGGTACGAAAACATTGCTCAATATTTCATAAAATTAATAAAAGAATAAAAATCAAAAAAATTAAAATAAAATGTCATAAAATTCAAAATGCCAATAAATTAAAAATGTTTTATAAAATCATACTTAATGTCAATTATTTGTTTCAGTTAAATCTTATCAATTACAAATAATATTATTCTCATTTTAGTGTTTAATTGTAAATATTCGGTAACACTATAGAAATTATAATTTTGAAGCCACTTAAACAATTTTGTCTAGAATTCCTTGAATGTACATTTTTTTTAATAGTTATTAACTGCCAAAGTTTATTAAATATTTTGACACACATGCACAAAGTACTACGGTAATATTTTTCAGTTATTGGATTTTCGTCATAACGTAAGCTGTCTGGGTCTCTACGATTACGTAGGTTAACGTCAATAGCATAGTCTTTTAGTTAAAATACAGACTGTACCTTTGCGAATAGGCGTAGAGTCAGTAGAGTCAAAATAACGAATTTGTATGTATGTATTTAAATCCATAAATATCAAATCTGAATGAACGAATATGAATGTATGTATTTAATCTAACTTTGACTTATTTTAGGTAACATCTTGAATGTTCTATGATTTAAAACTATTTTGAATTTGAATTTGAAATAGATAGATTTAAAATGTATATAAACAATGGTGAAGGTGACATTTTTTCATGGTTTAATCAATACAATACAATACAATACTCTTTATTGCACACAAAAAAAAACATAAAACATAACATTAAACAAAAAACAAATGTTCATGATGTAGTGTGCAATCCGGCGGCCTTATTGCTATAGAGCAATTTCTTCCAGGCAACCGGGGGGTGAAGGAACCGATACAGAAGGTGAAGCGGTAGACGTATAAGGTCTAAAGATTAACAACAGTAGTCATATTTCTTTAATTTCTTTAATTTATTTAGTTTTTTTTTTAATTTACTGAAATTTTAAAAAATACCAAATAAATTAAAGAATATGATTAGTGGTCACGCTTGACCAGTAATCATATTTCTTAATTTAAGAAATATAATAAATAAATTAAAAGGAATATGATTAATAAATTAAAGAATATGATTACTGGTCACGCTTGATCGCGTTTTAACGCCTTTTTGGGAAATTTTCCTTTGCCTGAAAAATAAAAAATATAATTTTTTTACCTCTCCATACGCTTTGCGCGATCAGCTGACTTGCCTTTGTGTATGGGAAAACGGCAAATTTTGTTTTGAGAATTTTATTTAGGTTGCTTCTTCGATCAACTATAAAAAACTAGATTCACCATACAAAATAAAACAAAATAGTGACCGAACTACAATACGTACTCTCGGAACGCACGAATGCTACTGAACAAAAAGACAACCCAAAACACCAGTGGGCGGTCATTTAGTGAGGACACTTTTTTGTTGTGGATTGTGTATCTAGTTTTTTATACTTGATCGAAGGGTTGCTTTGAGAAAGTTGTTCAGTTTCATGAGAAGAGTAGGTATGTATGTATGTATGTAAACTCTTTAGGTATTGCAAACTGTTACAGACTAATATAAAATATATTACATATATATGCAAAGGCGGACTTATCCCTAAAGGGATCTCTTCCAGTCTACCTTAGAGATGGCAAGAAAGAACCAGATGTGGTGCGGGTTACAACGCAATAATTTTCGTTGTTGTGAGTCACTCGATTATGTTTCGCTAACAAAGTTAAGTCGCACCATAAAATAGTCGAAAGTAAGTGCAAGTCGCAGGTGTACGTATTTTATCTGACTCTTCCTCGTCTGAATTCACATAATACGCCAGTCGTATCAAATCAAAATCAAATCAAATCATTTATTTCAAGCTAAACATTGCATTTCAATACATAACATATTTATTTATTTTATTTATTTATTTTATTTATTTATTTATTTTACTGGAGGTTCAACAGCTTATAATATACATAGTGTACAACGTTTTAAAAACAATAAGCCAATTACAGATCCTCACAGGTAAAAACAGGTATCGCTGAGGTGACTAATCCTAATAAACAATTAGTTCTAAGTTGACACTTTAGTTTTTAGTAACAAGAAAAATTGCCAGTTAAACTACCATAACATAATATTTTTTTTTTACATATCGTAAAAATCAATTTTTGAAAAAATTTTGAGTCAAAGCTCGTCTCGCCGAAACAAAACCAGTATTGAAAAGGTCGAAGTTAAAATCATTGCATTGGTTATAAAATTTATATATAAATAAATAATTTAAAATTGTATAAATAATAATAATTAAATGATAAATTAATAAATTTATCAAATAAAAAATAAAAAATCTTATAATGTCAAAAGGTGTAAAATACACACATCAACACGGTCTAGGGATATTGCACGCTTTTTCATACAAAAGAGGTCTGTGTGAGAAGCTATAAAAGCATACTCGAGATACCTGGAGAACTATAATTTTCAGACGAGCAAGTGCTAAACTTGAATTTTTAATTCTAGTCAATAAATTTTGATTTACATGAAATTTTTGAAAACGTGACGGAAACGAAAACAAAAATGTACTTTTTGCCTGCTTTTTGTATGAAAATAGTCGAATTTACTAAATTTTTTTATCATTTTCGTCACGTTTTCACAAATTTCAAGTGAAACAAAATTTATTGATTAGAGTTGAAAATTCAGGTTTAGCACTTACTCGTCTGAAAATTATAGCGCTTCATGTATCTCGAGTATGCTTTTGTAGCTTCTCAAATAGACCTCTTTTGTATGAAAAATCGTGCAATATCCCTAGACCGCGTTGATGTGTATATAAAAATATAAAAGGTTACTAATTGGCCCATAACTGAAAGGCTATATTTAACACGAGAAATGTCTAAAAAAAACAAACTAAAGGCTAATTCTGATTTTAATATATGTCGTTACGTTAGGACTAGGACACACAACACTAGAATAACTCTGTAACCTTTAATGTGTATTTGTACTTTTGACTGTTTTGAATGTTATGTGGGTGTTTTAAAGCAATGAATAAATTCTTTGTCTGTCTGTCTGACTACTACCAATATCGTATATCCAAGTTTGCAGCTTCGAAAGACCTGTGCAATTTTTTTGAGATTTCAAGTGAATTACTCGGGAAATTGAGAAATTTTTAGAACATATAAAAATATCAGAACTAGCTGTTTTTGTTTGTCACTTTAATATTCGATATGACTGGCGTGTATTTTTTGGGTTATTTCGTAGGTTTTATTTCCTTACCCTGTATTAGTAACTATGCCTCAACGACCTATCTAATGGCGAAGATTTTTAATTGGCTTAGAACAAATAACCGTGTATATATATAGTTTTTATTGGCTGTAAATCTTCCAAATAAAGTAAAATAAAATAAAAATAGTAACGGTACCATAACATAATCAAATATTTTAGACAAGTTTGTTTATATTACCTAGATGTTACACGACTCCCCTTCCCACTTCCCCCCTCAATCACCAATGGTATGTAAGGCGACGCCTCTCCAATATGCCTGTGATGCCGGCATTCCAGCCACCATGCAAAAATCTCGACTATTTCATTATATTCCGAACAGTTCAACGCCCAGTCAAAGGATTTAATATAGGTAAATTTTGGGGCCGATTTATTTTACCTTTTAAAAAAATATTTATTACTTTGCATTTTCGAAGTATTTAAATAATAAACCACGTAAGTTATGTTAGCCATTACTACGATCAGTATACATAGTAATTCTGAAATGTATGACACTGACTTATAGTGAACACATGACTTTTCTATTGTGTCTGTCACACCCGTCCGATTTTCTTTATCACTAAAGGAGTGTGACTTTATTTAGGAGTCAAGGATGTCAGTTCCCACTAGTTCTGTGGGTTGTTCCATTAATAGAACTAGTTCTATAAAAAATAAGGACCTTGAAGTAAAGTTGCTAGTTTACATAATTGTCCATGTAAAAACATTAGAATCTACTTCAGTACAAACAATGCCTCTCAACAGAAAACCACAAACCAAAACATCTAATTACAATGCGTGTTTTAGGTTTTTGTAAACTTTTTCAAAAAGTTCTGAATCCACTAACTTAATTTTATATGTCTATGGCTGAATCAGTTTCGATAAAACTTATTAAGGACCACCTCAGAAATATTAACTACTATTCAAAAACAGAATCATCAAAATCAATTTATAATTGGCGGAGCAATCGTGTAACAAACATTTAAAGAAACACAGTCGAATTGAGAATCTCCTCCTTGTTTTGAAGTCGGTTAATAAAAGTATGCATTTTATATGTTTTATTGCATTTCTGTCTTCATAAACAAATATGATCTTATGAAACACTATTTTCGTACTTTTTTGACTTAATATTCCATTTGAGCCTGTTCCTAACGTTCAAAACTTTAAGAAATCGTATTACTTCAAAATTTCTTATAAAAATCCTCCGAAGCGTTATAGGGGGTAACAAACTAGGTACATGGCATACACCTTGTCTGGGAAAACCGTTTATTACTAGATCTCCTTGTATCTCGCGTTTGCCGCAATCTCTAGCGGTGTAGCCAGTTTTCTATTACTCTGAGGATGGGGAGTATTTTTGAACTTAACGCTTAGCACTTTCACAGCCAGGCGGTTAGAACCGGTACGCCAGCGATTTTCGCCACGTTTTGAAAAATCATTAAATTTAAAGTATAAAGGATCTGTTTCTTAAAATATATGTGGTGATCGACGAATGAAATCAAAATCGCCATAACGTGACCCTAACGTGATTGGCTGTGAAAGTGTTAAAATTTAGAAACCATCGCCGACTCGACGAAGAAGAAATATTTGAGAATCTTTATCAGATAGGGCAGTTCGTGTATTAGGTAAATCCTTACTAATATTATAAACGCGAAAGTTTGTAAGTATGGATGTATGGATGTATGGATGTTTGTTACTCTTTCACACTCAAACGGCTGGACCAATTTTGATACAATTTGGTATGGAGGTAGCTGACACTCTGGATTAACACATAGGCTACATAATTTTCCCAAATTCCCACGGGAACGAAGTCCCGGGCAGAAAGCTAGTAGTTAGCTAAATTTTAGGGAAGGTCCACCCATGGAACTGAAAAACTTTCTTCAAGAACATTAGGTCGACAAACAGAAATCGTAACGATTTAATGATAATTTTGCTAAAACTTTAATATGACAACAACTTCGAAAATTCTAATTTAGAAAAAGATGTTGCTGATGCCCCCCCCCCCCCCCTATGCAGAATTTAATTACTCATTTTTATCTATAATCTGAGATTTATTCTGTTTGCACCGGGCCTAGCTTTTTTCCATACTTCGGCGAACATGGTCCTTTTACCTCTCCATACAATTTGTACGATCAGTTGATTTGCCTTTGTATGAAAAATTTTTCGTGAATTTTATATATGTTCTTTGGGAAAGTTGTTTAGTTTCATGGAGTGAATCAATCCCTTAAGTTTAAAGTCACCACATATATCCTAATCTTTGACTTCATTAGTATTCGTAAGAACGAGCAGAATATTAAAATTCAAGGCATGTACAATTTTCAACAACGAAAATTCTCACTATGAAATTCTTGTGATGCTATACATTTTCTAATGAATTATACCTCTGAGTATGAAGAAAGCTATGTTTCTGAACCCCTTCAAAAATAGGGGTGTTAAAAGTTTGACTTGTGTATCATAGCTCCTGTCGCTGTCTGTGGCATCATAGCTCCTAATCGGATGGACCGATTTCAATGCGTTTTTTGTTGGAAAGCTGACGTAAAAGAGGTGGTTCTTAGCTACATGTTATCAAAATTGGTTCAATCGTTAAAAAGTAATAAGCTATGTTCCTCGGTGGTTTAATTTTACAGTTATTTTTTGTAACGAAAGCAATGTGAAAGAAAGGGAAAGAATTCTTTAATGGTTTCACTTCCAATACAAGAAATAACAAAAATAAATATTAACGTTCATGTTAACTCACAACGTACAAGTACATAATCAAGCAAATTCATGCAGTCTAATTAATAAACTTGACGTGACGTGGCGTAGTGTTACAATATTACTCACAAAAATATATTGGAATATACATATAGTTGGAATATATTTTCAGTTTTTTTCGGGGAAGACTGCATCTTTGCGATTAGACATAAAACTTTAAGAACAAATATAATTCAGTTATTTGACGTATTTTAAATGAGTTTATGTGCCACAAAATAAATTATTTATTTGACTTTACTTTGATTCCATTCTTGGACTGTCAAATAAACTTAAGAAGATAATAGAATAGAATAAAAAACACTTTATTTTGATACTTATTAAATCTAAATCTAGATAAAACCATCACAGTCTTTGTCGAATGCACCATAGATAGCCCCCAATCCCGAGGTTCCGGTATTATCGGTCCCTGGTAAAAGTCTGCCGGGAAGGAACCTGTAAGATTTATTGAACAGGGCGGGAACCGAACTGGATACCGATATGTAATTTATGACGAGAAAGTGGGGCTTTCGGACTTCTTTTAATGATTGTACGATTGGGCAGCGAAGCGATTACTCTAATGATTTATTTAAGGACGACTTCAATTTCCGTTTTTTTGAATGGGTAATCGTTATGTTAAATAGTTTAAAGCCGTAACATTACATCGTAGCCCGGTGATGCTTGTTGAGGTTAATCACAGAGACAGGAAACCTCATGGGTGACCAAAAAGGCAATTTTTCACGAACATTTCCGTGTTTCGGGGGAACGGTATGCTATCGATCCCAAGTGTATTCGATAGATTACAGCGCAAAACCAATTCAGATATTATTTGGTATAGATGTTAGTTCTCGGGTCACGGGTATCTGTGTATGTCTTTGTATATGTTCCAAAGGATCCATAACAAAAGAGAAAACCTTGGTGTGGGCATTTGAGTGTGAAGCGTTTGTAGTTTTTATTTTTATTTTTTTATCATCCTTAGGCACTTCTTACGAGTTTCTTTAGAGATAAATATTTACGGGTATCCATCCGAAGCGATGGTCAAAACGAACGGTCGTGGCCGTATAGAATAAATGCCCATTATTTGTTTGTCTACACTGTTCAAAATTTCTGGCTTTTCACTCTTTTATCTCCTCTAACCCTCTCTATTACCTTATAATTTTAGAAGCACTATTATACTGAAACCAAAAGATATTCGCTTTGTGGGCTTACACACTAAATTCTCATACAAAATTAAATCCAGCTCAACATTACTATCTAGACTACACTATATTTTGCGGCGAACCTAGCTTAGCGCTGGAAACCAAGGCGGAAGTGGCTCCATGTTGCATATCTACTGCTAAACGGAAGTGTTTATTTGGCGTAAACGTGACTCTACTACAGCACAGAGATGCGAGTAACTATGAAGTCCTGACTCCATAGTTTCTTCTTAGTTGGTACTGTAGTGTAGCTCAGAGGGAACAACCTGGAATCTATCTGATCGAGTCCAGGAAAAGTCAGAGAATCACTTTTAAGGCATTTATTGAGAGAAACCTAACTTGCGCAATCGAATTTACGGGAGAGAGTGTCAGATACATTATTTTCTTTGTGCTGTAGTGTCTTATGTCAAATAAATGACTTGAATCTTGAAATCACGCAATTCAGTTTGATTAACTGACTTCAAAAAAGGAAGAGGTTCTATGTTCCATTGTATATTTCCTTTTTTATTTATTTTCACCGATTCCCCGACATTTGTAGACCAATTAATTTTCATGTTTTTTTGTTCGAAATCATTTACTCCTGAGGTAGTCCCATTGTTACCAAGTCAGGATCTGTTGATGGAATCCCACTGATTTCACGATCTTTAAACACCAAACCAGATCTACACAGGAAGTTATTTCTAAGAATCAACTAGCTAGAGCACATCAGCTTGAAAACAAGAAAAACTTCGATGCCACAGGAATTTACACTGATACCATACATGATTTAATGTTTTTTTTAAATTAAAAAAAAATACATGGCATAACTAGAATAATGCACATAAACTTTGACGTTTTCTGATTTTTTCATCCAGTAGGCCTTTTTATAACGCCCCTTTTCTCCACGGGCTTAAAAGCGAAATCTGTACAGTGTGCCATAAAAATACTTACCTATCAACAGGATCTTTCTAAAGCACTTGGCACGTTGCAATCACCGCATTTGAATTGTCAAAAACAATTAAATTTTTAACACACGTTTGAAAATGCTTACAACCAATTTAACCGATCTCTACCTGGCAGGGTATGAAACGCGAATCCGTATCAAATGCAATTTGAAAGCCCAATTATTTGAATATTTAACCGATTTCCGAAATTTCCTCGCGGTCACACAATGAGCTTGGTGGAAGTCGTTAATTGAAAACCATGCTCAAATCATTGTGTACGGACCCTTAGTGGGTAGAGTTTCAGTAACAGCGGAAGAATTTTAATTTTTATTTTAAAAGTCCGTAGTTTAAAGATAATATTTGATGGTCGGTTTATTTGGATTGACTGTGCAAAGCCAAATATGCATAACGAAATGAGTGGCATAATATTAATGTCATAATAATTATTTCATCGAAACGATGATGATGATTAAAAACTGAAAAGTTTCGTTAAATTAAATACTAGTTTCGTACTATAAATTCGGGTTAAAAGATCCACTAGTTAACCCTGGTTATTCAGTCTACAAGTTGCCAGTGCAGCGTATATGCACCACGCTGAAAGATTTTTCGTCACAGCAGCGTGCGTCTCGTCAAGTGCGGGACCTGCCTAATAGTGTGTCGTCAAATTCTTCCACTTAAAAAAAATAGTTGACATTAAACTGTAGCCACGTTTTCGATCAACTATTATCTCAATATTCATAACTATTCTTAGATTTTCCTGTAAAATCTTTAACAGAACTAATATTAACCTGAATTTCGTCTCCAATATTATGACCACACGCAAACCCCGATTTCCGTCCCAAATGCCAATTTTATCCAGATCTGCGTGACCTTTTGTACTCATAACAAAGTGGGTTGTGGCGATATAGAACACGAGAGCTCAAGTTATAGCGGTCGCTCTTTTGTGATACTGAAGTTTATTTGAATACGTATTTTCAGATAATATGGCAAGTTAGGTGCTATGAAAATTCGAATGGAAATTTCTAACTAAATTCAACTTGAATAAAATAATCCTTTAATACATTCTAAACGCTACAGAAAAATAAAATATTAGAGAAGTAAAAATGTTCGCCGTGCATGGGAGTTGAACCCACGAGTCCAGGGATAGACTTTTGACAACTTAGCGGTGAAAAAAATGATAAAGCAAAAGTCAAAGTATATTAATGTGACACTCAAATTAATATAAACAACCCGTTGACCGCGTAAAATTGTTGACCGCGGGTGGGTCAAAATTTTTTTTTCTTGATTCCTGTATTCTAATAGCGACAGAAGGGTGCAAAATGGACTAGAAATTACATGTTTTAAATATTATTACTTTCGCATATGATTAACTGCCTCCGGATTTACTTCAAAGTTTTTGAAATTATGGTTATAGGAGGTAACTTCTAGAGCTTTAGTTATTAATTATACTCAGGATTTTAACTATTTTATAACGCCGTTTGACCGAACATATTGTCATTTTGCTAAATAAGTCCAATAAACCTCTAGCCGTTAGCTATTTGAGGCATGAGGGGGGTCACCGATTGCACTTAGCACGACACATTTCTCACGTCAGTAACACGGAAGCTAATGAAGTCATAGGTTGTTTTTGGCTCGTTGTTACTATGGAAAGCATTCAAAACTTGACGAAATGTCCCCTGTTTGGTGAAATTTGTGACTTGAAAGAAAATATATTACATTCTGAAGATATTACAATGAAGTTTTATGCCACTACATATCGCCACCACAAGTCAAGCTAGGAAATCTTTAAAAGGAAATTCCAACAGCAAGAATCTTTGCGCAAATATCAGGAAGTATGTAAAAAATTGGCATCTTATGTGCCACTTGATACACTTTCTACTTCTTCTTATTCCAGTGAGTCTAATCACAGCGACAGCGAGCTCGCACTGCATGCAAAAACTGATCCAGCTCCGCGGACTGCCACCGTTACCATTTCTTATTGTACTATCTCCAAGACTTGTGACAGATATGGAGTATCAAACAGAGCAGGGGCAGCTATTGCATCAGCAGTTCTGCAAGCCACTAACTCGACTGTACCAGTAATTTATCCAAAATAAGCTACGCAGAGAACGAACGAAAACCAGACACAGCATTGTCTCAGCTGTTACAAAAGGAAAGGTACCTGAAGATTTAGCCAACAAATTCCCAGGTGAGATGTCTCATGCTAGATGGCCGACTCGAACGAATCGTGTTCTTTATGTATACGTTTCAACGAAAATTCCATCTGAAAGCTTAATAATATTAGCAACCTATTTTGTTAAAGTTTACGCTCCGACTTGGTTCGCTATCAAGACTCATCCTACTTGCAAGGATGGAGCACGACACCTGTAGAAGCTGATCTCTTCGTCTAGGTACCTGTCAGCCGAACTTAAAACCAAAGTCGATACTGTATTTCAAAGAAATGGTTATTTTGACCATCCCGAGAATTTATTATTGGCAATGCTGACTGATCCGCTAAAACACATTCGTGACTTAGCTGCACGACGAATACTGAAAGCTCGCCCCATTACACAGACCAAAATCCGTCTATTTGAAGTTCTGCAGATAAACCTAGATGCATCTTTTTACATAGATCTGATTGATTGGTAGCAAAATATCACCGAACCACCGATTATAAAAGAAATTAGTGACGAAAATTTACATTTGGTAGTTGATCAAAAAGGTGAGGGTGAATTGCCTCTGCTACGTCTCCCCTGCCATACCCAAGCAATTGAAAGGGCAGTTAAGCCTGTCACAGAAGCTTCAAGTACTTTGTGCAGCAAATTTGCAAGAGAAGGCTACATTAAAAACCCGATAGCGTCTCGTAAAGATATGCACAAATTTGACAGCAAGAAGGATTTTTTGGCAATAAATTAGATATAATTAGATTAGAGGTACGGTATTTAATTTTCAAAATTAAACAATTATGTTCTATAAGCTAGTGTTTTATCATAAAATATCATATTAAAAACCAATTTTGATGCTCCTTAAGGGAATTTTCTAAAAGCCTTTATTTGTATCTTTTTTCTTAATTTCAAGGTCAATCCGGAGGTTGAAGATGATATCTAATCGTAACCATTTTTTGCATATCTAATAATAACGTATTAATACACCTTTTTATCACTATTACGTTTAAATATAAGACAATTTATTTTTCTCCATACATTCGTGACCCACCCTACTACGTAGTTCTCTTTCGAACCGCTAGATAGCGCAAAGCGTATTCTAAAACGCAGAATCAAAGTGTTCTGACCACAGTAAGTATGAGTATTACCTATTAGATTTCTCATTGTCATCCTTTGATAATGCATGTACAGTGTCTCCATCTAAACACCAACCTTTCTTATGCGATAAGTTATTTTATTAAGCATCAGTGTATTGCCAACAATAAATATACTCCCAACTCATCAATGGAGTTGAGGTATTTTCTTACCGGCTCTCCCAACGCCTTTTCCTCTTACAGTAATAATGATAAGTAAATAAAATGTTTTCCCTCTCCGTAAGGGTTAGTATATGTGTCTGCATGTATTTATTCTTTGTTGTAAGTACATGAGCATAAGTTACATAAGAAACATCGTGTGCAATTAAGGAAAAAATTGTGATTCAGTACTATGGAAGATCTGGCATAACGCAACTCTTTTCCCAATCGGTCATTTCGAAGAAGGTTATTCGAATATCATTTTAAAATATTTGAAATGGTGTTCGATGTCAGTATTCGAAATGATTGAAGATCTGGTCTTCCGACATTCTTAGGAGAGAGCTCGCGGAGTTCATTTCATGTATGCGATCATAGGCGTGCAAATGGCACTTTTTCAGGCGTTATAATAAGAGATTTGTAAGTAATTTATAAATACAAGTGTATAGAAATTGTATGGAAGTGCTCGTGTATCATTCTTAAATATACACCTCACAGAAGAAATACGTATTTTACTCATTGCCCCCGGAAGAGGTGTTATAGTACCTACCTGGCAGCACTGGGTATTGAACCGGTACCTCTCGCTTACCAGACCATCAACACTCACTAGACCACAGATGGCGAACGTTTATGGATGGCACGTCAGCCATTGTTAAAATAAATGTTGAATGAGACCATAGACGTGCTATCAAATAATATTGACTAATTGTGAAAATAAGTTCCGTAACGTAGGCTCACTTAAGTTCGTTAATTGAACTGCATAGTGAATTTTGTTTTGTCTACTACTCGTAATGTAGTAAGTATCCGATTATCTACGCTTTGCCAATCGTTGGTGTGCCCAAAATATTGTGTCGCGTGTCATTGGTTCGCCATCTCTGCACTAGACAATAAAATTAAAAACTAAAACTCAGCCAGCGACGGCAACCGGTATAAAAGTTAGTTTTCCAAAACGATAAGCAAACTTTTTAACGAACTACAGACGTCATACACAGATAGAAAGTTTGTTTAGTCGAGTTTTGAATGCTGAAAAAACACGTTAAAAGTTGAAATGATTTTTCATAGTACTTTGTTGAACGTATAAAATTATAACTAAGGTAATTTAGAAAGTCTTTGTCTTTCATAAATAAATATTAAAAATCTGAAAAAGCTTCGATTGTGATAGACGGAACTGCGAAATGTAACCATTTCATGAAATTCTCGAACATTTCATGAAGTGAGCAAATCTGCAATATGGCCAAGACAAATTTACGTCGCTAATTCAGGTAAGGTTAGGTTGTTTTATTAATTTTATTCTCAGAAATCATTAGCTTTATACATTTCCTAGAGCAATTTCGGAATTTTATACAATTCGTAGGAAATGTATGCATCATCATCATCATGTCAGCCGCAAGACGTCCACTGCTGGACATAGGCCCCCCCAGGTATCTCCACCTCGATCGGTCCTGCGCCACCCGCATCACATGTATGCATTTCCTAGAATATATGTGTATTAAAAAATCTTTGAAACAATGTTTTATAAATTTCCTAGATAGCCTCGGAATTGTATAGAATTCCTAAATTTCATACATTTCCGGTAACATAAATAAGGAATTACCAAACAGACACGAACGAAGTTAGTAAACAATAAATAAATTTACATTTCTTTGATACATTTAAAAAACAAACGTCAAACAGCAAAACGTAAAACACAAAAAGGCGTTAAAATGCAAACAGGCATGATACTGAACTTTAAAAAAATGATTAAAAAATTATAAACAAAACAAAAAAATCTGATTGTTGTTTGTTAATTCTTAAACCGTAAATTGTTAGATAAAAATATCAAAAAGCAAAAATGTTACTCCCCCATTTTAAGTGTAACAATAAAAGCTTAGTCCACAATTATCCAGTTCGACCGGCGTGCGGTGGTAATCTCTATTGTGTATCGTGTGACATGCTCAGCACTGTCCTATCTAGATGCTAGATTAATTCAGGCTGCACTGAATCCAAGATTAACCCAGAGCGCTGTCTTCGAAACTTAACTTTTTAATAACAAGCAAAGCAAGAACAGTTCGGAAAAAATCCGTTAGATGGTACTGATTGTATTCTTAAACGCTTTGTTGAAAAGATATATTGTAAAACTTTACCTTCAATAAGACATTTTTTTCTTATCTGATTGTCTTGTTAGGGTTTCGTCCGTCTGTCTATCCGTCTGTCACCAGGCTGTATATGATATGAACCGTGATAGTTAGACAGTTGACATTTTTACAGATGAAGTATTTCTGTTGCCGCTATAACAACAAATACTTAAAAATATAATAAAATAAATTTTGAAGTGGGCTCCCATACAAAAAACGTGATTTTTTTTGCTCGTTTTTATAGATATGTCTATTCGAGGCTGTATCTCATGAAGCGTGATAGTTAGACAATTGAAATTTTCGCAGATGATGTATTTTTATGTGTCCTATAACAAAAAAATACTAAAAACCAGAACAAAATAAATATTTAAGGGGCTCCCATACAACAAACGTGATTTTTTTGCCGTTTGTATAGAGATAATGGCACGGAACCCTTCGTGCGCGAGTCCGACTCGCACTTGGCCGGTTTTTTTTAAACGTGATATTGAAAATGTCAGCAATTTTAATGTTTTGTAACATAAATTGTAAAACTCTATTTATACTAATATTATAAACAGGAAAGATTTGTATTTTTGTATGTAACGAATAGGCTCCGAAACTACTTGTCCGATTTCAAAAATTCTTTCACCATTAGTATGCTACATTATCCCTGAGTAACGTAGGCTACATAATTTTCCCGAATTCTCACGAGAACGAAGTCCCGAGCGGGATGCTAGTCTTTACTTTAATAAGGTACTTTTGTTTTTATCTAATTATTCATTTATTTGTTCATTTGTGTTTTAATAGTACATTGTTACTTTAGGGGTGAAAACAACTTATTTAAGTCCCGAGACGGGGTTTGGCGACCGAGCGGAGCGAGGGAGCTAATAGTTCGAGGGACTAAATAAGTTTTTCACTGTGCTTTTCATAACGAATACAAAGAAAGTAAAAATAAAACCATGAATAAGCTGAACTCATTGCTGCTATGCGAAAGTTACAGAACTCTACAACTCGAAAAAACAAATGAAGATCGGAAATGCCACTTTCCCGCCTATTATGTTTTTTTTTCTTTGGCTGGCCAGATAGGTATTCAGCCATTATTTTTCATTTTCATCATTGAAAAAAATTGTAAATATTTTGCCAAAATCTGTTATTTTAAAGAAATAGCTAAAAGTAAATTACTATAAAGTCATTAAGAAAAGTATTCTTTAATGAATACTTAACTTTTGTTATTTCAATTTTACATCGCGCTGTAATAGAGTGGCTGGATAGGAAGTTGGAACATGTTTTTTTATTACTTAATTTGACAGCTGTCAGTTGAAAGCGATTCTTTCTAGGCTTGAAAAGTATTATTTTCAAGCCGCTCCGTAGGCAACTTCAGACCTACTTTCAGAGTATGAGTAATGGAAATGAATTTGAAAGTGCCTGTATAAATGTTTTTGTTACTTTTTCGAGAAACACATTATTTTCACACTTAGTAATTAATTCTTTGGTCAGAAATTCCCCTCTATTCTCGTAAAAGTCATTTGTTATCTATCAAATCTCATAGCCTTTTTCATTAATATCCACTTAGATCCTCCTTCTTCAGTAGTGGGCATCGCCGTCAGAGCGTTAACATTTTGAAGGGGATTCCTAAAAGTTTTATTTAACGGACTTGCCATTTTCCCTTCCCTTTTGTTTAGTGTGCAATAAAGAATTTCATTCATTCATCAGCTAAAAGAAGTTGGCTGGTACCAATGATTTTAGTATTTTTAATGTGCACCAATTTTTATTTTTTGTATTTTGTATCTCGATAGCTTACATTGACCTGCAATGTCGTTTATTTTCATCTGTACTTAATTTACTTGACTAACAAGTTTACTATAAAAGAAACAGTTTAAAATAAGGAAAGTTGACCTTAAAAATAACTTACCAGTAATCATTACAATAGAGTAGGTCTGTGTAAAAAAAACTTGATTTTTAACGTGTTCTATTTTAATTTTTTCGTTCTTTGTGCTTGTTCTGTTCCTGTACCTAATGTATTTGTTTTAGGTATTGTGTGAAAATCAAGTATGTCAGTGGTAAATTCTAGTTAAAACTAGAATTTACCACTGACATACTTGATTTTCAGATAAAACTAGTTGTCACATCGAGCTATAGTTAAAACTAGCACTCCCCCTCTGTGGACGGTAAGCACAACAACAACATAACCCACAACATAACCTCAAGCCAATCAGAATAAGGTATGATGAACTCTAACCTCGGTCGGAACAGTTTTAACTGACTTGCTTCGGGAAAACGCGTTTTGTCTTGCAGAAACTAGTTTTAACTGATATTTGATTCAGACATTAGTCAATTCTAGTATTAACAAAGGCATTAAGTAAAAACTAGTTCTTACTAGGAAAAACGCGTTCTATCTACTAACTAGTTTTAACTGTAACATTAACAGTTTAAATTTTCTCGATTTGAACACATAATTTAATACTAAAATGGGTATCAATTCGCGTACACATTATGGATTTACCTTTGTTGCACGTGGTAGACCACGTCTACCCGTGACCACGGCGCGTGCAACCGCGTCGAAACGCTGGGAACAATATGTAAAACCATAATATGTACGCGAATTTAGACCCGTTTTTACAATACAATATACTTTATTTGCACACAAAGACATACAATACAATTAACAGAACATAAAACATAGTGTACAACAAGGCGGCCTTATTGCTAGGTAGCAATTTCTTCCAGGCAACCTTAGGGTAGGACAGCAGTAAGGTAAGAAGTAGTTGGTGGTGCATAAAATTAAATACATATTAATAATACAAATAAACAAATATATAAGTATACATATATATAATTATATATAAATTAATATATAAAATAAGTATAACATACATCTATATATATATATATATATACACATACGAGCAGCAAATGTAAGGGACAAAACAAGCTTAGTAAAGTGGATAGAAGCAAAGACAGTGAATCAAGAGCATAGCTAGGGAGCGGGAAGGGAAAGGAAATGGGATTTTGTTTGGGTTTTAAAGGAATCTATGGAGGGGGCACGTCTTATGGAGACAGGGAGGGAGTTTCAAAGCCGGATGGCTTTGACAGTGAAGGAGGAAGTGAAAAAGTTAGTGGAGTGTGAAGGCATATTGAGGGATAGATCGAAGTAAGAAATTATTGTGTGCATGTTTATAAAATGTATTAAACAAATCAAGAAGTCTGTCTATCACAAGACCTTCCGTAGGTTTTTATTTCGTGATAGACAATTCTGAGCCCCATTCGCCTCGTTTTGTCTCTCTTGATATTTCATTTGTCATTATTACAATGGTCGGTTTACTCCGCTATTGTTTATATTTCTATCGAAGGTATGTACTGAAATACAAAATCGAGTAAGTTATCTTTTGATTATGTTGTTTTGCTATTAATTTTAATACAGACTCTAGGTTGCATTGACTCTTTTTTACAATAGACCAGATTCTGTAACTTAAGTTGTGTGTCGATGGAATGGTCGCCATTTTATCCGTTCAGCAGCTCTAGCACGATAACTACAAACTCGCGCTCGGCTCACGCTGAAACTTCACTTTGATTGCGCGAGGGTCCCGCGCAAAGGCTTGCTCGCCCTATGGCGTTGTCAATGTTACCATTTCGACATAGGACCGTGGTGTTGTCGCGGCGCTGTCCCTATCGTACTCGGCCTGCTGGTGGCTAATTTGAGAACTATCCAAATTTCATACACCTAATGACGGCTGCTTTGACTGGTGGCACCACCGCCAAGTGAATTTTCAGTTGCTAGGTAGTTTGTAACTTTACGTTCGGTTGGCAGTGGCGCTGCTGGTCGGGGTGGTTGTCAGAAAGTATATGAAAATTAAATAGTTCTCAATTTTGCCACCTGAACAGATAAAATGGCCTCCATTCCATCGACACACAACTTAAGTTACAGAATCAGGGCCCAGTCTCCAAAACTTTTATTACATGCCACGTTAATTTTTAATCAGTACGCAAATTTTTTGTACGTAAACTTTATGAAAATTTACAGACCCGTATTTTTTGTTTTATATCTACTATATAAAAATAAGTCGGGTTTTCCTTCCTGACGCTATAACTCCAGAACGCACGAACCGATTTCCACGGTTTTGCATTCGTTGGAAAGGTCTCGGGCTCCGTGAGGTTTATAGCAAAGAAAATTCAAGAAAAATTTCAACAGAAAAGCGGGAAAATCTTGAAAATCGATATAACCTGTAGTCCACGCGGGCGGAGCCGCGGGCGGAAAGCTAGTATCATATAACAATTTCAAGCTAGATCGTCTGAAGCATTAAAATAAATCAAAACTTTTGTATAGAAAATAAAATATCATCGTCCAATTGACTTGAAACTTGGTAATAGTACTTTTCAACACAATTTGTGACATCCATGTTTCTGCGTTTTACAAAATTCATCCACTGAGAAGTTAAAAAGGGGAATCAAAATCTTAAAATCTTGAAAAAATAATATGCTTCTTATTTACGTTCTATCAACATTACTGACACCGTTAGAAAAATTTGCGTACTGATTATAAAGTCACCCTGTATTATGTTGATGAAAGGGGAAATAGTGGAACCACAATGAGTGGAAAATGATGGTGGAAAAGGTGATGATCGTAGCTTGAGGACTGAGGTCCGACTTACGGTGTTCGGAAATTTTGTCCCGTGGGAATTTGGGAAAGTTATGTAGCCTATGTTACTTAGGATAATGTAGCATTCTGAAGGTGAAATAATTTTCGGTCCAGTAGTTTCGGAGCCTATTCAATGCAAACAAACATACAAACAAACAAACAAAAAATAAACAGTCATATCTTTCCTCTTTATTGAGAAAACTTCGATATTGTGTCTGACATACGTATGATTTAGGCATTCTCTATATCTGAATGCATAGCGATTCAAAATCACCACATCTCCATATCTTGAAAGTTTATTGTAGTAAGTGGGATGTTGACAATACCTACAGGGCTTTATATATCTCTCTTTCAACCTCTTGGGTGGTTAATCAGTCCATGAAACTGAACAACTTTCCCAAGGAACATAAGTCAAAATACGAAAAAAAAAATTGAGTTCCCATACACACGACATTGATCCTAGTAAATGATAAATAAATAATTTAACCACAACATCAATATTTTTATTTTATTTTCATAAGGTGTGAATAACTACATACGCTTACATACACATACATACATACACAGACACACACACACTCACATACACATAACGCACACACACTGTCCTTACTTTTACATTACTCATCCAATCTATTTTGTTTTGTTAATCAAATATATGCTACCCGTTAATCTAAATCTACAGTTTATAATATGCTTAACTTCTTAATTGGCTGTATACATTTTTAATATAAGGGCTATGTAATGTAACATGTATAAGTTGTGAAGTTTGCAATAAAGTAAATAAATAAATAAATAAATACAAACTTCATCAGCACATATAGTGCATTTTGTATGGGTGATCAACATTTTTTTTTCGTATTTTGACCTATGTTCCTTGGGGAAGTTGTTCAGTTTTATGGATTGATTAACCACCCGAGAGGTTGAAAGAGAGATACCTAAAGCCCTGTATATACAACCAGCTATAGTTTAAAAACATTTTATAAAATTTAAAATGTTGCGTCACCCCCGACCTTCGATTGCTTATAACTTTTATACGGCTGAACCAATTTTGATCAAATGTAGTTAAGAACCATTTCGGTTACGTCAGCTTTCAAACAAAAAACCGCATCGAAATTGGTTCATTCGTTTAGGAGCTACGATGCCACTGGCAGACACACAGATACATACGTCAATCTTACAACACCCCACTTTTTTAGTACGTATAAAAAACCGTATTTAAATTAAAATAAACTAAAGTCGATGACAGACACTGCGTTACCAGGTGGGGTGAAGAGATTAATCCTGTTGGTTGGATTATGCAGGTGCTCGATAGATGCCTTCGTGATAATAATTGGAACATAAGTTATTCCCGGCCCTTTACCCTCTGAAAAATATAGATAGATAGATAGATAGATAAAACCTTTATTTATCTGACACATTACACACACAATTACAAAAAATAAAAAAATAAAAAAAATAAAGTAAAAACATTTGTATCTTAACGATTAATTAAAATTAATGTGTTTGGAAGAGTATAGTGTGTGTTTGAGAGTGAGTAGGAATGTGTGTGTGTGTGTGTGTGTGTGTGTGTGTGTTTGTGTGTGTGTGTGTGAGTGTGTATGTGTGTGTGTGAGTGGTTGGTGTTGCGTGTATCGTGTCAGTGAAAATGGCGCTGGCTCAGCATTTGTTGTGGTAAGAAACCACAACGCTGTTATTCTGCCAGGACCTAAGTGGACGGAGGCGCTCTCTGCGCGCGTGTGCATGTTATAGTAGTATAACCTGTATCAATTTTGTAAATAAGAAAAGTTTTTTCCTACATTCGTATGAAGGGTTACAAAAATTTTTGCATAAAATATTCGAATGATAATTGTCTGCACAACTAACACAAAGTAAGACTAAACAAACTTATTACACAGTGATCATAAAGATTTTTTGTAAAAAAATGTATTTTCTTAAAAAAAACGTCCGCTTACCATCTGTTTTTTTTTTGCGATGCACCATAAAACCTATTGAAATGACGAGTAAAGAAATGGCAAACCAATAAGACATGGTGTGCTAAAGTGACACGTTTCTGAGATATTTGCGGGAAAAGATTGAGGTGGCGACATCTATCTCATATCACCCTATTGCAGTCCACTGCTGAACATAGGCCTCCCCCAAGGTGCGCCACTTTGCACGATCTTCCACTTTTTTCATCCAGCCACTACCCGCTATCTTCTTTAGGTCATCTGACCATCTGGCTGGGGGGCGTCCTACCACTACGTTTGCCAAGACGTGGTCTCCATTCGAGAACCTGTCTACTCCAACGCTCGTCGGTTCTGCGACAGACATGGCCATCTCACTGCCATTTCAGCTTGCTACACTTTTGGATAATATCCATCACTTCGGCGTTTTCTGTCGGACGACCTCGTTTCGGATTCTATCCCTTACCGAAATCCCGAGCATGGAGCGTTCCATAGCTCGCTGAGTGACGTGCAATCGATGGGCCAACCTCACTATCATGTTCCACATTTCGGCTCCGTAGGTCATGACTGGCAGGACGCATTGATTAAAGACCTTGATCTTTAGACACTGCGGGAGTGGCGACGAAAAGATATTACGTTGCTTCCCAAATGCTGCCGATCTATCTATCTATCTTTCCTTTTATCTTTTTTTACCTATTGTTGTTTTATTCTTAATGTCCTCTATTCATTTCAGTAAGTCTTATGGCAAATTGTCAAAATGAAAAAAATCAAGATGGTGGCTCACATGGCAATAAATTTAGTACTAACCCTTTTTTATCTAATTCTTTCTGAGGCTTCGGCCATGTCAAGATGGTCATGTCAGCCTCATAGTATTATTTATTCTGTCTAATTTGTAGTAACGCCCTGCAATAATAGTACAATAGCTGCGCCAAAATACAAGTGATATCTCTACATTCTCCACAATACAGTAAAATAAAATAAAATAGTGACTGCATCCTGTTTACCCTCAGATTGCGTTATCCAGCCTAGATTGGATTCTTCAAAGTCTCGCGAACGTGTACGGAACACTAAACAGCCTTTGTGGCTCTCAAACTTATGTTTTTCGTGCAGTTAGCAGTGCAAGACGGACACTAACACATGCACACTCGTACACACACACGCACACACCCACACACACACAGTCACACACACACACACACACACACAAGCACAGGCACCCGCTCACTTTTATTTGTTTCATTTATTTGTTTTTACCTACTTGTTTAATATTGTATGGAAGAGCGGAGCCTCCTGACACGGGCGATTTTTCGTCTACTAGGAGACTCCAACACTTAGTTTTAAACAAAACCATTTTGTAAAGCAAATAAAGCATTTTGTATTTTTTGTATTTTTTTTGTACTAAGCGTTAACTAGCTTTCTGCCTGAATTCGGGAAAATGATGAAGCCTATGTCTTAATCCTGGGTGTCGTCAGGCACCTCTATAACAAATTTTTTTAAGGTAACAATTTATGAAAAAGTAAAAAACATACACACACATTCTCAAAAAAAAGATTTTTTTTAAATTATAGGATTGGTTAACTCTTGACCTCAATCTTGACCATAAGGTCAAAGGTAATGTCGACGATGGAGCGAGTTAACCCAGAAAATGCCTATTAAGGCACTGGTACTCCCACGCACCGACGGAACACAGCAAGCTGTTTGGCGTCGGACTTCGGTAGGAGGGTGGTCGCGAACCAGACGGCCCTTTACAGAGCCTACCACACCGCATGAGACCATAGGACGACACCTCAGATTCAGAAAAAATGAAGTGTCGTTGCCTAGGATAGATTACTAGGAGGCAGGTCTCATTTGGCATGTAATCTAAGGTATAGGTATCTGCCCTGCATAGCAAAGGGTTTAAAACACGTCGATTGCCAAACTGACGACTGATATCAGTTTTTATTTTATTAATTAGTTATCTCTAAACAAGTTATTTATTATTTTATTAAAAAACTATACAAAAACCATCTGCAACAGGCTTTGTCACAACTAAAAATAAGACAAAAGTAATCGGTATAAAATAACTCTAGTAAAAAAATTATGCTGGCCATGTTACTTTTTTTTTTTAAATGGCCTCGCTTTTGTACACAACCTACTCGTAGCTTAAAATACGGTAGGTGGATGAAAATAAAAGGGTCGCAGTTAAAACTGCAATAATCTCAGTATATACTTAGACATATAGCCGCGTGCAAACATTTCAACCGTGTGGTGATCGGTTGAGAATAACACCACCCATCTCTTTCCGTGGGTGTCGTAAGAGGCGACTAAGGAAACACAAATGAGACTTGCCTCCTAGTAATCCACCCCAGGTAACGACACTTCATTTTTTTTTCTGAATCGAAGGTGTCGTCCTATGGTCTCAAGCGGTGTGGTAGGCTCTGTAAAGGGCCGTCTGGTTCGCGAACACCCTCCTACTGAAGTCCGACGCCAAACAGCTTGCTGTGTTCCGTCGGTGCGTGGGAGTACCAGTGCCTTTATAGGCATTTTCTGGGTTAACTCGCCCCATCGTCGACCTCATCTTTGACCTTTACGGTCAAGATTGAGGTCAAGAGATAACCCATCTTATAATAATAATAAAAAAAGTCATAACATATAATACTACAAAATCGTCATCCTCACCTGCTAGCGTGCACCCTGCTGATTAACGGACAAGTCTCGGTTTCTCTACTTGATATCGATATTGGCGACTTCGCCATTATATGTTTTAAATTTTATTAAAATACTCAGACATTGTCAAAATCCCGACTGTAGACGCCATTTTTCAAAGATTTGAATTGAACTGCACCTCACACAAGTTTCCTGCAGCACGAGCACGATGGCGATAAAATCGCGCAGCGCGGCCCTCAGCTAACGCTAAAACTTCACTTTAATTGCGCGAGGGGCCCGCGCCTTTGGCGCCTTTGCTTGCTCGCCCTCTGGCGTTGTCAATGTTATCTATAAGAAATATTATTAGTTAAAGCCTTCGATCAACTATAAATAACTAGATACACATTTCCATACAAAATAAAACAAAAAAGTGACCGAACTACAATACGTACTCTCGGAACGCACGAATGCTACTGAACGAAAAGACAACCCAAAACGTTAAGTGGGCGGTCATTTAGTGAGGATGCTTTTTTGTTGTATATTGTGTATCTAGTTTTTTATACTTGACCGAAGGTTAAAGCAATTATTTTAATATTACTAACCCATGATACCTAAGATACAAGTAAACATTTTATTTAGTTTAGGTATCATTATAATAGCATACCTGACCTGCTAACCATTTTGTAATAAGTATGTAGCATTATTTTTTAATAAGCATTTGGACTACTAAATTAAGTTGATAATTAAAAAAATTTGATCATTATACATTTTTGTATTAAGGCTTAAGTTTTTATGAAATAAAATATTCTTAGAAGATAACCCCGCACACAGCCCCCGGCCGGGCACCTCCAGGCAGTGACGTCAGCTGTATGGAAGGGAGAACGGCTGCTTGGCGGAGCGGCGAGTCGGGCGCTCACTTTCGCTCGCGCGCTCGGACGAGACGGACGTCTTTTAGTGCACAAATTGTTTTTGTTAAAGTTTTTTGATTAAATTTCAATTAGGTAGAATCGTAGTCTCTTTTTTAAAAATTCCCATTTCTTCTGATCCTTAAGATCAGAAGTGGGATTGTCAACGCGCCGCGCTTATTCGCCATCGGTTTACTTTAAATTTTAGTGTAAAATAGCTGTGACTTGCATAAAATTTTACATAGTGGGTAGATTCTTTGCGCTAGTTTCGTAGACCGTTAAGAATTGTGTTGTCATGTCGGGACGTGCTTCTAGATCTACTCAGCGCAAATCCTCGCATATTAGACGACGTAAAAGACATCATTCTCGCAAACGTCGTAGTAGTTCAAGCAGTTATGACGTTACTCAATCGAAACGTCGTAAAATAGTACGTGAGGATCGCCGACGGTCTCCTAGACGCCGCGATAGATCACGTAGTATGACTGATATACGTAGGCTCCGTGACGGCTCTTACGGGCGCCGCTATAGCCGGCGCCATGATACTCTTAGTCAGGTATTGCTTAAACTAAGTGCACTAGAAGATCGACTACCTAAATCGTCCTCGACGCCCGTGCCGCATCACTGTGACCAGAGCTACACGCCGCCGCCGCCAGCGTCGCGGCCCATTTCTGCGGCTACTGAGGTACCGGCGGCTACGTCGGGTATTGAGACGCGTTCTGTTGAGAGTGCGACCGCCACGGACAGGATTGTTGGAGCGCTTTCTTCACTATTTCAAGTAAGATCTAATCTTTACTATACACACATCAAAAAAAGTTTGCGATCACTTGGAAAAGTGCTAATATTTTTTATTGTAGAAGAATAAAACTTAATCACTTTTTATCTTTTGATTCCTTATTTAAAAATATGAAATTTAAATATAAAATAATTTCGTAATTCAAATGTTTTTTCATTTAAAAAGACAATAAACCCTTGCTTGCTTTCATTCAGAAATCTGACATAGTCGCAACTTATCAATATTTTCAATTTATTCAAAAAAAATTAAGTTGGTAACGATGCCGAGAGGATTAACTGCAGTTTTACGAGCCAGAATTCTAACTTTAAGTGGAGAAGGCTATTCCACGAGGGAAATATCACGCAGAGTTCATGTATCCCAATCCTGCGTGGTGACCACGTTGGAGAGGTATCAGGGCATGGAAGATTTAGCTGATCGACCTCGCAGTGGTCGCCCAACTGTTCTTACTGCAATTCAGAAGCGATATATCAGATTACTGGCTGCCCGTGACCCAACAATGAACGCTACTAAAATGAAAGCAGAGCTGCGAGCTGCCACCGGCCGCGAAGTTAGCACCCAAACGATTAGAAATTGCTTACACCAAGCTGGATTACGAGCAAGTAGATCCTGGCGAGCACCTCTGAACTCACAGCAACGGAAGCGGCGCAGATTGCAATGGGCTAGGCTCCGTCAAAATGAAGAAATTGAGGACGAAAGCATCTGGCAGTACTGCTTCTTCGTTGACGAAACGCGGATCAGTACACATCCAGATAACCGACGTGTCCGTGTCTGGAGAAGACCTGGCGACTCTGAAAGGCAGAGAACTGCCACTGGAACCGTTCAGCAGGGCGGGAAATCAGTGTCCTTTTGGGCCGGGATAATGATTGGGGCTAGGACGCCCTTAATCCCGTATCAAGGCACCATGACCGGAGCCATGTACAAAACGATTGCAATCGATGGATACGTCAGACCATTCCGCATCAACCACGGGCGCCAATTCATAATGGTAGATGATAATGCGCCTGCACATCGAAACGGACGTGTTGATGCTGCTCTCCAGCAATACGACATCACCAGGTTAGACTGGCCTGCCGGCTCGCCTGACTTAAACCCGATCGAGCATGCGTGGGATGCTCTTAAGCGAGCTGTTTGGAACCGTCAGCCACCTCCGCGAACAGTGTCAGAAATCAGGGCAGCTGCTATTGAAGAGTGGGACAGGTTACCACAAGAAATGCTAGATAACTTAATTCTTAGCATGCCCAGAAGGGTTTCCGCATGTGTGCGAGCCAGGGGAGGAGTCATTTTATACTAACTATTAATTTTTTCGTAATAAATTTTGTTTGTTTTTTCATTAATTCAAATTTTTCATTACATTACATTTAAGCCAAAATTGCATTTCCTAGCTTTTGTTAATAAAAAGTAAATAATTAATAATGATTATTTTATTTACTTAGTGCATTTTCATTATAAAATCATAAAACGTAAACAGTTTCTTTAAACTGTTTACGTTTTATGATTTCCGCATGTGTGCGAGCTAGGGGAGGAGTCATTTTATACTAACTATTAATTTTTTCGTAATAAATTTTGTTTGTTTTTTCATTAATTCAAATTTTTCATTACATTACATTTAAGCCAAAATTGCATTTCCTAGCTTTTGTTAATAAAAAGTAAATAATTAATAATGATTATTTTATTTACTTAGTGCATTTTCATTATAAAATCATAAAACGTAAACAGTTTCTTTAAATAATTTATATTTTAAAGAATACACCTGATTTTGCTACTGATCGTAAACTTTTTTTGATGTGTGTATTTCGAATTTCGATCCTAGTATACACGATTTCGATGTTTGGTGCGCCGAAGTTGATCGCGGGCGCGGATTAAATCACTGGGACGATCATGAGTGCCTCGGTCGCATTGGTAGTTGTTTGCGGGGTGATGCGAAAACGTGGTTAAATGATTGGGTGACAAATGACCGTTCGTGGTCAAATTTTAAAACTGAATTTCGTTCGTTGTGTCCACGGGATGTTGATATGGCTACTGTGCTGTATGATGTTATGAGCACTAATTCCAATAAATTTACCACGTATGCGGAGTACGCCCGTAAATCTCTGTTGCGATTAAACATTGTTAAGGGGTTGTCAGACGAGTTAAAGACTGCCATTGTTATCCGAGGTATTACTGATCCCCAAGTCAAGGCCGCGACAACTAACGCTAAGCTTCAAACGAAAGATTTAGTTGAATTTCTGTCCGTGTATCTTAAACCAAAAAGTGCTTCTACCGCGCCTGCCAACAATCCTGCTCAATCTCAAAAACCCGGTTCGTCTAATTCGCGTAAACGCGAAGCATCTAGGTACGACCGTTTAGCGTGTTATTTGTGTGGTGAAATAGGTCACAAAAAGATTCACTGTCCAAAGCAACAAAAAGCGAACGAGAGTAGTTCGAGCGCTAAATCAGATCCCAAACCACCCGCGAAACCTGCTTCTGTGCCTGCAAGTAACAAGCCAGTTAAGAGCTGTACTTATTGTAAAAAGAGCGGACATTTCGTCGATCAATGTTTCTTAAAACAACGCGTGGAGTCTAAATCTGTTTCTAAAAATACAAGCAATGTAAATTTTTGCTCCGGGGAGACTACGGTCGAAACAACGTGATGTCCGCCTTAATACAAAAACTACCCGTCGACGTGTTAATAGATTCTGGGTCTGATATATCGCTGATTTCTGAGTCTGTTTTAAAACATCTTGATTTAAATAAACGTCCTACCTACCGTCGAATGCGTGGTATAGGCAGTCAAGACATAGAATCAACGTCATATGTTAATACGATCTTAGAGTTCCCTGAAATATCTTTGGAGGTAGATTTATACGTTGTACCTTCAGAATGCATTCAAACTCCTGTACTGATAGGTACGGACATTTTAAATCGAAGCGGAGTTACTTATATTCGAACTAATGACTGTCAGCGTTTAATTCGAGTTGATCATGTGAATAACCTGTCAACTGTGGAGGTTGATGTGGTAAAAACGCCTTTGGTTGGTGAGGAGAAAGAAAGACTTCTGTCTCTAATAAATGAGTTTTCTGATACTTTTACCACTGGAACAGCGACCTCTACAGTCACCACTGGTAGCATGGAAATAAAACTTAACAGTGACGTGCCCGTGCATTACAGGCCATATAAGCTTTCCGCCGACGAGAAATCGCGGGTTCGCGAGATGGTAAATGATTTGTTAAGCAAAGGAATAATTCGTGAGTCGCAGTCGGACTACGCGAGTCCTATCATCCTTGTTAAGAAAAAGAACGGGGAGGATAGGATGTGCGTTGACTATCGCGCGTTGAACGCCGTCACTGTTAAGGAACGTTTTCCATTACCCCTTATCGACGATCACATAGATAGACTAGGGAGTTATAGGTTTTTCACTAGCTTAGACATGGCGTCTGGTTTTCACCAAGTGCCCATGAAGGACAACGAATCTATTAGCAAAACTGGGTTCGTAACGCCCGAAGGGCACTACGAGTACTTAAAAATGCCATATGGTCTCGCTAATGCTCCCATTGTATATCAAAAAATTATTTCAAAGACCCTAAAGCGGTTTATTGACAGCGGCAAGGTTTTGACTTACATCGATGATGTACTAATTATGTCCAATTCTGTCGAGGAAGGTTTCGAAACACTCCGTGATGTATTAAAAACTCTTTCCGATGCTGGATTTTCTATTAATTTAAGAAAATGTACCTTCCTTGATACAGAGTTAGAATACTTGGGCAGATTGATTGGACATGGTCAGGTACGGCCGAGTCCGAGTAAAACTGATGCACTGATTAAGTCCCCGAAACCAACCAATGTAAGGGAAGTTCGTCAATTCCTTGGGCTAGCTGGTTATTTCCGTAGATACATCGCTGGTTATGCGTCAAAGACTGCTTGTATCGCTAAGTTGCTAAGGAAAGGCGAACCTTTCATCTGGGGCCCTGATCAGGATGCCGCCCGCGATTATATTATTAAGCGTTTGTTAGAGGAACCGGTTTTAGCAATTTTTGACCCCAAATTACCCACTGAATGACATACCGACGCTAGCGCAATAGGTTTCGGTGCTATCTTGATTCAAGAACACCAAGGGAAGCGGAAGCGCGTTGTCGGCTACTATAGTAAGTCCACCCAAGGTGCAGAGGCCCGTTATCATAGCTATGAACTCGAAACCTTAGCTATTGTGCGTGCCTTACAGCATTTCCGTCATTATTTAATTGGAATTAAATTTAAAATTGTAACGGACTGTAATTCGTTAAAATTGACTGAGCGTAAAAGGGACCTATTGCCTCGTGTTGCGCGCTGGTGGGTCTACATGCAAGATTTCGAGTTCACGTTAGAATATCGTAAAGGTTGCCTTATGCAACATGCAGATTTTTTAAGCCGACAGCCTGCTAACGTGTTCCAAATCCGAAATCCGCGAAATTGGGCAAAAATTGCTCAGACAGCTGACTCTGAGACTCAAGACCTAATACAGAAACTGAGAGAAGGCCAATTAGATAGTACTCGATTTATAGTTAAGAATGAGTTGTTGTACTATAAGTATACGCCAACTGGTGAAGATTCCCGTCTCCTCTGCTTTATTCCAAAAGGACAAAGACTCAGTTTGTTGAGGGTCTTCCATGATGATCACGATCACATCGGTATAGACAAAACTACTGACCTAATACTGCGTCACTTTTGGTTTCCTGGGTTGAGGCCCTTTATCAAGAAATATATCGGTCACTGCATAGTATGCCTTGCTCACAAAAAAGTGCCTCGAGCGCCTAGTCAACCAATCGAATCATGGACGAAACCCGATACTCCCTTTTCGGTGATTCACACTGACGTACTCAGACCTTTAACCGACTCTAATGGCTTCAAGTACATTCTTATTGTCGTTGATTCTTTTTCCAAGTTTTGCCTATTGTACGCACTATACAGGCAAGATACTGATGAACTGAAACGAGTGTTTTCTAACGCGGTTTCTTTGTTCGGCACACCCTCCACCATTGTCTGTGACCGTGGTAGAATGTTTGAAAGTATGTCATTTCAAAGCTGGGTGACAGAATTAGGATGCTCCATTCATTTCATCACACCCGAAATGCACCGGGAAAATGGACAAGTTGAGCGCTATTGTCGCACTGTACTCAATATGCTCCGTATCGAAGTCAACAACAAGGGGGCTTCCTGGTCCAATGTCCTTTGGAAAGTACAACTAACTTTAAATATTACAAAACATGCAACGACACAAACTTCAGCCTTACAGCTGCTCACTGGAGTTGAAGGCACTACCCCGGTCCTGAGATCTCTGGTGCGGGACGTCGCGCTAGATACGTCTGCCCCAAATCGTGAGGCCTTGCTCACACTGAGGAGGCAGCGAGCATCAGAACTCCTCGTTGCTAATCAGCACCGTCAAGATGCTTATGTCAATGAGGGTCGTCGACCCCCACGCACCTTCGCTGTCGGAGATTTTGTCTTCGTTAGCAAGAACGCCCAAAGTACCGGGAAGCTGGACTCCGGCATGCGCGGGCCCTACAAGGTCCTGCGAGCGCTACCACATCACCGCTACGAACTCGAATTGTTGGCGGGGTCGTTTGGTAAAAAGACTCAGACTGCCGCGGAACATATGGTTCAGTGGCGTGGTGAGTGGACCCCAGACGCGTGCGAAGTGTTCTTTGGAAATGGTGAGTTTTTTCTTTGTAAGGTGTTGAGAAATGACTCTAATCTGTTGCTACAAGTTCAATTGCGTTTAGTTGATATCCGATAAGCGATTGAGTCATAGTTCACACATGCTTAACATAGCCCCGACATTGTGGCTACACTATGTATTTCAAAACTGTTATTACTGGAGTCCCGACCAGTGACTGCCAGGAGCCCCGACCAGTGGCTACTAACCTAGTCTTGGAGCCCCGACCAGTGGCTGCCAATGAGTCCTGGAGCCCCGACCAGTGGCTGCCAATGGGCCCTGGAGCCCCGACCAGTGGTTGCCAGATGATGTTATTTTGTCTTTGCTGTTGCTAGTGAGTTGCCTACTGTGACTGCCTGTATGGATGTGATCACTTGAGTGCACGCTTGTGATTATGTTACTATGGGTAGCTAAGGTGCTATGGTACGGTCGAAAATTCATACTATGTCTCACATTGTGTTTTGATTTGTTGTAGATGGTGAACCACCATGTGAAGTACAGCCGGATGGGTGTGAGATGCCAGTAAGCAGTGACCATCATGATCAGATGGCTGACGAAGCTGATCAGGTGGCTGATGAAGCCAATCAGGTAGCTGACGAGGCCGATCAGCTGTCAGGAACGGCCGTCTTAGAAGATAACCCCGCACACAGCCCCCGGCCGGGCACCTCCAGGCAGTGACGTCAGCTGTATGGAAGGGAGAACGGCTGCTTGGCGGAGCGGCGAGTCGGGCGCTCACTTTCGCTCGCGCGCTCGGACGAGACGGACGTCTTTTAGTGCACAAGTTGTTTTTGTTAAAGTTTTTTTGATTAAATTTCAATTAGGTAGAATCGTAGTCTCTTTTTTAAAAATTCCCATTTCTTCTGATCCTTAAGAATATCTTATGTCTTAATGCTGACATTTTGACATAGGACCGCGGCGCATTACGCGCGCTATCACCACCGTACTCAAGCTGCAACAAGTATTACAAAGTTTAGAACCGCTGTCTTTGACAAGACCTGTTTTCACCTATTCTTTATTTTATTTATCTTGTAGAAATATGAACGAGCAGAAACGCAGCGCAAGTTTGTGAAATTGTTGGTTTTGAATTCATATGATTGGTATGTCAGAACCCAGAGGCTTTGAAGCTTGTAGCAATGAAAATATTCATTTTATTTTTCGAATATTTTTGAGTTAGTATCAAATCTACTGACTCCATAGGCTTCACGTTTCTGTTTAGATAGATAGATAGAAAATGCTTTATTTCGGCGTACAACACAGACATCACAATATAGAAAAACAGAAGAAATACAGAAGACACTTAACAGACACAAAGACAAAAACATATTAAAGGCAAATTAAAGAAATAACAAAAAAACATTTACAAACATAAAACAAAGTGCTGCACTGTGCTGCCTGTGTCGCACAGACGAAGTCGGCGCTGGCTCAGCATAATGCTACAGTTTTATCTGTAGCGCTGATATTCTGCCAGGACCCAAGTGCAGCAACAGTCGCCGCCGCCGCGACACATACGCCGTGTTTTCGACAAATATAAGTCGTCGTCTTTAACCCATATACCAAAGGGAATAGTCTCCCTTAGAAACAATACAGGGTATGCTAACTTAATATAAATAAATACCATAAGTAGATATTTTTTCTAATTTATAGTAAAACGGCCAGATTCAACAGTAAGCTATTATTATTATATTAAGATGGGTTAACTCTTGACCCCAATCTTGATCAAGGTCATGGATGTGGTTAACGACGGAGCGAGTTAACCCAGAAAATGCCAAGGGCACTAGTACTCCCACGCACCGACGGAACACAGCAAGCTGTTTGACGTCGGACTACGGTAGGATGGTGGTCGCGAACCAGACGGCCCTTCATAGAGCCTACCACACTGCATGAAACCATAGGACGCCACCTCAGATTCAGAACAAATTGAGGTGTCGTTGCTTGGGGTGGATTAATAGGAGGCAGGTCTCATTTTCTCATTCGCCTCTTACGACACCCACGGAAAGAAATGGGGTGGTGTTAGAATAGAATAGAAAAATCTTTATTTTATAGGACATTCAGGATGTCACTTAAAACAAGTCAAGATAACAATGAAATACATACAAACATACATTAAACGATTTAAATACATACATACGCATTCGTTCTTTTGACCCTACTGACTCTACGCCTATTCGCAAAGGTGCAGTCTTCCTCAGAGAAGAACAGGCAAGAAACTCTGAGGTTGCTCTTTTAAATCGCATTACAAATTTTCTTTTTTACTAATTTTAACTAAATCTGAAATAACTCTAGAGCTGAGCAGTTCATTCCCATGGCTGCCTGTCTGATAGATAATCTGAAATTTTGTAATAGCCCATTTTGCAAAGTTTTTGTTTAATTACTGTCTTAAATTTGTCCAAAGGTAAATGTTGAATACACATGGGAATCTTATTATAGAACCGTATACATTGACCCACAAAAGAGTTCGTGACCTTGTGGAGACGACTGTCTAGTACTCCAGTTTATTCTCAACCAATACCACACGGCAATTTCTTAAAGATAACACTTTTTATGATACGGTTGTTAGGAACAAAGAGTTTGATTTTAAGCTCAATATTAATGACAAAATCCTAACTTCCGATGTAGCTATTGCTACAGAGTTTGAAAGGTTTTTCACTGACATTCCAGTCTCCACTACTCAATCACTTGGCTCATCTCCCGCTCTCGCTGAATCGCTACTCAAGCAAAATGTAGACGAAAGTAAGGTTCATTTCAGTTTTTCACACATAAGAATTGTTGACATTCTTAAAACTTTTAAAATGTTAAACATGAAAAAGACTGCGGACCTTGATGGTCTTTCAGTAAAAGTAATAAATTGTATAATAGATTGTATTGCTCCACATTTAGTGTTTATTTTCAATAGTTGTGTCGATGGTGGTGTGTTTCCTGATTTGATGAAACATAGTAAAGTAATTCCTCTGTTTAAAGCTGGTAGTACATCTGACCCCACCAACTTTAGACCTATTTCAATACTACCAGTACTTAGCAAAATTTTTGAAAAAATTATCCTTAGTCAAATAACTACTCACTTCTATGCTAATAAACTTATGAATATTAATCAATTTGGATTCACACGGGGTCGTTCAACAACCGATGCCGGTGTTGAACTTATTCGTCACATTTTTGAGGCCTGGGAGGATTCACATGATGCTCTTGGAGTCTTCTGTGATTTGTCCAAGGCTTTTGACTGTGTTCACTATGAGACTCTAATCAGAAAATTACATCACTATGGCATAAGAGGAAATGCACTTAGGCTTTTGGAATCTTATTTGTGTAATAGGATCCAGAAGGTTGAGGTTAACGGCACTAGATCACCTGGGTCCACAGTCTGTATGGGCGTCCCGCAGGGTTCAATTTTAGGACCATTCTTGTTTCTCCTGTACATTAATGATTTGCCTTTTCTTGTTAAAGAGGCCCATGAGATCGTATTATTTGCAGATGACACATCACTTTTATTTAAAGTGAAAAGATATGACACTAATTATGACGACGTGAATATTGCGATCTCAAAGGTAGTTGAATGGTTCACTGCAAATAACCTACTCTTGAACGAGAAAAAAACCAAATGTGTTAAATTTACCTTGCCTAACGTTAAACAGTTTAATACCAATGTACAGGTTAAAAATGAAAAACTGGAAGTTGTAGAATCTACTGTATTCTTAGGTATCACTATTGACGCAAAGCTTCAATGGGGTCCTCATATTGATAAGTTAGCGAACAGACTCAGTTCAGCAGCTTACGCGGTTAAAAAAATCCGTCAATTATCGGACGTAGAAACCGCGAGAACCGTATATTTCAGTTACTTCCACAGCCTTATGTCGTATGGCATTTTGCTGTGGGGTAATGCTGCCGACATTAATAAGATATTTGTCCTGCAGAAAAGGGCTGTTCGCGCGATTTATCAAATGAGACCTAGAATGTCTCTTAGAAATAGATTTAAGGAAATAGATATTTTGACATTTGCGTCCCAGTATATATTTAATAATCTTTTGTATGTAAAGAAAAATGAACAATTGTTTAAGAAAAATAGTGATAGGCACAATGTAAACACTAGAAGCAAACATAACTTGGATATACTAGACAGCCGTCTCTACAAAGTAACAAACTCTTTTATGGGTCAATGTATACGCTTCTACAATAAGATTCCCATGTGTATTCAAAACCTACCTTTAGAAAAATTTAAGACGATAATTAAACAAAAACTTTGTAAAAAGGGCTATTATAGAATTTCGGATTATCTGTTAGACAAGCAACCATGGGAATAAATTGCTCAGCTCCAGAGTTATTCAGATATTAAGTCAATTAAAATTAAAAGTAAGAAAATTTATATGATTGACTTAAAAAGAGCGACCCTCGGAGTTTCTTGCCTATTCTTCTCCTGAGGAAGACTGCACCTTTGCGAATAGGCGCAAAGCCAAAAGTGCTAATGTAATTCATAATATTGACGTGTTCAAGTATCATTTTATATGTTCAATGAAATAAACACTTTTGACTTTTGACTTTTTGACTTTTGGCTAGTACAACATATTATTGGGATATTACTTCTAGATAGATAGATAGATAGATTGACACTTTATTCGATTGACATAAAACAGCACAACACAGTAATAGACAAACAACAAACATACAAGTAAACATGAATCAGCAAGCAAACAATGAAGTAAACAGACTAATAAACAGAAACAAATAATTTCATAAAACTATTTTACACCGTGTTATCTGTATCATGCCAATCAAATTGGCGCTGACTCAGCATATTGCTGCAGTACCAGACTGCAGCGCTGGTATTCTGCCAGTACCAGTTTGTTCAACGTCCGACACGCTATCGAGGCAGTTCTATGTCTATGCTGCAGTAACTACTGTTTTTTTTTAACTTTTTTTTTAAGATGAAGTATATGAGAAAGAAAAAGACGGTGTTATGGACGCTATGTAGCTTTTTTCTTTCTACCTCACTCAGATGCGCAAGAACCGTCACGTATCAAACGAAACTTGACACTCGAATTGTAGAAAAACCAAAGAGCCGAGCGTATCACGCATTAGAAAATTTGAAAACGCCACGGCGTTAACGAATGTAGAAATAGAATTAGATCGACAGAAATTTCGCCTTGGCTAAGCCCCCAGAACCATGGTGACTTTATAATTCATGAATTTGAAATTGAAGTAAAAGTATAATCAATCGAATGTGAACTCAAATTGTGAATTTCATCAAATCGTTGAAGCCGTATAGAATATGATCTGCTGATTAAACAATTTTTTTAACGATTTTTCCCAGTGCTTGGTAAAGGTTTTCACTATTTTTTCCTAAGCCATACTATTATCTGAACAGTCCGCCATCTCTTGCGGGGCTTACCACGGTGTCGGTGACCTTCTAAAAGTCAAAAGTTAAAAGTGTTTATGTCATTGAACATATTAAATGATACTTGAACACGTCAATATTATGAATTACATTAGCACTTTGACTTTGCGCTTATTCGCAAAGGTGCAGTCTTCCTCAGGAGAAGAATAGGCAAGAAACTCCGAGGGTCGCTCTTTTTAAGTCAATTATATAAATTTTCTTACTTTTAATTTTAATTGACTTAATATCTGAATAACTCTTGAGCTGAGCAATTTATTCCCATGGTTGCTTGTCTAACAGATAATCCAAAATTCTATAATAGCCCTTTTTACAAAGTTTTTGTTTAATTATCGTCTTAAATTTTTCTAAAGTTAGGTTTTGAATACACATGGAAATCTTATTGTAGAAGCGTATACATTGACCCATGAAAGATTTTGTTACTTTGTAGAGACGGCTGTCTAGTATATCCAAGTTATGTTTGCTTCTAGTGTTTACATTGTGCCTATCACAATTTTTCTTGAACAATTGTTCATTTTTCTTTACATATAAAAGATTATTAAATATATACTGGGACGCAAATGTCAAAATATCTATTTCCTTAAATCTATTTCTAAGAGACATTCTAGGTCTCATTTTATAAATCGCGCGAACAGACCTTTTCTGCAGAACAAAGATCTTATTGATATCCGCAGCATTACCCCACAGTAAAATGCCATATGACATTAGGCTATGGAAGTAACTGAAATATACGGTTCTCGCGGTTTCTACGTCCGATAATTGACGGATTTTTTTACCGCGTAAGCTGCTGAACTGAGTCTGCTCGCTAACTTATCAAAATGAGGACCCCATTGAAGCTTTGCGTCAATAGTGATACCTAAGAATACAGTAGATTCTACAACTTCCAGTTTTTCATTTTTAACTTGTACATTGGTATTAAACTGTTTAACGTTAGGTAAGGTAAATTTAACACATTTGGTTTTTTTCTCGTTCAAGAGTAGGTTATTTGCAGTGAACCATTCAACTACCTTTGAGATCGCAATATTCACGTCGTCACAATTAGTGTCATATCTTTTCACTTTAAATAAAAGTGATGTGTCATCTGCAAATAATACGATCTCATGGGCCTCTCTAACAAGAAAAGGCAAATCATTAATGTACAGTAGAAACAAAAATGGTCCTAAAATTGAACCCGGCGGGACGCCCATACAGACTTTGGACCCAGGTGATCTAGTGCCGTTAACCTCAACCTTCTGATCCTATTACACAAATAAGATTCTGGTACCCATTGGGCCTTTTTATAATTATAGACATAGACATGATTTATTTTTGTTTCTTCAACACATACACTACACTTTACATAGGGTAATTATGAGTTTCGACTTTACAACAATAGTAGATGTGTGCTGCAGTGACAAAAAATAGCTCCAACTTAGCATTGTGCGCTTTTGAAGCCGCGGTTGCTTAATTCGCAAAATTTTAAGTACCAATGCCCCCTATGTTCCCAGCTTCTAGTATCTCTTGTAGATAGGAGACAATGGTAATACATTTTTCTGTGCCGTTTTCAAATTATAAAAAGGCCCAATGGGCCAATGGTCGTTCACCCATCGGTCGGGGTGTTTTCGGGCCACGTGTTAACTCAGTCCTATCTAACTCTGGCTGTTTTGTTGCCCAAGTCAACGATACGGAAAATATTATTAGTAAAAGCAGCTGTTACTTTCTCTACTAATATTTTAGAGCTGCTCTACTGTGATGAAGTGAAAGATGCTCTACTAAACAACTTTTACTCATAAACACTGCTAGTAATCAAGAGTATGGCCATAATAAAGACCACCCCTCATCTATGAGTGTACTATAAACTCGCTATACAGAGTGCTTGACAACGGCACAATGGCGCAGCGAAAAGGAATTTTTATTATAGCCCAGTATTTTACACACCCTATGTAAGGCGAGTTATTAAAAATATGAACTTGCTCTTTTTCACGATGCTGAAAAGTTTATTTACGGTGTTGTTTCATGGATTTTTTTTCCTATCGGTCACTAGCTTTCCGTATGGAAAAAATTAAACTTTCACTCCGAATCTTGTCTACATTACGAAAATATTTTTTGTTTTTATATTGTTTGAGATTCTCTTTGTATTTTTACAGGTTTATAAACATAATAGCTTTCCGCCCGCGTGGACTACTGGTCGTATCGTACCCAGCTGTGGGATAATATTTAGCTTATGTGATTTCCCAAGGTCTAATCTATCTCTGTACTTTTAATCAAAATCGTAAGGAAATAGGGATTACAAATAGTTCTTATTACATCAAATATTTGTGTAAAAAGCAGATGTTTGTCCTCAGGTCATGGGTGTTTGTGTCTGTCTTTATGTGTTTTCCGAGGGACCCACGACACAAGGGAAAACCTAGTGAAGGCCTTTGAGTATATGGCGTTTTTTTTTAGTTAACAATGTCTACTGTGCTTAACACGATGACCGCCAAACCAAAAAATCTTATTTAGTCCAGGAAGCCGTGACGGACACTATGTGACCGACATTGAGTCTGGTCCAGTCGGCCGTGTCGGACGCGGTGTGTCCGCATGAACCCGATCAATTCAAAATGCTCTAGGCGGCCTACGGTCACCGTTTCAACTGTTTTTACTAAAGCAAATGACCCGCGCGGCCTCCTGGTACAACCTAGCCACTTGGCACCAAAAAAAATAAAGGACTTAGAATTTATGGGATTTTAACTAAGATGTTCTAACATTTTTTATAAGTTACATAAATTATGTGTTTTGAATGATTTAATTGACTGTTATTTTATTCAGATACGTGTTATTTTCGCCTTTTTAATAACTTTAAGGCTTTTGAAGGGATAAAAAAGTCGTAACGAACGACAGAGGGACCCGCGCGGGGAGCCGACAGGGGGACCCGCGTGGCGCCCGCGTTTGGAAAGACTACGCGACGTTCTCGGAGGCCGCGTCGGACACTTGTTTCTGCGATTTGATATCTCGGAAAATAATAATTAAATCGCTGTTTCTTTAAAAGACCTATTATTTTTGAGTTGTATCCTAGCAGTTATTGCAAAAAAACACCTCGACGATTTTTTAAAGATTCGTGATTTTTTTGTGTGG
This sequence comes from Aproaerema taeniolella, assembly GCA_949987775.1. Taxonomy (NCBI): domain Eukaryota; kingdom Metazoa; phylum Arthropoda; class Insecta; order Lepidoptera; family Gelechiidae; genus Aproaerema; species Aproaerema taeniolella. The sequence goes on along the minus strand of OX465261.1, from coordinate 1,455,737 downwards.
CCTCGGGGGAGAGTACACTGTCGACACAAAGTGTCCGTCATGGCGTTCTACGTGTTAACATCCTACCCGCAGTTATCCAGTTCATCTGTAATTACGGCGCTTGCAACAGCACCAAATTTTCGGAACCTCATTGAAAATAATAACTCAACAATTAAAAATGTAGTATCATCCCTGGCATTAATAAGAACCGCATAAAAATCGGTCGATTTGTTTAGAAGATTCGTAGCCACAGACACACAGATTATACCACCCCTCATTTTTTGGTCGGGAGTTAAAAGTTAATGCAATTCATGCTACACCTCACAAATAAATTAGATAATGGAAACAAAATTCTTCTGAAATACTTAGCGAAGCGCGGGCCAGTTGGGTAGTTAGTTAAAACGTCGGGGGGAGAGTGGGATGTTCGTCACGCTACTCCGCTGATATATCGACGAGAAGTTGCTCGCTCGAATTTAGGGGTTACAGTGTGGAACTGACATGCTGTGGTGCAAAGACGGAGCGGATAGTTTATTTATTTATTGTTAAAAACCATGAGCTTAAATCCTTTCTTTACTTATATTACCGCCATGTGGTGATCGGTTGAGAATATAAACCACCCCATTTCTTTTCGCGTGGTTGTCGTAAAAGGCGACTAAGGAAACACGAATGAGACCTACCTACTATTAATCCATCCCAGATAACATCACCTAATTTTTTCTGAATCTGAGGTGTCGTCCTATGGTCTCATGTGGTGTGATAGGCTCTGTGAGGGGCCGTCTGGTTCGCGACCACCGTCCTACCAAAGTCCGACGCCAAACAGCTTGCTCTGTTCCGTTGGTGCGTAGGAGTACCAGTGCCTTATAGGCATTTTCTGGGTTAATTCACTCCATCGTCGACCTCATCTATGACCTTTATCAAGATTGAGGTCAAGAGTTAACCCATATTATAATTAAAATTAAAAATATATATATTTCCTTCCTACTATTATAAACGTTAAAGTTAGTATGTATGGATGTTTGTTACTCTTTCACGCAAAAACTACTAAATACATTTTTAACCGACTTCAAAAAAGGAGGAGGTTTCTCAATTCGACCGTATATATATATATATATATAGGATGGTCTCATGGTAAGGAAACCAGGATCTGATGGTGGAATCCTGAAGAAATTGAGGGAAACTCTCGAAAAAATTGTCTTTTTTGGGATTGAAGTCGGTGACTCTTACGTTTTTGACGTGGAAAATTATAATAAAACTTTAAAAAATGTAGCTTATACAATAGAATAACACATAGGCTCTATAATTTTCAAAAATGTGGAACGAAGTCCCGAGCGAAAAGCCAGTAATATTATAAACGCGAAAGTTTGTATTGATATATGTTGTTTGTTACTCTTTCAAATTTTGATAAAATTTGGCATGGAGGTAGCTGACACCCTGGACTGTACATAGGTTACATAATTTTCCCAAATTCCAACGGAAACGAAGTCCCGGACGGAAATTTAGTACAACATAAAAACATATAATATATGCGCAAATTTAAACCAGTTTTAGTATTTTAAATTATGTGTTCAAATCGCGAAAGTTTGAATAGAATAGAATAGAAAAAATCTTTCTATTCTATTCTATTCTATTCAAACTTTCGCGATTTTATTTTATAGGACATTCAGGATGCCACTTAAAACAAGTCAAGATTACATGAAATACATACAAACAAACATTAAAGGATTTAAATACATACATACGCATTCGTTCTATTGACCCTACTGACTCTACGCCTATTCGCAAAGGTGCAGTCTTCCCCAGAGAAGAACAGGCAAGAAACTCTGAGGGTGCTCTTTTTAATCACATTACAAATTTTCTTATTTTCTAATTTTAACTAAGTCTGAAATAACTCTAGAGCTGAGCAGTTCATTCCCATGGCTGCTTGTCAGTTATGTAATCAGAAATTTTGTAATAGCCCTTTTTGCAAAGTTTTTGTTTAATTACTGTCTTAAATTTATCCAAAGGTAAATTTTGAATACACATGGGAATCTTATTGTAGAAACGAAGTGTCATGTTTCTTACAACTTACACCAAGGCAGCAAGGAACATTAGTAGTCTAGTTTACAACATCCAAGTACTGGATGTGGATGTAAAACCGGACGCCGCGCTCTGCAAATAATACATAGCTCAACACTATTACTTCCTCTAACTGGTTTAGAACTGCACGACGTTACAACTACTAATGATAGCTAGATAATAGACAACAAATACACACTTGTGTAGATCAGATATACAGTGCCCCGATTCTGTAACTTCAGTTGTGTGTCGATGGAATTTTGATTCTGGCGAGAGCGTAAAACGCGCGTTATGCGCGTTCGAAACTCATTTGTATCGCTGTATATACGCGTATACGTATACTGTAAACGCACCGTAAACGCGCGTTTCATGATCGCCCGGTGTGCTGAGGTTACAAGGTTGCCTTCCAATTGCGTTTGAAGCGCGTATACGTGCGTGAAACGCGGGTTTTCAGCGCCGTAGAAATACACCGTCTGACCCTTAAAAACAAAAAACTTAATTTCTAAAAAAAAACCGTCGAAAAATCAATTAATCGATTTCATTGTTTCAGTATTTGAAAAGCCATTACTCCTGTATACTTTCGGTAAATCAATTTTCTACACCGTGCCAACAAATCAATTTGATTTGACTTTTGATAATAAAGAATCAGACAGACTCTCATCGTACGTCGTCTTTTTTATGCTAATAAATACTAATAAGTAGGCCAGTATAACTGCCTACGAAAAACAATTTATGATTAAATCTTTTCCAAATGTTTATTTATTTAATTTTACTAACAGGTAAGTGAAGATGTGATTTCCTTGCTGGGATGTTAGTTTCAAATCCTTAGTTAGTGACTCTGAATTTTAAAAAAATGTCACACTCGATATTCACCGCTTTTAACTTTTGAATAGCTGAACCAATTCTGATCAAACATACCTAGCTAAAACCATATTGTTTAAGTCATCTTAAAAAAAACCGCTCCGATATCGGTCCTTTCGTTTAGTAACAGCTAAGAACACTTTAAAAAAATATTAAAAACAAAATTTTAATTGTTTGAAAAGATTCAATTCGGCAACTACTGCAATTTTTCGAATATATTACTTATTTTCTAATATATTTTCTATCAACTTTTAGTTGACAAATCCAATCATTTTCCCCTTTACCCTAAGGTTTACAGAAAGAGATTTCTATTTAGCAATAGTGCCGCCTTTTTTGTATCTCTTGTTGTTATTTTGTCAAATGTGTGAGCAAATAAAGTGTATTGTATCTTTTCAGCTGTCTGTCAATGTTACCTGTTAATAATTCCTTACAATTTATTCGAAAATCAGTATCCACGAGTAAGTATTTTCTTTATTAGCTAGTTAGGTTCATGTGCTCCTAATTATAATCTTAATGTATGGTTTCCTTTTTAAGCACCTAACCATGGTATTTTCCTTATACACACATCAAATAGGGATATTGCACGATTTTTCATACAAAAGAAGTCTGTTTGAGAAGCTATAAAAGCATACTCGAGATACATGGAGAGCTATAATTTTCAGACGAGCAAGTGCTAAACCTTAATTTTCAATTCTAGTCAATAATTTTGTTTTCTTGAAATTTATAAAAACGTGACGGAAACGAAAACGAAAATGCACTTTTTGCCTACTTTTTGTATGAAAATAGTCGAATTTACGCAATTTTTTTTTATCATTTTCGTCACGTTTTCACAAAAAATTAAGTAAAACAAAATTTGTTGATTAAAATTCAAAACTCAGTTTTAGCACTTACTCTTCTGAAAATTATAGCGCTCCATGTATCTCGAGTATGCTTTTGTAGCTTCTCAAACAGACCTCTTTTGTATGAAAAATCGTGCAATATCCCTAGACCGTGTTGATGTGTATATATTTTATTTCGTTAATATAATAATAACTCGTTCCCATGGTTATTCTAGACTAAATTATATCTTTGTCAAATTTTATCCATATCCGTTCATCATCATTTAGATTAGATAGTCTTTGGCTTTAGTTAAATGTTATGAAATGTAGATAAATAGTCGCCATTCACAATCGAAATTTCTTTGGTTACAGTTTTTCAACATAAAGCTTCTGAGTAACAATGATAAAACTAAAAAGATATGGCCAAATTTGAAAGGGTTTGGTGTCATAAAAAAGAATAAACCCGAAGACAATAGTAATAATATTGAGCCAGATTTAGTTTCTGTCAGAAATAAAATTAAAGACAATATTATGAGGGCTTGGTTAGGTTATGTCAATAAAAAAAGGAAGGCAAAAGATGAGTTAAAACATCTCAGGGATGATTTTAAAGAGACTGATCTAATAAAAGAAGATAATGACACCACAGAAAAAGTAACTACTAGCACTGTTGCTAGTTGGCCTGATAACCGTGATGCGACCAACAACACTGAACAGAAACCTAAACCTTCAAAAAAAGTTATCGAAACTATTGACATTATTTTCGACATATTTGGTTCTGGGGTCGCCGACCTACTTAATATTACAACGTCAGCTTTATATCACCTGTTTGTTAATCCTAGAAATAGAAACTAATAGCACGATAGTTGCAAATAGACAATTCTGTATTGCACTTAATACATTGTGATGTTTAGTTTAGTTTAGTTTCATATATTCATGATATAGATAACATTTTACAATATGTATTTACATGTAGTGTCACTCCATATTATGATCATCATAAAAAGTAATTACAAAAATTTATATGTATAGTTAATCAAAGAAAGAGAAAAAAGAAAAAAATATATTTGAGAAAAGATAACGTAATGTCAATAATTAAAATAAATGTAAATCTATAAGTATGCTACATACTATAACAATGTCAAAAATTCAAAAATAAATAAATAACATTCCCAATGGAACAATGTCAAAAGATTATTAAAAAATCCAAAGTAGGTATGTCAATCTATTCAATGTATTAAATGTCAAAAGGTATTACTTGAATGTATCTTCAAGAAACTCATCCACTGAATAATATTCTTTTTTCAACAAAAGGTTTTTCAGTTTTTGAGCAAACGCTTCGTCATTTATTATGTCTTTAACATCAGAGGGCAATCGCTCATAGAATTTTGGGCCGATAACGCGGGGATTTTTTAAAGCAAGCTCAGTATGCCGCTTGTGTTAATACCAGTGGACGTAACTTTCTTAGAGCGTACGCTGCACCGCTAAGTCTGTCACAAAGTGAATGTAAGTGTGGTTTCCAACACAGCGTTGAGTCTTACACAAAACCTAGGAATTTGGAATGGGACTCTGAAACCCATGCGGCCGTGGCGCTAATGGATCTATGTTGGCAACATAACATTCAGTTGGCGGTAGTGCTGCTAGTTAAGGCTGTCATCAAAATGTGTGATGTTAATTCACCACCTGAACGGCTAAATAAAATAGTTACTTTTCATTATCCTTTATGTGTGGAGTAGCAGAAATGGTGAGGGACGGGACATGCTACGTAATAACTGGGCCCTGAGTTGTGTGTCGATGGAATGGTCGCCATTTTATCCGTTCAGGTGGCAAAATTGAGAACTATCCAAATAAGATGGCCAATTTTGCCATAGTTCTGTGCCCCAACAAGTTACAGCAATAATTTATGCAACACACAAAAGGGGAAAGCATGTATTTTAAACATGTATATACTATTTAATTTATAAAGCAGAGGTTTAAAAATAATTTGCTTTTTTTACATCACCACAAAATCTGCAATCATTACAAGTTTTCGCAAGTTTTCATGCGTAAATGAGTTGAAATAAATCCTGGAGCTGGATCCATTTCATACAAGGTAGTCGAGGGCTCGCTAAACGCTACTACTAAAATATTTACCTTCTCAATGGGTATTTTATCCATAAAAATGACTGCAAACGAGTAAGTCAAAATGACAGACAGACAAATGACACAGAATCGGCATAAACTATGGCCATCTAAAGAGATGACCTAAAAATATACCTATCCAACCTTCATGGACCAGGTATAATACTCGCACCACGGACATTTTATGTCAGTGCGAACTCCATGGTGAATGATAGAAAAAAGTAGTAATTCTCGCCATTTTCAAGTAGTTTCCCGTCGATAATGAATACAATATCCTTTTTTTGTTCACTTTGTTTCCGCTGCTTTAACAGTGACTTAACTAATCATGCTAATAATCATTAATTATCAAAGGATTTTTAACATAAATCTCATCCGTGTAACTGCACATAATCTGGGGTAGGAATAGGCCAACTCTTTTCATACATCTAATGCCGGCTGTTTTGATTGGTGGCACAACCGCCAACTGAATTTTCAGTTGCTAGGTAATTTGCAACTTTACTTTCGGTTGGCGGTGGCGCCGCTGGTTGGGGTGACTGTCAGCAAGAATATGAAAAATTAAATAGTTCTCAATTACGCTACCGGAATAGATAAAATGACGTCCATTCCATCGACACACAATTTAAGTTACGAAATCGGGGCCCAGGAGAAAGTGGAACAGAGAGGTGACGGATTGGTTCCAGAGAAATTACAGGAGAAACCAAAATGACTGCATAATACGGCTGCCAGTGTCAACATACACGACAGTATCCCTCATGCTGTGGTTGCCATATCGCGCTATACCGCCAGCTGTAAATATTATGCGGATGATGGTAACGATGCGATAGGCAGATTCATCAAAGAAGCAGAGGCGGCAGGCAGGGAAAAAGTGGTCAATTACAACCTCAGAATGGCGATCAAAAGTCGAGACAGAGCCGTCATGGATGCTTTGAGGTCTGGATGCAACAGCGGGGAACCGTCACTGGTTTAGAGAAATACATTATGTAATATATAAATAAATATCTTTATTATAGCTATTTATCTACTGTAAACTACTATGAAAAGTATAGTAAAATATTTTTAAAAGAAAAAGCAAGTATTAACAATAAAACACTTAATCTAGACAAGGGCACGGACATCAAGTCTGTGGATGCTAATATCTTTATTGTAAAACTAGGTTTCTCGTGGTGCGCGACCTGCTAAAGCAGGCCGCGAGGCGGTTGTGTACTCTATTTGTAGGGTCAAAAAAGGCGTTCATACTTTTTTTGGTTTGTCACGACCGCCATCTTGGATTTCAAAATGGATGTCAGTTTCGTAATCAGCATCCCCGAAAACCTATTAAACGACACCCATGACAGATTTTTCCAAAAAATGCATGTCCGCCATCTTGGATTTGAAAATAAATGTCATTTTCGGGATCAGCATACCCGAAAACCTATCAAACGACACCCATGACAGTTTTTCACAAAAAATGCATGTCCGCCATCTTGGATTTCAAAATGGATGTCATTTTTGGAATCACCAACCCCGAAAACCTAATTAACGACACCCATGTCGGTATGCCCAAAAATTTCATATCCGCCATCTTGGATTTTTGGTGGGGAGAATCGAGACGCTCCGGGCTTCGCCCTTCGCGTCACGATTCCCCCAACTAAAATCCAAGATGGCGGATATGAAATTTTCGGATTGCGGTCGGCCGGTAAGATGCTTGGTGACGCTTCGATCTTCGCCCTACGCGGAGCTCGGCCTTCGGCCTCGCCCTATACGCAGCTCGGCTCGGCCTTTGGCCTCGCCTCGAGCGGTCGGCTCGGTCTACGACCTCGCCTCACTTTTAGAATCTTAACTTAAATGGCGGCCATCTTGGATTGGGGGGGGGACGCTCCGGGCTTCGTCCGAATCAGAGGAGATACAAAAATCTCGTTTTTGTATGGCGGCCTTTTTGTTTTTTTGAAAATCGAAAAAATTTTGTCACCGGTAGACTTCGACCAGGGTGTGGGTCGACCTTTGTTCGAGCACCACCGGTCCAAGTCCAACGGTTCGCCCGGGAAGGTGGGCCGCAACCTGACGAGGAGAAGAATCCGAAGATGTCGAGGTTTTCCCATACTCGACGGAAAATTCTGACCACACTCCCCATACATCATTTTCACCTCCCGACCCTCCTTCTGGGAGAACAATTTTGTCAGTCAGTCAGTCAGTGAGTCAGTGGTAATGTAGCTTTATATAGTATAAAAAAAGGTGAAATAAAGATATTTTTTTTATTTTTTTTTATTTAGTATTCTACACCATTTGATTTGACAGAGATGCTCGGAAAGTCTCAGTGCATCCCTCTCTTGAGTTATTTAGATGACAGTGACGGGTATAGTCTTGCCGAATATCCGATTCGAGTCGAAGGATGTAGAATACGGGTGCAGCAGAAGAAGACTAAAAATCTTCGGGGGCGTCCATTAATTACGTGAGGCGTTTTGGGGGGGGAGGGGGTCGGGCCGGATCTCACGTGGGGGAGAGGGAGGGTCTCTACAAATATCACGTAATATTTTCCCCCAAAAGAAATAGTGTTAAATTGTGGGAAAGCTAAGTTAAACCAACTAAACCATGTTCTTCCAGTAGCCACACTCTGAGTTCTCGTGGATTGAATTAGAACAATCTTTTTTTTTTCAAATTTAAGTAGATAAATCATAGCTGTTTTTTATTGTTCGATTATTAAAATTTAAAAAATAATTGGGCAAATTATGTGAGTTTTTTTTTAAAATAAATTACCAATTAACGTATTTACACTAAAACTTAGCATTTTCGTAAAACTCACGTGAGGTAAAAGGGGGAGGGGGGTGTCGAGCCAAATCTCACGACATCTCACCAGAGGGGGTGGGGGGGTCGAAAAATCGCCAAAAACACCTCACGTAATTAATGGACGCCCCCTTCGGTACTACGTTTGTCTCTTCAAAATTTTGTTGTCATTACACCCTCACCCTGTTTACTCTAATAAATTGTTTTGTAGCGGTACTAACACGGAATGAAATACTCCAATAATACCCCAAAGGGCCTGTGAAACACGTACAGGTTACTGAGTTTTATTTCATTGCTAACAATGGCGAATAGCAGCACAAATACTACAAGTAAAACGCTTTAAATTTCTTGTTGCGTCTCGGCAATTATCTATTTTCCAAATGCACAAATATAGAATAGAATAGAAAAATCTTTATTTTATAGGACATTCAGGATGTCACTTAAAACAAGTCAAGATTACAATGAAATACATACAAACATACATTAAATGATTTAAATACATACATACGCATTCGTTCTTTTGATCCTACTGACTCTACGCCTATTCGCAAAGGTGCAGTCTTCCTCAGAGAAGAACAGGCAAGAAACTCTGAGGTTGCTCTTTTAAATCGCATTACAAATTTTCTCATTTACTAATTTTAACTAAATCTGTCTATGAATATGTCTATGAATAATTAGATTTATAACTTATAATCACTTGAACTACGTTATTTTTTGTTTTGTCTTAATCTTCATGTCCATCAGATAACAAATTATAAATCTGTAATTAGATAAATTAATTAGTATTATAAGTTTTGACAATGCTGTAAACTTAAGAATAAAAATAAAATAAGTAAAATAAAATAAATCACTTGTTAGATTTTTTATCTACAAGAATATTAATTTAGAATCAAATACTTTGTTAGTATTTTGTTAGTTTTTAATAAGTGAGTTGGTGTTAGTGATTTTATGATAAATTTTAAACCGCTGAATCAATTTTCATAAAATATAGGTAAAAACCATCAATATTACGTCAGCTTTGAAGCGCTCGTAGTCCAGTGGCGCTCGCTGATCTCAACCAATCAGTGACGTTAAGCAACGTACACAGAGGCAGGGAACCTGATGGGTGACCAAAGCGGCATTTGTCACGAGCGTTTCCGTGCTTCGGAGGACACGTTAAGCTGTCGGTCCCGGCTGTTGTCGATTGGAAAAAATCGGCTACAGTCGTTAAAACCAATTCAGAGGCCATAAACGGTGACACCAGGGTTAGCCAAGTTCGCCACACACTTGACTATACCTATACGATAAGAAGAAGAAGACGTCAGCTTTGAAAAAAAATGCATCAAATCCGTACTTTTGTTTAGGAGCTACGATGCCATAGACAGACACACAGATACACACAAAAAAATTATAACACGCCCCTTTTCTTGTCTGGGGTTAAAACACATCCAATCTTACTACTCCGAGGCCAACATTCACTCCTAGATAAACAAGTACAATAAGTAACAAAGACATAAATGTTCATGACTGCAATTTTAGCAGGTTATTATTTTCCCGCCATTTCGTGTCGCCACCTTGTTGGTAAAGCAATTAGTTCAGCAATTTACCAGAGTTTTTCCACCATGGTTTATGATCGCAAAACAACTGCTATGGGTTTTAAACACGGCATAATTTTGCTGTAAATCATTTGAATTAACTTGTTCTTTAAAATTATGGACCTTGTGTTCTGTGTTGATTTAGTAGACCATCAAAATAGGTTTTGTTCTATGTTACTAAGCACAGTTTAAATAAATTTAATAACTCAATATTTAAATTAAAAGTCTTCCCCGAAATTCATAGCTTATAACTTATTAACTCTTAAGCGGCTGAACAAATTTTCACTAAAAATATAGCTAGGAACCTTCTCAATTACGCCGGCTTTCAAACAAAAAAAAACGCATCGAAATATTTCCTTCCGTTTCGGAGCTACGATGCCACAAACAGACACACGTCAAAAACTACCCTCTTCTTTTGTCAGTGGTTAAAAATAAATAAATATTGTATTGTCGAGCAGTAAAGAATTACATACATACATTTAAAAAAATCGATTTTGGTAAGATTATCAATCATAACTTGTCAATTTTAAAGCCATACACGCACGCCTGTCGGGGTAAGTAGAGTGCCATATGTAAACAAAAAAAACTAATAAAAAATAGGCTCTCAAACAAACTAACAAAAAGTCATGTACTTAATTAAAATAATAACAACTTCGCTCCTGTTTGCATGACCACCGAAGTGCTCCATAAAGTGTGAATAGCTCTCTATCCACCCTCAAGGCCACTTGTGCAATAACTCAGTGCCCTGACTACACCGGCTGCGTTTTACTGCCAAACGGGATGTGCATAACATACGCTATCTGCATTGTGCATAGTGCATATTGGTTGACAATTTGATAGGTACGTATTCTATTGATTGAGAACATTAGTACATATGTTGTCTTTTATTCTTCTTCTACTTCTTAGCGCTTAGTCCCGTTTCTCATTTGGAGTACGTTGAGTTTTATTATACAAATATAAAAATTCTTACTTAATATTATAAATGTGAAAGTAGGGATGTTTGTTACGCTTTTACGCAAAAACTACTCAACCGATCATCATGAAACTTTGTACACCTATTCTCGAAGGTATTAAAAGTAACACAGAATACTTTTTTATAAAACAAAATGTGAAAATCCACGCGGGCAGAGCCGCGGGCGGAAAGCTAGTAATTTCATATTTAAAATAGCTTTTTAAGCACGTTGCAATTAGGTAATTTGGCCAGGTGCTTGGCAACGTTTCCCCACTGAAGGCATTGTGAATATCTAAAGATTTTTTTTTGGTCAGATAATTCTTATGGTTCTTGGGTCACCTAAAAAGATCTCTCAGAACATACACTGAGATCTTTCTACCAATATTATGGATCAGAAAGTTTGTGAGGATCGATGGATGTTTTATACTCCTTAACTCAACAACGATTAAACCAATTCTCATGAAACTTTGCAGTTGTATAGGTTAGACATTAACATATTACAATGCTAAATAACTCTCCCAAATTCTTACGGAAACAAAGTCAAAGGCGGGTCGCTAGTTCCCAAATAATTTTGCAAATGATTGTTACCTGGCCTGGATGTGTTTCCTTAGTATAATTTCCTTTTTCTATTCTGATTTTGTTTTGGATCATCAGCCACTGCTGCCACCACTTTACTTACCTATATTCCATCTAATAACCCTAAGAATGAATATCAAAGGAGGCGTCAAATGGTTTTACCCCGAAACGGATTATTGTGTTGTAAAAGCTTATTTTCCTTTCTTTTTAAACCAAAAATTGAAACTACGACGAACATTCCATATTTCTTCATCAAATAAATTAAAAACCACCTCACAATAAACAAGGGGAAGTAAATAAATGCCTCCATTATTAATTTTATCGCTGCCTTTATGATTGTTATTTATTTGGCAGTTTCGTGACCAGCTGATTGATTAATATGGCCACCGCAGTGTTCGCGAGCGTTTAATCTTATGATTCTGTTCTTTTGGAGTAATGGTGGTTGATATTGATTTAAGAATATTTAAATAAAAACTATTTTAAACGTCAAAAATGCCAGGCCAAGGTTTAAAACAATAGCGCAGACTTCGAATGATTAATTAAGTAGACCTCGCTGCTGCTACAAGACAGGACGATGTACAGAAAGACAAGGCAGCTCTTCTTCAGCAGTGAGATGTTACAGACCAGATTTTTTTTTACACACCAAGTAAATGACTAGAACGTAATTAATGGTCAGAAATTCAGACAACAGTCAAGTTCGTCTGATTACACATTTGCAATACGATAGCACTATTATAAATGACATAAAAACTGTATCAACATCCTATAGATGTGTATCTTCAAATCATATCAGCAGCTCTAGCACGATAACGACAAACTCGCGCTCAGCTCACGCTGAAACTTCACTTTGATTGCGCGAGGGTCCCACGCAAAGGCTTGCTCGCCTTATGGCGTTGTCAATGTTGACACAGGACCGCGGTGTTGTCGCGGCGCTGTTACTATCGTACTCGGCCTGCAGTTGAAGAAACTTTATAGTTAAGGTATTTTTATTACAGAACGTGATTCAAACTCTGATCTATACTTAAGTAGCAGTCGTCGTTATCATTTTGATAGTGATAGAAACAGACAATCAATGCCTAAGTACAGATCAAGACTTGCTCGTACTCGGCCAGCTGATGTCTTCAAATAATAATGACAGTTATAAGAAATCCACGTGTAGCCGTACTGTATGGAACTAAAATCAAAATAGATATTACCAATTCTAGAAAACATTGCCATTGTACACCTACTTGGGTGGCCTTCCCCGTCCTTTTCAATAAATTATAGAATAAGAGGATTTTCCTAAATAAAAGAAATACACATCAACACTGTCTAGGGATATAACGTGATTCGTTTCCGTCGCATTTTCACAAATGTCAAACACAACAAAATTCACCCAGACATATAGATACGCAGATTCACAGATACAGTCGAGGTATAAAAAGGTTCGTCACCTTAAGGCCGATTTTCGCTTGCAGTAATGCAGGAATCAATTGTGCCAACATTCCAGAACAAAAACAGCGCTGCTAACATTTAATTCAATATGACGTTTGCTTTCAATTACAATCAATGACTAAAGAGCAAAAGGACAGGAAATTTCACAAAAATATGCGTGCCTGTAGTAAGCACATGCTAGGGTATCAAAATATCGATACTTGTTCAAAGTATCGATAGGTGGTACAGAGTACGGTTACTTTATGATAATTGAAAAATAAACAAAATCACAGCATTTATTTACATTTATTTACAATTTGTCAATGTGAAAAAAAAGACCAGTTCACAAAGTACCCAGAGTTTATAATTTTACTAAAGCTTTGACAATTTTACGGTGACATATGTATGTGTTTTATTGTACAATGATCATACAAAAGATATTTTGTTTAAAATAAAAGCCGCCATACAAAATCGTGACACGAGACCGAAGACCGAGCTCGCGCAGGGCTAAGCCCAGAGCGACCACCCTCTCAATTCCATGATGACCGCCATAAAAGGTTCACTCTAAGAGCGAGGCGAGGCAGCAGGCCGAGGAAAACTGCGTATATGGTGAAGCCGAAGGCCAAGCTCTACGTAGAGCGACGTGGAGCGTGACGTTTCACCCAACCTAAAATTCAAGATCTCGGATATGAACTTTTGCGAACCTGATATTTCGTGTCGTTCAATAGCACCCGAAGAAATGCTTAATACAAAAATGACACTCATGCACGCTATTGAAAAAATCTAGTTATAAAAGTGGAATCTGTTGCCAATATTATTAAAAGATACGCAAAAGCTTGCGAATAAACCAACATGTGATCGTCGAGGTTATCAATCTCCTCGAAAAAACAGACAGAGTAAGGAGGTTAAAGAGTGTGTTAGTGTCAATTTAAGCTAGCATTGCAGGCAGCAAGTATTTTGTGGTGACTTATAAAATTAGTAAGCAAAACTTAAGCTATTATTTATTCTGTGACTTAAGGATGTGAATCCGCCTTCTAAACTGAACAACTTTTCCCAAGGAACGGGTGGAAATACAAAATATATATATGTATATATTAGTTGCGTTATTATTAGCATCCACAGACTTTATGTCCATGCCTTTGTCTAGATTAAGTTTTCTTGTTAATACTTGATTTTTAACTATAATACAATACTTTCCATAGAGGTTTACAATTTATAAATAAGTATAATAAATATATAAATACATAATGTATATAATATATATTTAAACGAGTGACGGTTCTTCGCTGTTGCATTCAGACCTCAAGGCATCTATAATGGCTGTGTCTCGACTTTTGATCGCCATTTTGAGGTTGTAATTGACCACTTTTCCCCTGCCTGCCGTCTCTGCTTCTTTGATGAATCTGCCTAAATGCCTATCGCATTGTTACCATCATCCGCATAATATTTGCAACTGGCGGTATGACGCGATATGGCAACTACAGCATGTGGGATACTGTCGTGTAGCTCCTGCCTGGTCGTTGTAGTACGCACGATCACCACCTTTTCGTACGTCAACCCTTGAGCCTCGTGTATGGTGAGGATGCATGACCCGGTGCCCGATCCGTATCCCTGGTTTTGTAGAGTTGTCTTTTCTACTTGTGTATGAACAAGGTACAGGGTTTCGGACTGGGTTCGATCGATCTGTGCATCTGTATAAGGAGTGCGTACGAAGTTTCGACGAGTAAATGCCACTGTAGACTTCTCTAAGGGCAAATGCTACGTAAAAAAAATATATTTAGCTTCTCCATGCAACTAGAAATTGCCTCAGTATGAGATTTTTTTCCAAGAATTTCATGGATTCCTTACCAAAAAAGAAAAAGAAGGCACAGAAATACTTACAATTTGCAAGGTTTTATTAAATGCTGATTCCTCAAAATGTAAAGAGCATAGGTGGAGTACTTTATGAGGTTTCAAATTATCTTTCCCAATAATGTCAAACCACTTACGTCGTAACGCTTCTTTTTTTGGGAACCTGAAAACATAATCAAACCAAATACGTACTAATACTAATAATCCTCTCACTTGGTAATGTAGTTTAAAAGAAAAACAAATTTCTAAGGTAAAATAATCATACAGAATAACATTAATTAAATTAATATATTTTCTAAACGTAGGTAACTATAAAATCTTAGCTATGATTTGATTTCGCCATTTCAGTTTTTAGCAAAACTGTCCCTTTACACCTTGAATACAGAAAGTGATAGTATAGATAGTTAAAAACAGCTTCTTATCTTATTTAGCTTAATGTGTCCCACCGCTATTTTAATATAAAAAAATATTGTAACTGATCACTCGTACAAATATGCTCTGTAACTAATACAGAATCATCGATATAAATTCGATAGCCATTATTATTACATCACTAATGTCATTTGTATAGAAATTTTTTTTATGGAAAATATTATGTAAAGTTAGCCAGAAAGGTAATTTAGGGTGTAAAAAACGTGAAAACTATAAAATATAATCTTAGTAATAAAGGTTTTAGAAGTATTTTTGGGTTTAATAGGCGTATTTCAACAAAAAAAGGTTACTTACTGATGCACAGTCGTTTGCTTGCTATTTTTGTTAGCTCTGTAGCTGCACTGTTTTACAGAGCACGAAGCCATTTTGCTACCTTCTCATCCAATGTTCTGACACTATACAAAACCACAAAACAACTTCTCCTCAACAAAAAACACAATTTTTCACTAATGTTGCTATTCACTTGACAGCTGAAGTACTCACGAGTGAAATGTAAACAAACTTAACAAAAATGGCGGCTGGCCACGCTTCATAAGTATGTATATGTCAAATATTGCGCCTCCATATAAACAAATACTACATACTCAAAGATTACAATATAAACAACAGTGCTTGAAGTTTGCTATCAAAATATATTTTGGAATCAATCAATTCTATATGACGTCTGCCGTCTTTGACAGACATTAGAAAGATGCTGTCAACCTAATTTTGTTCATAAACCTAACCAAAATAAGTTTTTAGTTTATCATAACATGTGCGAACTTTTCCATGATAATAATCTTCTTATTCAACTCAAACCTTAAGCTAAATCAATTTGAACTTTGTAAAAGAGAAAATAAAGCATAATTTTCTATGCAATAGTCAGTTCTGTATCAAATTTTCAAAAGGTCATATGTGCTCGGGGACGATAAAGGAATCAATTTGAAAACTGACGAAGGTTTTCATACCGTGACTGTACAGAGACAACGGCACAGCATGCTATCCAAAACTATCAAATTTCTGCAATAGATTTTTAATTTTATCTCCAAGCATTAGAGCTTACTATCTATTGGGGAAATTTGACAGTTTGTGGTAACCTGATGTGCTGTTGACTGTACATTTACCACAGATACACTCGTCAAACGCATAGTTTTGTTCAGGGGTTATAAATGGCTATCGGTTCAGTAGCCTACGCAGTTAAAAAATCCGTTAATTATCGGACGTTGAAACCGCGAGAACCGTATATTTCAGTTACTTCCATAGACTAATGTCATATGGCATTTTACTGTGGGGTAATGCTGTGTGTATCAATATGATCTTTGTTCTGCAGAAAAGGGCTGTTCACGCGATTTATTAAATGAGACCTAGAATGTCTCTTAGACAAATATTCAAAGAAATAGATATTCTGACTTTTGCATCCCAATATATATGTGACAATCTTTTATATGTGAAAAAAAATGAACATTTGTTTAAGAAAAATAGCGATAGGCACAACGTTAATACTAGGACCAAGCATAAACTGGATGTACTAGACAGTCGTCTCCACAAGGTCACGAACTCTTTTATGGGTCAATGTATACGTTTCTATAATAAGATTCCCATGTATATTCAAAATTTACCTTTGGATAAATTTAAGACAGTACCTAATTTTAAAAAAACTTTGCAAAAAGGGCTATTACAAAATTTCTGATTACCTAACTGACAAGCAGCCACGGGAATGAACTGCTCAGCTCTAGAGTTATTTCAAAATTAGTTAAAATTAGAAAATAAGAAAATTTGTAATGCGATTAAAAAGAGCACCCTCAGAGTTTCTTGCCTGTTTTTCTCTGGGGAAGACTGCACCTTTGCGAATAGGCGTAGAGTCAGTAGGGTCAATAGAACGAATGCGTATGTATGTATTTAAATCCTTTAATGTTTGTTTGTATGTATTTCATGTAATCTTGACTTGTTTTAAGTGGCATCCTGAATGTTTAATAATTAGTAGAATAGACTCCCAGAAAGGTTGATCGCGCTATAAACTGACCCTGCCTGACAAAATATCCCTCACAGAATGCTGAGTTAAGCCCATCTCGTCTGTTCAGCGGTGACACAACGCTTAGGTGGATAAAGCGATGGATTTAACCGTCTACGTGGCACAAATTGTACACTGCGTCGTGTAAAGAGAATGGAAAATTTCGACGAATTGAGACCGTGACCATATGAGTAAAGTACGGGCTGTTAATTTCTCGCTTACAACTGAGCAAGGAGCTAAAGTTAAAGGAGTATCTCATGGGACCACTAAAGACATGCAACAACAATTGAATACATTCCAGTAAAGATTATGAGAAACCGATTTCAGTTATTAGTGTCTCTGAATCGACGTTCATGCGTACGATTCCCGATTGCGGCAAACGTCTGCTTGTCCTGTTCTAGTTAGAAAATATTAATACAAAGTCGCGGGTTCATTTATTTCATGTAATCTTGACTTGTTTTAAGTGGCATCCTGAATGTCCTATAAAATTAAGATTTTATTCTATTCTATTCTTTTCAAATCCTGGTGCGGGCCTGTACCACTAAATTCGTCTTTTCGGATTTATGTACGGATTTCTAATTATCACTAGCTCAACGGTGAAGGAAGACATAGTGATAAAAATAAATAAATCATCGTGATGAAAGACATCGGAAACCCCATCCAAGAATATTCATTTTCGAAAGACGAGCGGTCCACCAACCCGCATTGGGTTGGTGGAAATTACAAAGTAATTCATTTGCTGCTGTTTCAATAACACATTAAAAAATTATGCTGTTATACAACTAATTATGCGTTAGTACCCAAAAGGCTTTTACTCAACATTTTTCGTGACCCTGAACGGCCATTGACGCTTTTTTAACCCCCGATGTGTTATAAGTTTGACGGCTGTCGGTCTGTGGCCCCGTATCTCTTAAACGGTTGAACCGATTTGGATGTCATTTTTACTATTTAAAAGCCGGTTTTCTAGCACTGGTTTTTAGGCATGTTTTAGCAAAATCAGTGTAGCCATTTAAAAGTGTAAGCGGCGAGTGTTGGGGGTTAAACAACATTTTTATTTTAGTTTTTTTACAGTTATCAGGTATGTTTTTGTGTCCGTCTTTGGTTGTGTTCCAAAAGACCTATAGACATAGACATAGACATAAAATTTATTCACAAGCACAGGTACACACTACATTACAGACAGAAATAATACGACAACAAAAATAAAGCACAAGTACACACAGGACACAAACACAATGTAGGCGCAAGAGTCATAGTGTGTGCACCGCACCTATGAATGGGCAATGGCTCAGCTACATGTTGCAGGAAAACTGCAACGCTGGTTTTCGGCCAGTTGCCCCGAGTACGAGCGAGCTTGAGACGCAATGATTTTGGCTCCAAGAGCTAACATAATTTTAAGTTAATAAAAATGCAACATATAAAAAATAAAAAGTCTTAATAAATACTAATAATAGAATATAATTACTTAAATATGTATAGACGAATGTATTTACAATAGAATTTAATGTTTAATGTGTATACATAAATATACCAAATATAAAATAATATATATATATATATATATATATATATATATATATACATATATCATACATAATCAAATATATATGCATATAAACATCAATTTTGCATCCAACAACGCTTATTTACTTTTGGAGTGTTTACGCCATCAGAGCAACAACTGTTGCTCTAATATTGCTGATTTTAAATGTCGTTTGAAAGTCTGTTTGGACATTGGCTCTTTTAGCCAATGACACATGAGAAACCTTAATGTAAGGCTTGAAGTATATGTCACGTAAAAAACTGAGTTTTCCATACTTCTATTCTTAAATTTATTGAAATATGTGAGAGTAAAATGTCAGGATATTAAATCAAAGTGCAGCGCTTTCCTCAACCATCTCGCCCGCTCCAAGTTTTACATAAAATAAGATTAATATTATCCTAGACGCAAACACTTGTACTCAAGCGATGTAGCTTTAAGTATTTTTATACTAGAGCTGTATTTAAGTTATTTTTATATTTAAATATGTTGATATTTTAGTGGGATGCGATGCTAGCTGTAAAACCAAGATTATTTTTTATTAATGCAATTAAAAATTAATTCAAGATACTTATTATAAATTGAGAAACCTATCAATATATGTAGGTTATAGTCTATAATACATTTATATACTTTTTAGAAAAAGTACACATACGGCTAGTGTATGGATAGGTACTTTTGCATCTGGAAGATCTTTTATTGATTAAACTTTTTGTTAATTTAAACATTTATGATTTTTTTTTTGAGTTTCTTAACGAAACGATTATGCTATAAATTTCAATGGAAGCTTTAATAACTTCTGTGATAATTAAGCTATTCTGTGTCTGATTAACCTGTCAAATGCTTTGTTCCCCTATCTGTAACAAATGACACCAATCTAATTTATTTATTTATTCAATCAATCAATCAATACTTTATTCAAAAAACTGTTAAAAAATTATCAATAGAATCTGTAGTAACTACACATTTTTTATAAAATACTAAACGTTCAAATAATTAGAGCTAAGTGGGACACCAAAATAGGTGCCACAAAATTCTTATTAACATAGGCATTCAAAAGGTAATAACAAAGAATTTCAAAAACAATACAATAAGAAGCAAAAAGAAAGAGAAAGTTACACATTTCAAAAATATGAATACAATTATTGCTTCCCAAAATAAGATTGAGACATTTCATTATTTTCTTCCTGTAACTCTGGTGTGAATCGCTGAACACTTCTGTACCTGGTTCAAGCTTATTGTATTTCCTGGACAATCTAACTACTATAGAAAAAATCCTTCCAGTATGTTGTTATTAACAATTTCCCCCGTGTGGTGATCGGTTGATCGGTGATCGGTAACACCACGCCATCTCTTTCCGTGTGTGTCGTAAGAGGCAACTAAGGAAACACAAATGAGACCTGCTTCCTAGTAATCTGTCCCAGGCAACGACACTTCATTTTTTTCTGAATCTGAGGTGTTGTCCTATGGTCTCATGCGGTGTGGTAGGCTCTGTAAAGGGCCGTCTGGTTCGCGACCACCCTCCTATCGAAGTCCGACGGAAAATAGCTTGCTGTGTTCCGTCGGTGCGTGGGAGTACCGGTGCCTCTATAGGCATTTTCTGGGTTAACTCGCTCCATCGTCGACCTCATCTTTGACCTTTATGGTCAAGATTGAGGTCAAGAGTTAACCCATCTTGTATAATAAAAAATAAAATAAAAAATTAACATTGCCTCTTTTATACTAGTTACACTAGAAGCTGGGGGCAATGGTAATATAAATTCTACCGTGACGTGCCGCGCCTTTTGAAATATAAAAGGCCTAAAAGGTTAAGAATACATAATTTGACATACTATCGACACAGTCGCAGCTCTATTTTTAAAGTAACCTACAATTTTTCCCGAACATCTGGCGAATGGAGACTTTCAGAAAGCGGAGACGGTCCCGATTTTACTCCTTGCTTTTGCTAAAAGTTGAGTTGTCACTTTTTGGGTATTAAGCGGCAAGTTAGATGAAAGTTTCTGCTAATGTACCAGTGAGAGGAGGGAAGCTGTCTATTGCGGTAGAAAAGTATTTGGTGTGAAGAATGTAGTAGTAATTGATCGAGCGACCGCAAAGCAAGCACGAAGCATCTCCGTTTAAGCTTGGTCAATAATTCTAACATTTTAAAAATTATATAAACCCCGACATTGATAGCTTATAACTTTTAAGACTCATAACTTTATAACTTATACATTTATAACTCAGTTGTTTTTCATGCTGTCTCGATCTCGACCACCCACCTCAGACTTGTGCGAAAGCGACAATTGCAGCTTTCCGGCGAAATGTCGAGTTTTATTTTCATAATTATGAGTTTAGGCGTGAATGGATTTCTACCCCAAAAACTAAATGAAATCGTACGTTTTTGGTCTCTATCGATTTGTAAGCGTATAAACGAGTGCGTTTTGTTTTTTCCAAAATTATTCTTAGTTTTTTAACAGTCACCTCTTAAATGTAGAGACGTTTTTTGGCGAAAAATGCTGACTTTTAGTTTCAAATATCTTTTTGTCTACTAAAAATATCACAAAAACCTAAACGTACGGACCTAGTTTTTGGTGTTCCTGATACTATACCAAAATTTTACAGAAATCCGTTGCCGTCTGGGGGATGGAATCCATTGACGCCGTTTGTATTGGACAAAAACACAGACGATCCTCTTAAACGGCTGAATTAATTTTGGTCAAATATAGTTAAAAACCTTCTAGATTATATCGGCTTTCACTCAAAAAAAATGGATCAAGATCGGTTCTTTCATTAAGGAACTACATTAAGCAATACGCGATAACTGCTTTACCACATAACAATAAGCACTAACTGCTTTACCAGAAAACATCAAAACACCAATTAGACAATGTCTTAAACTGACTCATGTGATTGTGTTTTTGTTTAATTTATCCCTTTCTGAAAACGCAAAGGAATATATAAAATTTTTAAACATTGTCTTTTTTTTGTGGTAGGCCCAAAATCTTGTTCTTCTTCTTAGCGCTTGGTCCCGTTTCTCATTCGGGGTACGCTTGACCATGATCCAGGATTTGGCAGGTCAAGTTTTTACAGTGGAGCGACTGCCATCTGACCTCCGTGACCCTGCTAACAGGGGAACCTGACCGGATTGGATCATGGTTACACATTCAGTCTCCTGAATGTGCAAGGTTTCCTCACGATGTTTTCCCTCACCGTAAGAGCATCGGTTAATGTTTGACTAATGCACATAATTCCGAAAGCGAGTCATTGGTACATGGTAGCACTGGGGATCGAACTCGGTAGCTCTCGCTTACGAGAACGACCCGCTAGCCCTTAAACCACCGACGACGCCCTAAGGCCCTAAAAGGGGTTATATACTTAATGTTTTTTTTTACAGTTATAATAGCCGTATATTTTGACCGTGTGGTGATCGGTTGAGAATAACACCACCCCATTTCTTTCCGTGGGTGTCTTAAGAGGCGACTAAGGAAACACAAATGAGACCTGCCTCCTAGTAATCCATCCCAGGCAACGACACTTCATTTTTTTTTCTGAATCTGAGGTGTCGTCCTATGGTCTCATGCGGTGTGGTAGGCTCTGTAAAGGGCCGTCTGGTTCGCGACCACCCTCCTACCGAAGTCCGACGCCAAACAGCTTGCTGTGTTCCGTCGGTGCGTGGGAGTACCAGTGCCTTTATAGGTATTTTCTGGGTTAACTCGCTCCATCGTCGACCTCATCTTTGACCTTATGGTCAAGATTGAGGTCAAGAGTTAACCCATCTTATAGTAAAAAAATAAAAATAGCTGTTTTTATATGAAGAACTAAACAAACTTTCATAACATCACGACTTCAATCATCATTTAAAACGACAAAGCTACGAAAGTAATTTCAAATTTCATTACGAAACGTACAGTTGTCAGTCCATTTAGAATTCTAATGTACAAAATTACAACGTCCCTTTGATAAAACGATTTGAACTCCAATTTCAAAAGTCTTGGGTCTAAATTTGCATGACAAAGGAATCCGACTATTAGATAAACGTTATTGCTGCAGACTAGGTACTTGATGTTATTCCGAAATTCGAAATTAGAATTTAAATCTTTATTTTTTTAGCAGTCTTTTTTTATTTAATTTTATGCCTGTCACAACCACAACGGATGAGGTTAGATTAAAAAGTTTTTGTGAAATAGGTTTGAATTTTCTGGTATAACTGTGATTTTATCAGCATTATGTGCTTTCATAATCATAATCATAATCGTTTATTGCTTTATGTGGTGTACAATGGGTCTTACAATATAAACTAGAGCGCACATGAACCCTGTAAGGGCACTGCAACTTATAATAACTAGGTGCTTATTAGGAACTTATGCCTATACTTTTATTATATAATTCAAAATACTCTTTGAGATTATAGAAACTATTTTCAATTAGAAAAACTTTCAGTCGATTACAAAAAGTTGGTAAGCTGTCTAAGTTTCTTATATTGGCTGGCAGTTTGTTATAAATTTTTATTGACATGTATGATAACATTATGATATGAATAAGCACAATCATGCAAACTATACATCAAATTATTGTGACTGACAGATAGACAAATATTTACATTATATAAATTAATTTTATTGAAATATTTAAAATATTTACTTTTTATTTATCAATTTATTTATTTTTTAATTTGTGTTAATCTGTGTACTTCATTAAATTTTGCATGCCTATGGTGGTAAAACATTAGATGCTATATTATTATTGTAAGACCTCATTAATGACTACGTTTTTAAGCAAATAAACTGATTGATTGATTGATTGAAAGGGTCGGAAGAGGGCGCCCTAGGCGAACATACTTAGACCAAATTGGTGATGTACTGAGAAAAGGCCATGTTAGGAGTACCCAAATCCGAAGAGCATGTATGAAGCGAATTATGAATGTAGAGGAAGCGAAAGAGGTTTGTTTGGATCGTAGCAAGTGGTAATCTGTGGTCTCTGCCTATTCCAATAAGACAAAGGCGTGAGCTTATACAGAGTAATTTTTTTATCAGTATCCAAATTTTTCTTACGGTGTCAGTAACGTTGACAGAACGTAAATAAGAAAGAATAAAAACTTTTTTTTCAAAATTTTCAGATTTTGATACCCCTTTTTAACGTCTTATAGGATGAATTTTGTAAAACGCAGAAAAACGGGTGTCACAAACGTGTTGAAGGGTACTATTACCAAGTTTCAAGTAAATTGGACGAAGTTATTTTTTTCCATACAAAAAAATTGATTTATTTTCATGCTTCAGACGATCTAGCTTGAAATTTTTATATGAAACGATATAAAATAAAAAATACGGGTCTGTTAAATTTTCATAAATTTTACGTACAAAAAATTTGGATACTGATAAAAAAAATTACCCTGTATAAGTATGTCCTATGTGAAACCAACAAGACTGCACCTTTGCAAACAAAAAGTGTATTTTAAGTTTTTAAGTGAAAAGTCTTATGAAAAATTTTTCGTGGAATATGGCCTTTTTCAAAGGAAAGCTCATACCCTTCGTTAGGGGCGTAATATATGGGCGGATAAAAATAATAATCATGTGGCAAAACTTAATAAATATGACATAGTGTTAAAGCCGGTGATAGCCCAGTTGGTAATGAGCCAGACTTGTAATCCGAAGGTCACGGGTTCAAATCCTGGTGCGGGCCTGTACGGATTTCTAATTATCACTTGCTCTATGGTGAAGAAAAATATCGTGAAGAAAAAAACCCATCCAACCAAAAAAAAATATTTTCGAAAGACCGCTCCACCAACCCGCATTGGGCCAGCGTGGTGGACTATGGCCTAAAGTCCCCTTCGTGTTTCGAAGGGAGGCCCGTGTCCCTCGGTGGGGACGTATATGGGCTGCTAAGAGAGAGTGTTAAAACCGCCAAATGACCTCTGACTCCGTTTGACGAATATAGTCAACAACAGCTGGAACCGACGGCTTAACATGCCCACCCAAGCACGAAAACGTTCGTAATAAAATTTATCTTCAAGCTGAAACGTGTGAAGATAAATTTTTAATCTTCATTAGGGCCCTGGGTTCGATTTCCAGTCCACACAAAGAAGAACCTTAATGTGTTCCTTTGCATGGGTGTAGCCTCTAATTTCTAAAAACATTACTTGAACAAATAAAGTAAGGTTTCAGAACGCTACAATTTATTAAAAACTAGCTTTACGCCCGGGACTTCGTTCCCGTGGGAATTTCGGAAAATTATGTAGCCTATGTGTTAATCCCGGGTATCAGCTACCTCCATACCAAATTTGATCAAAATCAGTCTACCCGATCTCGAGTTATAAGTGTTGTAACAAACACGACTTTCTTTTATATTTATATATATATATATAAGATAAGATAAGATATAAATAAACCTTTTTTATAATTCGAGCGGCACGGCACGGTACCTATGTCAAAATTTGAATTACCATTGCCTTCTATATTCCCATTTTCTAGTATCACTTGTACATAGAAAGAAATGGTAAAACAATTTTACCATGCTGTTTTTGAATTATAAAAAGGCCCATTAGATTGTATGAATTGCCAGCATTCTCACAAGGAAAATATCTCAAAGTCAACTGTCGTATACAAAAAGCAATGTAAACTATAATATCCAATATAAAGCCTTGTGCACATGGCTCATTTCGCTTGTACGTGCGCCTCAGCACTATTTGTCATGCCCGCCGTTTGACCTAGTTGCATATCTTTCAGACGCAGTAGGCTTTCGCACCAGTGACAGCGAGTTTCTTTTAAAATAAATAATAAACAAAATAAAAAAATAATAATAAACGCTTCACACCTAAAGGCCCACATTAAGGTTTTCCCTTGTGTCGTGGGTCCCTTGGAACACACAAAGACAGACACAAACACCCATGACCCGAGAACAAACATTTGCTTTTAACACAAATATTTGCCCCGACTGGGAATCGAACCCAGGACCCGCCAATCAAGAGGCAGCGTGTCACTACCACTCGACCAAACCGGCCGTCAAATAATGGATTCAATCTAGTCCAGGGGCGAAGATGTGGTCGAGGATGTAGCAAGCTCACCCAGAAGATGCCTACTCACTCGAACTTTAAATTCGGTTTATTTGACTTCGAAAATATAGGAGCAGGCAGGGATGTTGACAGTATTTGTTTTTATGAATTATTGTATGTGAAACAAAAATAATGCTAGAAATATATTAATATCCGAAAACAGCATTAAAATTAGTTTATAAATGAACAAGTTATTAGCATTTATATTAACGTAAGGACTAGCTATCTCGTTTTGTGGGGAGAGCTAGCTATCTCGTTTTTACCTACGCAAACAAATGGCGGTGACGTCACATGCCGGTAAGTGCGTCTCTTTGTCGTTGTTTAACAGTTTCCCCCGCTATTGAAATATTCTTGTAACTTTTTTTATTTCTCAATGTTTTCAAAAATTATTTCGGTTTTGGGTTTTGGATTCAGTTCCATTTTAAGATAAACAATAAAAAAAATAGTCAACATCCCTCGTTCATGTTACATCCCCGTTTCAAGTTTCAACAAACAGGGGTCATTCACCTCTCCTTTGGTATGCATATCGTGATGATATTATTTCCGTATTCTGTTTGTATTCAACGTTCAGTCTTTGGGAGAGCGTGCGTGAAATGTCATTTGCTTTGTAGTTAGAGTAAATATGAAACAAAATAAGGCTTGTAACTTTTTTATTTCTCAATAGTTTTCAAAAATTATTTCGGTTTTGGGTTTTGGATACAGTTCCTTTATAAGATAAACAATAAAAAAAAATACTCAACATCCCTATTCTATTCCTTAGCAGTGCGCAAACTAAAGATAAAGAGAACCGCTCATTACAGATCCCATGAATCTTGACAAGGTAAGGGTGGTACCCCGCGCTGCATCTGGACGTCCGGTAGAAGAAAGGGGCAGGCGGAATGAGCTCGTGCAGCTCAAACCCGTGTTTTAGCCTAATAGAGAATTGTTATCTCTACATTAGTATTCTATTCCTATACCTTAAAATGAGTTAATCATGTGTTTTATAACTTTTTTCCCGCCACTTCGTTCCATTGCATGGCAATTTGGAAAAACTATGTAGCCTATGTGTTATTTTGATATCTAAACTATTCTACTGCCAAGTTTCATCTTAATTCATGGTACGGTATGTATATGAAAATCCAACTTTTTATACTGGGTGATAAAAAACCTCCTAGCTATATTCAAAATCCTGAACCAGTATCACTCAAAGAACACATTTATGAAAAAATATTTTTTTTTGTATATTTTTTCATTGGGAATAGTTCATTTTTTGCCTAAACGTAGACATTACTCCTACACCAGGCACGAGAAAGGTGCGGGAAGCGCTCGGAGGTGCACCCGAGTAGTGTCTACGTTTAGGAAGAAAAATCCCACTGATAAAATAAAATAAAAAAATAAAAAAAGTGTTCTATAAGTGATACTGGTTCAAGATTTTCAATAAAGCTAGGAGGTTCTTTTTCAACCTGTATAAGGTTCACGGGGAGAATCACCACCACTGTGGATGCCATTTTTCAAAGAATGATAGCGGGGATGCACAGCGATCCAGAATATCCCGCTATCAAAGACGCCACACCTCAGTTACCTTCTCTGAGAATCACAGAACGCTTACTAACTACAGCTAGAACAGAAACTCAAACGTGTAAGTTCGGCAAGTTTTTCTAGGATACAGCTAGGTCTAGGTAGTTCCTCTGTGTTTCGCCTGAATTAGTACTTTGACTGCGGCGTTGACAACAGCTGTTATGACAATAAATTATTTGGAAGGCGGTTTTTGCTCGGTTTGAAATATTGATGTGTATGACCAAACATGTAAGGCGAAATTAGAGGAAATTAGTACATGCATACATACGCTCACGCCTATTTTCCCTATCGGGGTAGGCAGAGCATCAGTGGCCCTAGAACCACTTGATGCCACATTCGACATAAATTTCTAGGTTTATAAGATTAAACATAATGCAGTCTTCTTCTTCTTCTTATCGTGTAGGTATAGTCAAGTGTGTGGCAAACTTGGCTTACCTTGGTGTCAGAGTTTTCAAACCGCATAATGGCCTCTGACTTTGTTTTAACGACTGACTACAGCCGGGACCAACAGCTTAACGTGCCCTCCGAAGCACGGAAACGCTCGTGATAAATTGCCACTTTTGGTCACCCATCAGGTTCCCTGCCTCTGTGTACGTTGCTTAACCTCACTGATCGGTTGAGATCAGCCAGCGCCACTGGGCTACGAGCGCTACATAGTGAGAAAATTAGAGAAAGGAATATTGCGATGTTTTGGAGACATGGAAAGAATGAGTGAAAGAAGATTGACGAAAAAATATACAATGCAAATTTAGTTGAAAGGATCGAAAGTGGGCGCCCTAGGCGAAGGTACTATGGTATGCAGACCTTCATGGAGGATCTGGCATAACGCAACTCCTTTCTCATTCGATCATTTCGAAGAAGAATATTCGAATGTCATTTTAAAAGGTTTGAAATGGTATTCGATGTCAGCATTCGAAATGATTGAAGATCTGGTCTTCCGCCATTCATTAAAGAGAGCTCGCGGAGTAGGTTCTTGTATGCGATCATAGGCGTGCAAATAGCACTTTCCCAAGCGTTGTAAAATAATAAATAACTGTGTCTACGTCTATAATAAAGAACAAGTATAAAAGAAGTGCCGGTAGTTATTTGGAAATATAGCACCTAACAGAAGAGCTACATGTTTTATTCCTTACCCCCGGAAGAAGTGCTACAGTACTTAGACCAAATTAGTAAAATACTGAGAAAAGGCCGTGTTAGGAGTACCCGAATCCGAAGAGCGTGTGTGAAGCGAATTATGAATGTAAAGGAAGCGAAAAAGGTGTGTTTGGATCGCAGAAGGTGGCAATCTGTGATCTCTGCCTATACCACTGGGACAAAAGCGTGAGTTTGTGTATGTATGTGTATGCAGGGTATTATCATAGTCAAATTTTCGATGACTTTATAATTCCTCATTTTGTAGTAAAATAAGTTTATTAGAAAACAAATTTGGACATCAAAAGTAACTTCTAAGCACAACGAATGCACATTTTTATATTTCAAACTCTAGATTTTGCTTAAACTCTAAGCTAAATTATAAGCTCTAATTAAAAGTTAGCTCTACCTAAGTCTAGACTGTTTTCTCTGAACGAACTAATTGAAGAAACATCGCTCCGGAGATTTGTTAGTAAAATTACTTTTTTTTAATGCTTTGCAATCTTCTTCTTTTTATCGTTTAGGTATAGTCAAGAGTGTGGAAAAATTGGCTTTCCCTGGTTTGAGAGTTTTCAAACCGTCAAATGGCCTCTGACTTGTTTTGTAATAATCAGTAATATAAATAGGAACTAATAGTTAAAGAAACTTTAAAATAATGACTCCCATATTCAAATGGGATTAAAGAAAAACTTTGAATGTTCCAGCTGCCAACTTTCCCAAGGCTTTTTTTTATTCTCTTTTTTTTTTATAACTCTTGACTTAACCCATCTTATAATTTAAAAAAAACCTATAATTATAATTTGTGTAGAATTTCCCTTGACTCCTTTAAGTCTCTATCATTTTAAACACTTCATTACCCCATACTTCCTTAATTCACCTCATAAACCCATTATTAAGAGCCCAAATAATGACCTCTAATAAATCACCACCCCACAAAAATGCAAATAAAACATAATTTAAACAGGGCCGTACTTAGGCCATTTAACAGCCCCCCCTATTCAACTAATTATTACAAATGATTTCATTACGTGCTTATCAACTCCCCCAACTCGCCATAAAATTGGGAACATCGTAATGCCTGTTGTGAATCCAGTCACGGTTACGTCAAGGTTGTGACGTAATAGTTTTAGGGCTATAATAAGGGGGAGGGGAAAGCGGGAAATTGGTGGAGAAGATATCACGCTTCACTTCTCAGTGGCGCTCGTAAAAAGCTTACATCATAATTCATACATTAATAATTTTCCACGTTAAAGACGTATGAGTCAACTTATTCAATCCCAACAACAGTTCGCACAAAGTAGACAACTAGTGTTTTTTGCAGACTACAATGCCTATTAGCAGATAACCACAAACGAAAATGTCACTCGTTTATTTAGTCGATGTTCTGGTTTGTAGGATTTTTTGTTTATGTTAATTTTTTTAAAAGCGCTGAATCGTTTTAGATAAAATTTATGTGGGACCACCTCTGAAGTTTACTCTTTCGAATAAAAAAAGAATTTCGAAAATCGGATCATAATTGGCGGAAAAATCTGTGAACATATTAAAAAAAATACATACAGTCGAACATAGAACCTCCTCCTTTTTCGGAGTCGGTTAAAAAACTGATAAAGTCCGTATTCTTAGTTAATTATAAATTAAAGTGGATTAGATTTCCTGGTGCTTCAACTGAGCACCACGAGATCTACATTTTTTGTGATTATTATTTTGTGTCTCTTCATTTAAATATGTGTTTGTTGTCTACCGAAGTCCGACGCCAAACAGTTTGCTGTGTTCCGTCGGTGCGTGGGAGTACCAGTGCTAGGCAATTTTTTGATTAACTCGCTCCGTCGTCGACCTCATCTTTGACCTATATGGTCAAGATTGAGGTCAAGAGCTAACCCATCTTATAATTTAAAAAAAAAGTTATAACTTAAATCGCTTTCTGGAGTCAACATGAAGTCAACCGCTACCTCTTAACACTGTGCCTCTACTCTACCTAACCTATAAAGGCTCATAGGCTTGTCATAGGAATAAATCAGTGTAATCGGGAGAAACAGTAAATGTGTTTAGAGCACGCCATGTTTGTACGTTTTCGGGTCGCGTTGGAAAACATTAAACCAAATAATCCTTACTATGATCCCTACTAATGTTATAAATGCTTAAGTAACTATGTCTGTCTGTCTGGTACGCTTTCACGCCTAAATTACAGAATCAATTTTTATGAAATTTGGTGCAGAGATAGTCTAGAACTTAAGAAAGGACATAGGTGACCTTTAATTGCGAAAAAAGCTTAAAGGGGTTGAAATAGGGGATGGAAGTTGATAATTTTTATTTGAAAGCTGATGCAATCAAGATATTTTTTCAGGTATATTTGATCAAAATAAGTTTAGCCGTTTAAGAGTGGTAAGCAATGAAGGTTGGGGGTGTTTTTTTTATTATTTAGTGTTATGTTACATTTTATAATCACTTCTTTGATTTTTTGAAGAAAATGGACTATTTTATTATTTTTAATTTCAATCGTTGCTCAGTTTCGTAGGCTGATTCACATTGTTAATGTAATTCGTTGTATTTTAACACGTTAACAATGTATTTTAACACGTTAACAATCCAGTGTACCGTATGTGGTACACGGGGAGCGGTTCCACCAAGTTCGTGTACCTATGAGGCACACCAGCCCTGTGGTACTCTATAGGCTCTAAAATCACGAACTTGTCAAATTTTAGTGATTTCATTGTGGATTTGTGGCCAAGGATCTAATAAATAGAAAAAGTTAAAAACATGTCATATTAAGTCGTTGAGTGGACATTCTTCTTATCAGCCCACGTCCCCACCGAGGGGCACGGGCCTCTCTTCGAAACACGAAGGGGATTTAGGCCATAGTCCACCACGCTGGCCCAATGCGGGTTGGTGGACCGCTCGTCTTTTGAAAATGAACTTTCTTGGACGGGCAGGTTTCATCACGATGTTTCCCTTCACCGTTGAGCAAGTGATAATTAAAAATCCTTACATAAATCCGAAAAGACGAATTTAGTGGTACAGGCTCGCACCAGGATTTGAACCCGCGACCTTCGGATTACAAGTCTGGCTCATTATTAATGGCCAATAAATTTGAAATCTTATCATATAGTCTGTTTCAGAATGCTTGTTTATGGGGATTGTTAACGTGCTAAGTAATATCCTAAATGTCTTCCATACTAATATTATAAATGCAAAAGTAACTCTGTCTGTTTGTCTGTCCGTCTTTCACGCCGAAACTACTAAACCGATATTGATGAAATTTGGTACAGAGATAGATTAGAGCCTAGGAAAGGACATAGGCTACATTTTATCCCACAGTTGGGCACGATATAACCTGTAGTCCACGCGGGCGGAGCCGCGGGCGGAAAGCTAGTATGGAATAGAGCTAAATATTTATGACTTTAGTGTTGGCTAAATAACATAAGTACATAGGTTTGAAAATGACATAGGAAAAACATTCTAGCCGCTATTTCATGATTCGACTAGATATTTTTACATTTTGTCGCTATTCCTCAAATATTCCACCAACGTTTCACACGAACACGAATTCACGGAAAATAAAGCTCGCGTTGTAAAACTGTGTAACTCAAATACAATTTATTAGCCCAAAAATCTTATTTTACGAAGCATGTTTGAAAATACAGTCCCTATAATCCCTATCGGGGTAAACAGAGCATCAGTGATTCTAGAACTTTGTGCCAAAGATGAAACATGAATGTATTGACTTTTACTTAAATGTACGACGCTTCTTTTATTATGTTGGTGTCCAATAAAGTATGTTGTCTTGTATTGGATCGCCGCAAAATCCTCAAAAACTTACTGAATTTTATAGTTTGCTTGGGAAAAGTTGGCAGCTGGTACATTCCAAGTTTTTACATTCCAAATTAAGAACGTTTAATCTAAACAGGGAAGTCGAGCACTGGGTTCCATCCCCATATATATAAAATATATATCCCATATATATATAATATATATCTATGTATGTAAATATATATCTATGTATTATATATCTGGTTCCATATATATAAAATATATATCTATGTATGTATTTAAATCCTTTGACGTACTTCACTACTTTAACTGATTTAAAGTAAAATCCTGAATGTTCTATGAAATAAAGCTGTTTAGACTGTAGAGGAAACCTGACAACCTCATTTTGACAGGATCATGGGTCATGATAACTGATTTGCCCCGTATATAAAAATAGAAAACATTTATTTTACAAATAAACAATTTTTTATTGATTTTTTGTAAAAGAAACGAGGCTTTAGACACCCCAGGCTAGTTACGCTCATGACAGCCTCATAGGAAGCATTAAAAATAAAAAATGCAAAGAAATCAAGGAGCATTCTGCATTTCCAAGACTTTTCTAACATAAAACATAAATAGAATTTGCTATGTCTGAAAACGGTTGGCTCAGAGCTACTTAAATAGGAGATATTTATTATCTTGTTAAAACAATACAAAGGAGAATAAAATTGTCTGTAAAAGTAAGGCAATCTGATAAACAATAAAATATGAGATACGGCTGTTTTCCTTGTACCTTATCAAATACGAAGTCAAGTGTAGCGACTGGTAAAATATGAGGTATGTCGGCTTCAATATAATATTAGTCGCAAGCACCCGCTACATCCCAATCCGGGTTGCTACTAGGAATTTATCAATAAAGTAGGTTTTTTTCACAAACAAATACTCGTACATGACTAGACGACGCAAGTTTATGTACTTCGCGTGTCAAAAAGGGAGCTAAATTTGCTTTAGCACCGTTCTATTACTAAATCACACGTGTGACATCACAGTAGGTAGAAAAATAATGGCAAACTTTTGTATTATTTTTTATTATTATAAAATGGGTTAACTCTTGACCTCAATCTTGACCATAAGGTCAAAAATGAAGTCGACGATGGAACGAGTTAACCCAGAAAATACCTATAAAGGCACTGGTACTCCCACTCACCGACGGAACACAGCAAGCTGTTTGGTGTCTGACTTCGGTAGGAGGGTGGTCGCGAACCAGACGGCCCTTTACAGAGCCTACCACACCGCATGAGACCATAGGACGACACCTCAGATTCAGAAAAAAATGAAGTGTCGTTGCCTGGGATGGATTACTAGGAGGCAGGTCTCATTTGTGTTTCAATTGATGGCAGGTCAATTGTACCAGTCGCCTTTTAAGACACCCACGGAAAGAGATGGGGTGGTGTTATTCTCAACCGATTTCCACACGGCCTATAAATAAGGAAACAGTATGTAGAAAAATAATGGCAAGCTTGGTTTCTCTAGAAAAGTTAAGATAAGCGTAATCTTGCTAAAAAAAAGTCTTGCTAAAACTACATCTAGGTCCTGACGGAAGATCAGCGCTGTAGTCTTTGTCTGCAGCATAATGCTGAGTCAGCGCCTCTTCACTCCTGCGACACTCAGTGTCGACTGATTCTTACTTTTTTTTTTACTTTTTCTTATTGCTTTGTTTATGTGTTTTGATGTGTGTTATTGGAGTGAATAAAGCTGTTATCTATATATCTAATCGAGTCCTGTGTAAATCTGTGGTTTTATAATTACACATATAGCTTCCATGCTGGACTGAGAGTGAAAGAAAAACTTAGAATGTGCCAGCTACCTACTCTTCCCAGGTATACAGTAAAAATCTGTAAGTAGGATGCTTGGGTTTAGCTTAAGTAGGATATTTTAAATTCAAAACAAATTGAGGTGTCGTTGCCTAGGATGGGTTAATAGGGCAAATCTCATTTGTGTTTGCTTAGTCGCCTCTTAAGACAACCATTTAAAGAGATGGGGTGGTGTTATTCGCAGCTAATCACCACATATCTTTGTTGCATTTATGGATAGAGATCAGCGCATCACAGGTTACCAACTTTTTTGCGAAACTTTTGTTTTTTCTAACGCCTAATCGTTTGCTCTTGACTACAATCTAGCTTTTTTTTTATAACGA
Source organism: Aproaerema taeniolella (assembly GCA_949987775.1). Lineage (NCBI taxonomy): Eukaryota > Metazoa > Arthropoda > Insecta > Lepidoptera > Gelechiidae > Aproaerema > Aproaerema taeniolella. The sequence continues at coordinate 1,421,156 of OX465261.1, read as the reverse complement.
ATGGGTTTGCTCTTGACCACAATCTAGCCCAGGGGCCAAGATGTGGTCGAGGATGTAGCAAGCTCACCCAGAAGATGCCTATTCACTCGAACTTTAAAGAGACTCGGGTTATATGAGCCAGACGCAGGCAGAGAATTCCATTCCTTAGCTACGGGACAAGATGGGGTCAAAAATGTAGCAAATTAAAGCAAGCTTACACAAAAGAAGCCTATTTTACTCGAACTTTAGATTTGGTTTATAATAAACTCAGAAAAATAGAAGTAGGCAGATAATTTCTTTCTTGGAATGCGCACTTTGAAAGATGAATAAAAATCGCTCGTTGCAAACCCTCAGTAGGTATCTCGACAACGTTAGGATAGCAGCCCCGCCATCGACTACACGAGCCCCGCAGTGCGTCTGGACGTCCAATAGAAGAAAGAGACAGGTGGAATAAGCTCATGCAGCTCCTAAGCACACTCCCCAAATTACATCTTGTAGATATTTATTAAATTCTCTTCGATACAGCGATGTTATTTTTTTCTCTTCTAATTTCCAACTTTTTCTTCAAATTTTCTGTAGCAAGAAAGTTATCATCAACATACTATGACTATAACAAACATACGAGTACATGCAAAATGACCACTAGGCTCAATGATAGATTATCCAATCGGATTGAAATATTTACTACAGCGTATAATTTACGATAGCACCCAGAATATTAAAATTTATTGACAAACAATCATGAATTACTCCGCAAACATTGCTCGTAGTACGTTCTGACAGTTTGACAAAACGGCTGAGGCAGACTTATTTAAGGTGTGGGAGTACCAGTGCCTTAATTGGCATTCTCTGGGTTAACTCGCTCCATCGTCGACCTCATCTATGACATTGGTCAAGATTGGGGTCAAGAGTTAAACCTTCTAATAATAATAAAAAAGGCAGACTTATTTAAACAAGATTATACAATGTGTTTCAAAAAACCCTAAAAAAATATAATTAATAATTTATTACAATTTTGCTTATTGGGTAGCTCTATTACAAATATGACAAGTATGTCATATTAATTGTATGAAACTTTCATTTTGAAAGATATCAAACCGTCCAACTGATTACTAGAGTTGCGACTATTTCACTTTTAAAAATTAAAATTTGAAATTTCTTTTTTTTGTTTTTTTTTTAAACATCTTGTATAAGGGGGGCTCTAAAATGTTAATTAAAAACTAAGGATAGGGATAAACAGCCCGCTAGACTGAACTAAATATACATAAGAAATATAATTTCATAAGCCTACGAGTAGATCGAGGCGAATTTTTTTACACCGCCATAATACTTATCATTGTTTTATTGATCTATGTTAAAATTATCTCTAATACCCAAAAAAACTTTTTGGTAGTGTAAACAGCTGCCAAAATAAATGAATTGGAGTGATGAAGAACTCATCTACACTAATATTATAAAAAGGAAAAGATTTGCATTTTGTATGTAACGAATAAACTTAAAAACTACTGGTCTGATTTCTAAAAATCTTTTACCATTAGGATGCTACATTATCCTTGAGTAACATAGGCTACATAATTTTCCCGAATTCCACGGGAACGAAGTCCCGAGCAGATTGCTAGTAATATATATTTCAAGCATTTACTTATGGGTTAAAGTTTTTTTTCCAAGAAATACCGATATCAATAATGACAGTAAAATGAATTGTAGCACTCAATATAGAAAGCTAGTTTTATTTATAATGTAAACAGTTGTTTACACTTACCCTGTATAAGATTTGTGCAGCCTTTATACTCGAAAATACTTGCCTACTCTACAACACTGAAAGGATGAGTTGAATCCGTGCTATTCTCTTACACTTAACAAAGGTAAGTACTAAAATGTTTACTTTTAAAAATCAATACCGATAACGTAGTAAAAAAATTAAATCCCTTTTGTTTATAAGACAAAGGACAAAATGTTTTGTTTATTGAGTTAAGAAAACGAACAAACAATGACTATTCATCCAGATACTGTTTATCATTATTTATGACCAAGTTTATAAAAGTTATAGCATTCTATTCATCCGATCAGTTTTCTTTAACCTGAATAGGTAGAAGTTAGTAACAGAAAATGGTGTCGAAAACAGTGAAAATTTTGATTTTAATGTTGCTAGTTATGAGTGCTTTTAATGAAGTTTCAAGTAAAACAAAACGACGTAATAAGCTCAAAAAAACTACCACCATGCCGAAGACAATCCCATACAGGCCGCAGCCACGGACTTTGTCATTCGAAGGTTTGCATCTAAGCTTGTATTTACTATCAGCAGGCCCGAGTACGATAGTGACAGCTTGGATATACTAGACAGCCTGGATATACTACACAGCCGTCTCTACAAAGTAACAAACTCTTTTATGGGTCAATGTATACGCTTCTACTATAAGATTCCCATGTGTATTCAAAACCTACCTTTAGAAAAATTTAAGGCGATAATTAAACAAAAACTTTGTAAAAATGGCTGTTATTGAATTTCGGATTATCTGTTAGACAAGCAACCATGGCAATAAATTGCTCAGCTCCAGAGTTATTCAGATATTGAGTTATAAAATTAAAAGTAAGAAAATTTATATGATTGACTTAAAAAGAGCGACCCTCGGAGTTTCTTGCCTATTCTTCTCCTGAGGAAGACTGCACCTTTGCGAATAGGTGCAAAGTCAAAAGTGCTAATGTAATACATCATATTGACGTGTTCAAGTATCATTTTATATGTTCAATGAAATAAACACTTTTGAGTTTGAGTTTGAGCGCAGCGATAATGCCGCGGTCCTATGTCAAAATGTTAACATTGACAACGCCATAGGGCGAGTAAGCATTTGCCTCGTACCCTCGCGCATTCAAAGTGAAGTTTCAGCGTCAGCCGAGCGCGAGTTTGTCATTATCGTGCTAGAGCTGCAGTTGGGTATTTCTTGAATTGAAGTGTTATTATGTTTCAGACAGTATTTTCTCGTTTTTTTCTTCTAAATCGACACAGCGAAATGTAGCGATTAGTTTGTCAGTTAAAAACTTTTTAGTGCTTTTAGAAAATAAGGAATCGAGCCTCCCTAAGTATCTAATCTGCAACCACAGCATAGCATTGTATCGATCACGACACAATTTCGTACTTGTTCATAATTAACAACTCAACTAACCCCCAACACATATATCTAAACAGAAGAAGCTTTGCGTATTATCCCCGAGATAAGAACACAAGTTTATGCTGATGTATGAATAAATTCGTTATTGTTATAAAAGAACAGATAACTCGAAAACGTGCTACCAACTTGCACCAATTTGGTGTGGAAGCAGCAATAAAAATTTTATATCTTTCTAATTTAATGTATCAAATGTGTCATTATTGAAAAATCTTGCACGCGTCTAACTTAGATAACTGCTAGATTAACACAATGTCTTAAAACAATATTAAAGTAACCTTACTTTAAAATAAACTAAATCAAAGATAGGAAAAGAGACAATGATGTACAAGTAACATTGAATTAAGATTAAGTTAAACGTAATAGTAGGCCTGCTAGAATTGGACTCTCCCAAGAAAAAAACTGTTTCTCTTTTGAACTTGACGCTTTGACTTTTTATCAAAACCAATAACAAGTCATTATTAAATGTAATAGTATTTACTGATAACCTCCTTTTATATGAAGTCGCTAAAAATAACTAGGTTTTGCACACAAATTTTATCAAAAAATCCTTGAAATTCATTAATCTGTAATACTCTGTCAATCAGATCCGATTACAGTCGTAGTAGATTCGCTTTCCATTTCTATTTTGACGTATTTCTGCAAAGAATTGTCTTTTCTCACACTATCTTTAATTGTATGTAACTTGTAATTCTATGACTAGGATTGGTAATGCGCTTGCGACAGAAAAATAGGAACCCTCGATCTAGCATGTCAGTAATATAACAATACTTATTTAAGTTACAGTTTATTTTGAGTATGGATCACTTTTTTAGTCTTTGGTTTTGACGACAGCTGCTGTAACTGCGTTAACATTCTTTTCCTATTTTCCATCGGGGGTTAAACACATAACAGGGTTTTGTTTAGACCATCAGTACTGTAAATCGTCGATCGATACTTTGGAGCAGCGGATATCAGTACTTCCCAATTCAATTCTTTAAAAAATGGCATCCACAAACGTGATTTTGTCAATGCTGAATATTTTAATCAAGATTAAAATAATGGCAAAGTCACCAATGTCAAGCAAAGAAAGAATACGCCAGAGCTTCGTCCATTGGTCAGCAGGGTGCACTGTTAGTAGGTGGTGATGACGATTTCGCGCGCGGAATGCGCCGATCGAACAACGCTAGAGGGCGAGCAAGCCTTTGCGCAGGGCCCTCGCGCAATCAAAGTGAAGGTTCACCGTCAGACGAGTGGCGCGTGGCGCGCGAGTTTGTCGCGCATCATGCTCGAGCTGCTGTACATGCCTCTTGCGTTAAACCAAGCAGACCGAGTACGATAGTGACAGCGCCGCGACAACACCGGGGTCCTATGTCAAAATGTCAACATTGACAACGCCATAGGGCGAGCAAGCCTTTGCGCGGGACCCTCGCGCAATCAAAGTGAAGTTTCAGCGTGAGCCGAGCGCGAGTTTTTCGTTATCGTGCCGGAGCTGCAGATGATAGTGAAAGGTGGTAGTATGAAAGTCGGTCATAGACTTACAAAATAGATTCCCGATTACGAAAAAGACGCTCTGACGCGGACTCCTACGAATAGATATTATCATATTACTCTTCTTATAATATCTGTAGGGGTACATATATTTCCGTGTCAGCAAATCCCATCGTCGTGAGCGCACGGCAGTCGCCCTCCGCTCGCCTACCGTTCCACATGTGGACTACTGTCTACTAGATTTATATTGTGCCGCATTATAAGTAACATATGTAATTTGGTGTTATCAGTGTTAATTTTGTGACAATATATTCGGAACATTCGTGAACTACATTTGGTCGTTTTACTGGAACTAAACCCTTCTAAACATTGCACACATACTCGCACAACACATATCTACAGTGGACTCGTATAATACTTACATATCTAATTCTAGTAGTATCAAGCACTCATCCCCAAGTTACACACTTGCAATAACTTGTAGCAAGAAATACAATTAATGACATGCAAAATGAACACATAAGTAGTATTGTGATGCTTTATGATTCAACAGTAAATATAATAAAAGAGCGTTGCATTGATGTCATCTTTGTATAATCTTAAAACAACCCACCTCATAGAACGTTATGAAAGAAGTAAACATTATTGTGCAAAGACAATGTTTGAATAAAACAAGCAAAATAGAGATATGTTATATCCTTGAAGCAAAATGTATTATCAGACTATTATTTTATTTATATTTTATTAATAAGACGAACATGACAGGTTATAATAAAAAAACTTTTATATTTATTTTATTTTATTTTATTCAGGATAACAAACAGTAATACTATATGTACTTACTCATCTAAATAACAATAACTATGATTAATAGTACAGCCAGCATCGTTTTCCACATCTAAATATAAACACTGAAGAGACTTTACACACAGGTTTCACAAACAATCTAAATATGTGATTTAAGATACATAGATAGAAACACTTTTACTAAAATATAACAAAATTAATTTTCTATTGAATGTTTAAAGCATTACTTAGAACTCCCAGAGCATGACATACTTAATCTTTACATTTTTATTGATTACTTAGCAAGGTTTGATACACGATCTTTCTAAATGAATAATGTGACAAAGAAAAAATATCTATCTGAAGTAAGTTATAATTATACATGTTCAAAATGCGTTGAAGCGGTAGACGCTCACCAGCATGCGTATTACAAGTATTAGACATAAACAGACGGTGAGGATACGACTCTCTGATACGTTGAGAACTACTAGGTATACGGTATTTTATTCTGTTTATCAATTCTGGACAGTCAAAATAATTACACAATAATTTATACAGGAACATGGAATCCAGAAGCAACCTTCTAGTCTTCAGCATAGGCAGATTAAACTGCTCGAGCGACTTAACATATGATTTTCTACAATGAAAACATCTATATTGAACGGCCTTAAGAAACTTGCGTTGGATGAGTTCGATTTTCATAAAAAGGGTTTTTTATTTTTATTTTCATAAAAATAAATTTTTTCATAAAAAGGGTTCCAAATATTACTGGCGTATTCCACTTGAGACCTAATTAATGTTTTAAAAAGATATAGAAAACTTTCAGGGCGCTTGAAATCAATGCAACTTCTCAAAACAAAACCGAACAGCTGGAATGCTTTATTAACAATGTGATCTATATGTTAATCGAGGTGTAATTTTGAATCTAATAGGAGCCCAAGATCACGAATAGTAGTAACACGTTCTAGAGGAGTATTGCATAATGAATATGAATAATTAATTATATTTGTCTTTTTAGTAAACATGATAGATTTACATTTCCTGAGACTAAGGTGCAATTTGTTATTAATACAATAAATAGATAGCCTATCAAGATCCTCCTGAAGCTCCGAGCAATCCTCAAAGGATTTAACACCACGATAAACTTTAAGATTATCAGCATATAATAAAAACTTACTGTTTAAGAAACATTCACCAATATCATTTATAAAGAGGATAAATAATAATGGCCCTAGAATTGAGCCTTGTGGCACCCCAGAAGTCATTGTGAGTGCACCTGATACAATGCCATGAACTGCAACCCTTTGAGTCCTATTAGTCACATAAGACTGAAACCAGCGCAAAAGATTTCCTTTGATCCCGTTAAATGAAAGTTTCTGGAGGAGAATCATATGGTCCACTTTATCAAAAGCCTTGCAAAAATCTGTGTATATCGCATCGACTTGACATCGATCATCCATTTGCTCAAATAAGAAATTGGTAAATACCATAAGATTAGTAACTGTAGAACGTTTTTTAACGAAACCGTGTTGCTCTGGTGATATTATGTTATGCAAACTCGGATAGATTGAGCTGTAAACCCGTCCTTCCAAGACTTTTGATAAAATAGACAATAAAGAAATAGGACGATAATTTTCGACATTGTCCTTGCCGCCGTTTTTATACACAGGAATAATATTAGCAGTTTTCCAGATTTTTGGAACTACTCTTTCCCGAATAAACAAGTTATATAGAATGAAGAGAGGTTCACAAATAGTCTTTGCCGTGTGCTTGGGAAACAATGGAGGCAATCCGTCGGGGCCTGGGCCCTTGGTTACACCCAATGCGTCAAGCACCTTAAAGATCAATTCCTTACTAAAGAACAAGTTTGACAAAATGACATCATTTCTACTTTCAACAAGTGAAGTAGAAATGATGTCTACTTTCAACAATATATAACATGAACAATATTTTTGATCCAGTTTGTTTAGTCAGTATGTTTAGTGACGGTCTTGCTGTATAACGGGTGAAAGGCTGACTACCTCTCACCATGACACAACATGTTCCATCTTATAACCCTCACCACTTGTGATAAACGTGGAATTAAGTGGTTTTCTAGAACCACTGATACTCTGCCTACCCCGTTAGGGATTACAGGCTTGAGCGTATGTATGTATGTATGTATGTCTAACCAGATAAAGCACAAATTGATGTAGTTACAAAGCCGATAAAATTACAGTAAAACTTATTAAAGACTGCCCCTTTGCACCTAGTTTATTTGAAATGAAGCGCTCGTAGCGCAGTGGCTCTCGTTGATCTCAATCGATCAGTGAGGTTAAGCAACGTACACAGAGGCAGGGAATTTATCACGAGCGATTCCGTGCTTCGGAGGGCACGTTAAGCTGTCGGTCCCGGCTGTTGTCGATTGACTACAGTCGTTATAAATCAAGTCAGAGGTCACTGTGCGGTTTGAAAATTCTGACATTAGGATTAGCCAAATTCGCCACATACTTGACTATACCTACACAAAAAGAAGAAAATTCGAAATTTGACTGTGTTTTGGAGTATATTAATATCGGAATTTAATAATAGTCGTAAAGACTACAAATAATTCGCCTAGTTTTAATTACACAGCATATTTTAATAAATTAAACAGCAATATAATTTTATAAAATTTCACAACAGTTTTTTGAGTTGTACGAGTATCTTTTGAAATTCCAATTTGTAAATCGGGAATTTACTGAATGAAATGAAAATGGATTTACTTTAAACCCATTTCAATTTTGGATTACGTGATATTGGTATTTCACAGTAGCTGACTGCTTTCAGAGTTAACTCACAACTACGTTTTTACATAACTCTGAAATTAAAAAACATTGTCTCACCCTCGACATTCGATTGCTTATAACATATAAAAGGCTAAATAAATTTTGATCAAACATAGCTAAATTTTGATTTTAACTGTGTGGTGATCGGTTGAGAATAACACCACCCTATTTCTTTCCGTGGTTGACGTAAGAGGCAGGTAACACAAATGAGACCTGCCTCCTAGTAATCCATCTTATGCAACGACACCTCAGTTTGTTTTGAATTTGAGGTGTTGTCCTATGGTCTCATGCGGTGTGGTAGGCTCTGTAAAGGGCCGTCTGACTCGTGACCATCCTCCTACCGAAGTAAGCACGTCAAACAGCTTGCTGTGTTCCGTCGGTGCGTGGGAGTACCAGTGCCTTAATAGGCATTTTCTGGATTAACTTGCTCCATCGTCGACTTTATCTATGACCTTGGTCAAGATTGGGGTCAAGAGTTAACCCATCTCATAATATAAAGAATAAGAAAAGCTAAGAACTATCTCAATTACGTCAGCTTTCAAATAAAAAAACCCGCATTGAAATCGGTGAATTTGTTTAGGAGCTACAGACAGATACACAGATACACAGACATATAGATACACACGTCAAATTTATAACACCCCTCTTTTTTGTCGGGGGTTAAAAATATTTCATTCAGTAAATTAGGTGACTTCAAATTACATAGCGGAACTTCATATGGTGTTCTTCCCATGAAGGGCCTTTTTATACTTTGAAAACGGCACGGCAAAATTGTACTACCATTGCCTCCTACATACTAGGGATTTTTGTAGGCAATGATAATTCAAATTTTGACATGCCGTGCCGTGCTGTTCAAATTATTTGCCTAAGGAAGCCATATGAAGTTCTCAAAAAAAACTTATCGACTTCCCTTACTAAGACAATCTGAATGCTCAATTTGTATGGAGACCCAAATTTTTCTTTTCATTGTTCGACCTATGTTCCATGGCTAAAGTTTTTTAGTAATATTTTTAGGTAATCAAGTTTTTTACAGCTTAGTTATTTTTTGTTTCAGAACAACCCACAAGCTGTGAATGCTGTATACAAGAATGTGCACTTATAGGGCGTCCTATGGCAGGTATGTTTTGTGCCCTAGACTTTTCAAACAAAATGACTGTGATAATTCCCTTCCCTGATTGTATAACACATTATGTATTCATTACACATTATAACAAATGATTAACAATAGATAAAGCGGTTGAATATTCTAACGCGTAACAATTTCAACGATAGTTATGTTATTTTTTATTTTATTTTTTTATTTATTCAGGATAACAAACAGCAATACTATATGTACTTACTTATCTAAATAACAATAACTATGATTAATAGTACAACCAACATCGTTTTCCACATCTAAATATAAACACTTAAGAGACTTTACACACAGGTTTCACAAACAATGTAAATATGTGATTTAAGAAACATAGATAGAAACATTTTTAATAAAATATAACAAAATTAATTTTCTAGTGAATGTTTAAAGCGTTACTTAGAACTCCCAGAGCATGACATACTTAATCTTTACATTTTTATTGATTACTTAGCAAGGTTTGATACACGATCTTTCTAAATGAATAATGTGACAAAGAAAAAATATCTATATGAAGTAAGTTATCATTATACATGTTCAAAATGCGTTGAAGCGGTAGACGCTCACCAGCATGCGTATTACAAGTATTAGACATAAACAGACGGTGAGGATACGACTCTCTGATACGTTGAGAACTACTAGGTATACGGTAGTTGATTCTGTTTATCAATTCAGGACAGTCAAAATAATTACACAATAATTTATACAGGAACATGGAATCCAGAAGCAACCTTCTAATCTTTAGCATAGGCAGATTAAACTGCTCGAGCGACTTAACATATGATTTTCTACAATGAAAACGTCTATATTGAACTGCCTTAAGAAACTTGCGTTGGATGAGTTCGATTTTATCTGAATAATTTTCATAAAAAGGGTTCCAAATATTACTGGCGTATTCCACTTGAGACCTAATTAATGTTTTAAAAAGATATAGAAAACTTTCAGGGCGCTTGAAATCAATGCAACTTCTCAAAACAAAACCGAACAGCTGGAATGCTGAAATGGTTATATGTCGGGTATTTTCCGCACTTAGTCTCTCCACTGGGCCATTGTGCGTGACATATTTCGAGCTTTCGGTCTGCCAATGTCCTCTCAGAAGTACACAAACTTGGAATTCTTGTTTGCGTCTAGCAGGAATCCTTGGTTCTTCTTCTTCTTACCAGCCCATATATCTACGTCTACACCGAGAGGCACGGGCTTCCCTCTGGGTCACGCAGCCGTAATTTTATTTAGACGTCATTGAACCAATAAATTAATATTTGTTAACTTTCATAGTACTTTGATATTTTTTCCCCCTACAAGCCACATAAGCGTTGAACTTTACCCAAGAGATCGGCAATACTGCATAGACAGTTCTAATACTGCATTCTCAGACATTGTCCAAAGATAAACATTTGTACAGACAAGAGCTAACATCTGCACTAATAATACAAAGCTGTTATTATAGACTGAAATTTGGTTTAGTTGACAGATTGAATGACCTTTGAACAAACACATGTTATCAAAGCATATAGTTATTGTTGTTGCTTTAGTAACAATTTTCTATAATTTTTAATAGTAATCTAACAAATGTTCTGTTTTTTGTGTGACTATTTCTAATAAAAAACCCTGTTTATCTGGATAGGAAATTCAAACGTGCGTGTGTGTTAACATGCATCTAGAAATTTTAAAAGTAAATATTTTAAAGTAATTTCTGACTATTGTCTTCTATGATACAACACATAATGTATGCTTTCCATGGTTTTTCAATGATGTTGTTTTAGTTGTGAATACATGCGTTTATATTTTTTCTTTTCTAGAATGTGCCGACGAGGTTTGTGAATGTTACACGAGAGATAACACAGGAACAGAAGAAATTCCAACACATTGCTTCAAGTTTTGAGTGAAACCTTTGCAGGCCATCCGCTGAAATATACCTTTGAGAAAGAAGAAACCGTAGATGGAAAAATATTTTTGTAAACTTTACTAAGTTGAAAAATTTTCTAGTAGTTTTGTCGTTCTGCATCCTCAACATCAATATCTGCAATATTGGTTTTCCCAATTAACTTAAATAATGTGCCCAATATAATTTAAGTGTGAAAATTCCCATACAACACATAATTTTATCAGTTTCAAATTTAAGTTTGAATTTTTTTTGAAGTTATCTATCTTTTGTTGATTTACGTTCCTAGCTTCTTGCAACAATAGGTTACATCTATCTATAGGAACATCAACTTCATTGTGAGATGTTGCTCAAAATTATTTCACATTGCGGGTGGCCTATGACAAAAGTGTTGCAAATGAACAAAGAACTATCTAAAGGAACTGTAACGTGAGATGTGTTTTGAGTATTTTCTGCCTTTGAAATATAAGCTTCAAGGTAGCAATCGGTCTAAATAACGATTCAAAGTACTTTCCGTGTTTATTGAAATTGTTTTTCATGATGGGAAATATTTGTAAATTGTTTTTATTTATTTAGATGACTTTATTATATTTTATTACATGACTGACATTAAAACTAATTTTTAAAAACTGCTTTAAACCATTTCCAAGCCTTAAAAAGTTACATGTTTGACTGCTTTCTTACACACTAAACCATTTTCAAAAACTTGACATACCTACCTAGTATGTAAAGAATACTAGGTAGGTATGTCAAGTTTTTGAAAATGGAACTTTGTTTGAAGTAGTAAAAAATTACAAAATTAAATAAAAGAGAATGATACACGATCAGTGAATATTTTCATTTTAGACTTTTTGTTCAATAAAGAGAAATCACTAGCATTGTTATTCCAAGCATTTTAGTTTTCTCCTTGACAGTAAAAATAATAAGGTGTTAAATAAAATAAAAATATAAACAAAAACAGAACGATTTCCAAATGTTTTCCATAATCAGGTTCTACGAAACTTGTCAGAAGAGACAAAATCATTATATAATAGGTATTTACCTATGGAATTGCCGCTTTCTTTAAATTGTTTTTTTAAACAGATTTCTTTTTTTATTTAATTTTTAAATTTTAACTATTAAAAAAAATGAACTTAAATAATTAAGTAAATATATTTTATTTACAATACTAAGTTTATTGAAAGTCGTAACTTTAACAAAGGGACAGCAGAAATAAGCAAAATAAAGACATGAAACGTGTTAAAGAGCGTTTTTTTCAGTTAAATAAATCCAAAGTAAAAATTTGTTAATTATAATCAAAAACGCGGTTATATGGTTAGTATTTAAATAAAAATAAATTTTACTAATAGCTGTTTATTTAAATAAATTATGAACATAATAAAGCTTTATAAAAAATCGGCAATTCCAAAGGTACTATAATACGATTATCAAGAGGTGACATTAGTAAAATTCTACGACACAAATCTTTCAGGAAACAGAACTACCTTTCCCAAGAAAGTCATATGAAACCAAAAAAAACATTTTCCAGATTCTTTACTAAGCAAAGCTGCCGATAATATATATTTTTGTTTATTTTTCTCAGAAAAAGTTGATCAGTTTATTTGCGTCTCACATCCTAAATTTCGTTTAGGGAATCTAATTTGAAATCACCCAATGTAAATACATTGCCATTTTGCCAATATTTGGCAACTTAGTTTAAGAATTATGATGTATGTATAGTTTGTAGGTAATCGAATTGTTGATGTTATTTTTGGAGCATAATATACCTTATTGTTAATTTTTTAATGCCTTGTTTTATTTTTTTTACAAATAGTCGAGCCAACTAACGAGCATGCATTTTTTTTCAGCCAATATTTTTCCCCACTGAAGGGCACACACAGGCCTCCCTTCCAAACATAAATGGAATTTAGCTTATAAGTCCACCACGCTAGCCCAAAGCAGTTGATAGGACCACTGGCCTTTCGAAAACGGATTTTCTTAAACGTGCGGGTTTCATCACGATGTTTTGCTTCGCCGCTGGGCAAGTGATGAATTCAAATTTATCACTTAGCACTTGAAATCCGCACATAAATCCACAACCACAAATCTTTCCACATTATACTGTGTTATATTATAACCCACAATTTATCTTTCCCTTGTAGAATTTCTTCAGTCAAGTTTTATTATACTTAATCGATACCAACACAGTAAAGAATAGCAGGCATTTCACGAGCTCATATCACAAGATACCACAGTATAGGGGTATTAGATCGCCAATGAATGGCGTACAAGGCACAAAGCTGCAATTCTGAGGAGATTACACGAACAATGGCCTACGCTGTGTGAGGTGTAAGTGGCCCATATGCTTTATCGACCGGCTTACATGACGTGATAGTTATAAGGGTGATATCGTCACATCGAGGATCAACTCCTTACCAGTTTGTTTCGATAAAGTCTCTTTTTGTTAACCGATTTCAAAAAAAGAGGAGATTCTATGTTTGACTGTATGTTTTTCTTTATGTGAGTATGTTCTCCGATTTCTTCGCCATTTGTGGACCGATTTTCAAAATTCTTTTTTTATTCAAAAGAGTATACTACAGAGGTGGTTCTATTGTCACCAAGTTAAGATCTATTGAGGAATTTAATAGGTAGGTACTTATAAGTTTCTCGCGTACTTTCTATTATTCCCACTGAAAAAAGAAAATAAATAAACTTTTTAGAAAATTTAAAACGGCTTCAAAAATAAAACAGCAGTAATTTCAAAAAAGACCATGCTATTTATTTGCCAGGTAGCTATGTTTGAAATCAGTACCGAGCTAAATAAGTTTGCTAGGCAATACGTACGTCCCCTTCGCAGCGACTTCAAACAGATCAGAACTTCATCATAAAAATTATCCACCTTTTATTTATATAATATTATTTGAAGCAACGAAACGACGCAACAACCGCTCATAAAAATTCAAAAAGACATTATTAAAAAATGCAAGTAAATAAAACATTTTTTATTGTTAGGGTGGATATACAAAGCCTTAAACTGGATGGGATTCGGATTTAACTGAGGCTTTAAAATTAATAATGCGAAAAAGGGCTTATCTCTGAATTTAACTGCCCACTTCTACTGAAGGCCTGTTTACATTTGATTATAGGCTTTATTTAGTTAGATTACAAATAAGTGAAGTTAAGCAATGAAAATGGTAGTAATGATTAACTTCACTGTTATTTGAAGCAACACAATAAATGGTTCTACACATTTACTATATTGACGTGTTCAAGTAACATTTTATATGTTCAATGAAATTGAGTTTGAGTTTTGAGTTGAGTTTGCCTGGAAGAAAGTGCTACCTAGCAATAAGGCCGCCTAGTTGTAAGATTTATGTTCTGTTAATTGTACTGTATGTCTCTTTGTGCAAATAAAGTACATTGTATTGTATTGTATCGTGTAGGAATCGTATGTTACCAATTCACCGGACAAAGTAAAGTTATTATGCTAAGCGAATGAAAAGTAAGTTTGTCGGTTCCCACAAAAAAATTGTAAGTAATACCTGAAATCGATTAAAAAATGAGATCCTGGGACTGGGTTATATAGATCAGGCAATATAAACATCACGCCAGACTCCAAACAAAAAAACTGCCAGTGCCTTTTTTTCTGGGTTAACTCGCTGCATCGTCGACCTCATCTTTGACCTTATGGTCAAGATTGAGGTCAAGAGTTAACTTATCTTATAATACAAAAATAAAAATAAAAACTGCATTGAAATTGGTTCATTAGGGGCTACGATGCCACAAATAGACATATAGATAAACATGTACACATAAATAAAAACTTCATACTTACAACACCCCTCTTTTCGAAGGTTAAAAAGTGAATGCAATTAACCAAAATTAAGTACCCCACTCATTGCCAAAGCAGTGTAAACGGGCATTTTCTCAAGCCTAACTGGATAATGGGAATGATTACGCTAAAACGCGATTAGACGGAATTTTAACCGAAGAAAATTCAAGAAGCTTTGAGAATACTGGAAAGATAGAATTCAGCTGTAGTTACTTTGGGATATCAAAGTTGTGCTTTAAATTTTAGGTACTTTTTCGGCAGGCACTAAGTTTTCATGTAAAAATCGAACTATTTATTAGAAACTCGCCGTCCACTCGCGACTTCGTCCCCGTGGGAATGTTCCCGGTAATTTTTTTTAAATACAAACCTGGTCGTGATCATCAGAAATACAACAAAAATAATGAATCTAAATCAGTCGAGAAGTTTTTGAGTTGTAGCGACAAAAAAAGAGGTGTGTTATCAGTTTGACGCGTAATCTATGTAGATAGATAAAATCTTTAATCATTACACAAACGCAAAAAAAAATGAATAGCACTTAATAACTATTTGTGTGTGCACTGTGCCAGTGAAAGGGCACTGACTCAGCTGTAATGTCACAGCAGCCAGACGCTGCTGCGACGCTGGTTATTCTGCTAGAACCAGTGGTTTTGTTGCGCGGGTAAGTGTGGTGTATTGTCAAATATTTTATAATATATCTAATATACAGGGCTTTAGGTATCCCTCTTTCAACCTCTCGGGTGGTTAATCAGTCTATGAAACTGAACAACTTCCCCGAGGAACATAGGTCAAATTACGAAAAAAAAATTTTGAATTCCCATACAAACTTCATCAGCATATAGCGCATTTTGTATAGGAGATCAATTTCTTTTTTATATTTTGACCTATGTTCCTTGGGGAAGTACATACAAATAATGCACCTAATGTGTCTGTCTGTGGCAGTCTCATCTATCTTCTCATCTATCTATCTATCGATCTACCACTTACATTCAACACAAAACAGTAAAGACGCGTTCACAGACAATGTGGGAAAAATAAAACCTTCCTGGCGAATTTCGTCAGGATATATTGCCTGAAACCGTCAACTTGTCACCAGATGATTGACGATGCCAAACGAGTGTGGAAGGATTGTGGAGGTGTCGTGGAGTGTAAAAAAGTGAAAAGACATGTTTCTGATAAAAGATAGAAAGGAAACTACGCAATGAAGAGAAATATACAAGCCATGATATATAAAGAATTTTAAAAAAAGAAAACTTTTCAGCGCGAATGGGACTTGAACTCACAACTCTAGGATTAGGTATCCTACGGCTCTAACCATTGAGCTGTCGTGCCTTCAAGTCGAGAAGAAATTTTTTTTTAATACATTTATCGCACATTTATCGTACGTGTAGGTTAGCGCCATCTGTGTCTCGTATGGAGAACAAAAATAAGCGTTTTAAAAATAAGTAAAAACTGTATCACCTCCGATATTATAAAGATAGAAAAGAAAAAAGAAAATAATTTATTCGTTGCCAACATTACATTACAGCAACAATTTAATCGCTTATAACTCTGAAACGGCTGAACCAATATTGATAAAATATAGCTAAGAACCTTCTCGATTGCGTCAGCTTTCAACCAAAAAAACCACAATAGACACGCAGATGCACAGACATACGGATACACATATATATCAAACTTATTTCACCCGTATTTTTTTATCAGGATCTAACAACTACCGATCGTAGTAATCGCCAACAGAATGTGACTTTGTCAAAGCCTCCTACATGCCACATCCTTTCTACTGTCATCTGTGTCAACAGATGGGACGCCCTGTCGGTCTGTACATTGAATCAATAGCCCATTGTTCAACAGCAACACGCTATGACATCTGTGATAATTCCAATGTGTTAAATGTATAGGAGTTTCAAGGTTTATGGGATTTTGACCGTCACTCACTAGGACACCTGGAACATACATAACACAACAACCAACAACATAATTTTCTACATTAAAAACGTATGAATCACTGACTTCAATCCCAAACAACAGTTCGCACAAAGTAGTCTTTTGCAGACTACAATGCCTATTAGCAGATAACCACAAACGAAAGTGTCACTCATTTATTTAGATGTTATTCTGGTTTGTAGTATTTTTTTGTTTTTGTTGATTTTTTAAAAAGTGCTGAATCATTTTCGATAAAGTTAATACGGGACCACCTCTGGAGTATACTCTTTCGAAAAAAATATGAAATTTGATAATCGGTCTATAATTGACGGAGAAATCGGTGAACATACATAAACAAATTTAAAAAATACATACAGTCGAACATAGAACCTCCTCCTCTTTTGAAGTCGGTAAAAATTACTGATGGTGTCTTTACTGTGAATGTTAATGAGACAAAAACTAAAACATGTACATCGAAATGACTTTACGTCTGTGTTATAACTTAAAATGCTTCAATGAATAAATAATATTACAAGGGTTCTCGTCAAATTAACTTACAAAGCGGAAAGAAGTAAATTTTCCAATGAAACTGAAGAATTTAGTCTATACAGGGTGTTAAGTAATTCGATCTTATCCTCTCGGGTGGTGAATCAGCCCATGAAACTGAACAGCTTTCCCTAAGAACCAATGCCGAAATACGAAAAAAAATTTTTTACTTCCCATACAAATTGCATCAGCTGATAAATCATTTTGTATGGGAAGTCAACATTACACGAGAGGATAAGATCGAATTACTTAACACCCTGTATAGAATAGTAATAAAAAACACGAATATCAGCTTATTACGAAGTAATTACGGAAAAGCCAATTTTTTCTTTAGTGAGCGATATTTTTAATAGGTTTTAATAGAATTTTGGCATCAGATTAAGATTAAAGCAAAATAAATAATGAATCGAGATTAATGTTTTCTTTGTAAACTACTAGTACTTATATAGGAAAGCATACACTTACATTCACAATTAATTAGGGGTACATGCCAAAACGTAAAAGAGTTAAGGATGTCTCACTCGCACACTTAACGGCGAGAGTATCTCGCATCCACGTATTTCTGATTATCTATCAGACAGGCAGCCATGGGAATGAACTGCTCAGATCTTGAGTTATTTCAGATTTAGCTAAAATTAGTAAATAAGAAAATTTGTAATGCGATTTAAAAGAGCAACCTCAGAGTTTCTTGCCTGTTCTTCTCTGAGGAAGACAATGCACCTTTGCGAATAGGCGTAGAGTCAGTAGGATCAAAAGAAAGAATGCGTATGTATGTATTTAAATCGTTTAATGTATGTTTGTATGTATTTCATTGTAATCTTGACTTGTTTTAAGTGGCATCCTGAATGTCCTATAAAATAAAGATTTTTTATATTCTATTGACCAGTGTTGATAAATCGTCGCAGCGCGCGAACGTTAGAATGTTATCTTTTTAATATTTTGCAACTTATTCAAAGTCACTCAAAACATCAATAGAAGTTATCCCACTGCTGGCCAAAGGCCTCTCCTACTTTACTCCATTTATCGTGGTCCTGTGCTAACTCCAGCATAGCGACAGTAAAAGTAGATTTTTTACCATACATATAAATAAAGCATTAATGTATATTTTTAGGGTTCCGTACCTCGAAAGGAAGAAACGGATCACTTTGTTGTTCGTCCTTCCGTCTGTCTGTCAAGACCCTTTTTCTCAGGAACACGTGGAACAATATCAAGCTGGAATTTATATCAAATACTCAAGTCTACTGCTTCTTGGAGCTGTGAAAAAATCTAACTTCTAATCTAAGACAACGCAATCAAAAGATACAGCCGTTTATGCCGCAATATTCCGCAAATTTTCGACACTCGCAAGGGAATCAAAACCTACAGGGTACTTCCCGTGAACTCAGAATCTTGAAATTTGGTACGAAGCAACGTCAGGAAACATTGAAACAAGCACAGATAAAGGAAACATCGCGAAAGCCGTATATTTTTATTTCCATCATATAATAGAAATATTTTTTAGTAATTTTAAACTTACTACCCCTTTCCTCATGAACGCGTAGAGGTATAAAATTGAAATTCATATCAAATACTCAGGTATACAAAACCTTTAAGCAGGTTTGTACAGAACCCTCAGTGCGCGAGTGCCACTCGCACTTGGCCGGTTTTTTTATGGAAGACATACCCCATGACAAATGACATTTTATTTATATTAATTTAGTACTCTCAGTTGCTGATATTCATCAAATTTTAATCACCCCCGAAATTTGATTGCTTATAAATTTTAAACAGCTAAACCAATTTTGATCAAGCTTCCAGCTTCCGATCCCAAGACACAGTCGTAGGGCTACCTAACCTAACCTAACATAACATAGGATTAAAAGGGGATACACACAAACCCACGATACACACTTACACACACACATAAACATATACACCCACACACATTCACACCCACACACCTACACAGACACACACACACACACACACACACACACACACGTCACTCATAGCTCATAGGTATTCTCAGTCACACCCTAATTGTTTTTTTTTTCTTTTTATTTAAATTATCATTAAGTACTTTACTGCCTGAACTCATGAACATTTTTAAATTAAGTAAAAGCTGTTTATAAAAATTTGGTTTACTCACCTGATGTATGTGACACCTAAAGGAAGAGCGGTGCCTCCTAACACAAGTTTTAAAAAAACTTAAAAGGAGACTCCAGCCCCCGTATCAATAATGTAAACTGTTTTTTGGTGAAAATAAAGATTTTATTTATTTATTATTATTATCAAATATAGCTAAAAACTATCTCGTCAGCTTTATAAAAAAAATTCATCAATATTGGTCCATTCCTTTAGGAGCTACGATGTCACAGACATACAGATGCACAGATTCGCAGATACACACATCAAACTTATAACGCATCTCTTTTTTGTCGGGGTTTTAAAAAGAAAGTAGGTAAGTACACAAAGTAAGTACTTCAAAGTAGGTCTCGCACAAAGGCGAAGAAAAAATCAACAGAGTTACTCCAATTAACCGCTTGCAAAGAACCTTGGAAAAAGTAGCATAAAGTATTACGTTACTTATTTTTTAGTTTTAATTAAACTAAGTTAAGAGCTCGTTGCTTCAATTTGGAAGTTTCCTAACCATAGCCCGGGCCTTGTTTGAAGACGTCCCACAGTTTCTGCACAAAATTCCTTCAAAGCAACAAGTTCTATAACACTCGAGAAACTTTGCGGTGGTGATAACGGATGCAAGCGATGAGCGACATGCTAATTAGTGAACATGAATTTTAAGAAACCCACACTCAGTTGCAGAAATGCTCGTTAAAATTAAAGTTGCTTTAAAGTATAATGCTATCCTTGTTCATGTCAACCAGATGGAAAGTAAGACAGAAGCTTTACTAAAACGTGTCTGCAACTGAGTGATAGTTAGTTTATGTAAGAGAAAACCTTAGTGAGTAGCGTTTTTTTTATCAGATCATAAAGGTCCCCACCGAGGGGCACAGGCCTCCCTTGGAAACACGAAGGAGATTTAGGCCATAGTCCACTAAGGTGGCCCAATGCGGATGATGGTGGGAGCGGTCCTTTTCGAGAACAGATATCCTTAGACGTGCGGGTTACATCATGATGTTTTTTTTCACGGCTGAGCAAGTGATAATTCATCAAAAATCCGTACATAAATCCGAAAAGACGAATTTACTAATATAAGCACGCAGTGTTTTTTATTTTAGATTGTAAAAAAAGGCGTCTCACAAATATCATTTAGAGTTTATTGCTAAACAGTAAACTATCTTTTACAATAAATACACTTTTTAACATGTCTAATAAAATGATTAAATTATTGCATTGACATTGTACGCACCTCGCCTCACTCTTAGTTGTAGCCACTATAAATAATGTAAGTACATCTGTAGCTGACAGTCAATAAACGGCTTTTAACCTGACTAAACGTCTCTCATTGCCACATATCTCGGTCCCTACATTGCATGGCAATCTTGCCAACAGAAGAAAAAAATAAACAGAAAAAAATTAAAAGCAATTTTTTTTTGATGAAAATAATCAATATATTTGCAAGATTGTTCCGTTTCCGCTCGTGTTTTAGGGTGAGAGGACAATCTGTACCGCATGACATCGCCTCAGCTCGATGCGGGCATCCATCAGCGCTCTGAGACAGTTTTATACTTCCTTCAATCACAACTCCAACTTCGATACCCGCGAGTTTATGGAAAGCGATAATGAAATATTAAAAAAGTATGGATGGTTAAATTTGAGTTATGGATTTTTAAATTTAGATACATTATCTCACGCCTGTAATCCCTAACGGGATAGACAGAGCATCAGTGGTTCTAGAGAACTACTTGATGCTACGTTTGACACAAATTGTGAGGGTTATCAGATTGAACAAGTTGTATAATGGTAAGAGGTGGTCAGTCTTTCGCCTATTATACAGCAAAACCCTTGCAGCCGTGCATCCCAATTTCAGATTTTTACTGTATGCTTGGGGAGAGTAGGTAGTTGCCACATTCTAAGTTTTTGTTTCCACTCCCAGTCCAGCATAAAAGTTTAGATTTATTCTTATCGTTAATATCCATACCAAATCCTTTTTTCATCAATGAGTTAAACTTGGCTAGGTTTTACTTGGATATCATTTTAAAACAGTTTAGTTAACATCCTAATGGACCTTTTTATAATTCTAAAACGGCACGGCAAAATTTTATTACCATTGCCTCCTATGTAATAGTAATACTAGAAGCTGAGAACATAGGGGGCAATGATGATTCAAATTTTGAAGTGCCGTGCCACAGATACACAATTACACACGTCAAACTTATAACACTTCTCTTTTTTTGTCACAGGTTGAAAACTAAACTACTTCTCCGAATCTACAAAATCTTTTAGAAAGAAAAAGAAATGAAGACTGAAATAAAAAAAAATCTTCTCAATGATTGGCTACAAAATCACAAAATACCTTTTCCCTTTTTTAGTTCCCTTCTCCAATAGACATCGTTCGTCAGTAAGACCGGTGACTGTTTTATTTTCTCCGAAACTCGTTCAGAGCTCGATTTGTCGGAAATAATCTGCTAGGGCCTATTTCAGAGGCTAAATTGGACTTGAACTTGTCAGTGACTTTTTCTTTGAAACAGGTCTAGACCGGCGACAATTTAAATTGGTAGCTTAACATCCATTAGGCGGTGGCGCTGCTTGTCAAAACAGCAGGCCGAGTACGATAGTGACAGCGCCGCGACAACACCGCGGTCCTATGTCAAAATACCAACATCGACAACGCCATAGGGCGAGCAAGCCTTTGCGCGGGACCCTCGCGCAATCGAAGTGAAGTTTCAGCGTGAGCCGCGCGCGAGTTTGTCATTATCGTGCTAGAGCTGCAGCTGTCATAAAAGGTAAAAATAAATACAACATAATAAATTGCGTTGAAAGCCCATTTGGTAATGAACCAGACTTGTGAACTGAAGGTTACAGGTTGAAACCCTTGTGCGGGCCTAAATTTGTCTTTTCGGATTGATGTAAAGATTTTCCATTATTTATCACTTGCTCAGAGGTAACGGAAAACATGGTGATGAAAACCGCAAGTCTAAGAAAATTCGGTTTCGAAAGGCATGTTTCAAAGGGAGGCCAGTGCCCCTCAAAGAGGACGTATCTGAGCTGATAAAAAAAAATGTTACACACTCAAGACCCCACACTTCGATTTTCCTTTGTATCGTGGGTCTCTTGGAACATACACAAAGATGAACACGACCATCCATGAGTCGAGAAAAAATCTATACTTTTTACACAAATATTTTTGCCCCAGCCGGGCACCATACACAGGAGCCGTCGATCAAGAGGCAGCTTCACTACCAGTCAAACGTATAACATTCCTCTTTTTTTTGTCGGGAGGTTAAAAAATAAAAGTTTCAACAAACACAGTGCCGTTGTTTGAATTGAAATATTAATGTCGGTTTCTGAGAAGTTACATTGTATTTAAATGTCTAATTTTGAAAGCTAAAAAATAGATTCCTAGAAAAATAAATTATATTTAAAGAATATCAATGAGAGTTTGTTCTACTCTCATTAATATTCTTTACAAATAAATTTTTATATTTTTTTTCAAATTTATCTTGTTATTTTTTATATATTTCAATGTAAAAATTTTCTTTTGTAAAACACAGATAGTCTTCTTCTTATCGTGTAGGTGTAGTCAAGTGTGTGGCGAACTAGGCTAATTGTAAGACGGGCTGGTTTCCGCAACTCGACGTCAACATGCGCCTATTTTGCGTGATTAATTGTTTAGGATGGCTGTCAGTCTAGCCACCCCAGCTCCTCCAGAAATTGCAGAAGTTCCTTAGGGTCTTCCACCACTTCCGGGAGGGACCCGGGTGTGCACAGGTGTTTGGCCCGGTAGTTGGCCACCTCCTTGCTGTTTAACACGACGTGGGTTGCTGTCTCTTCTTCCTCCATGCATGCTCTGCATAAAGGACTGTCGGTGATACCTATAGTGTATAGGTGTTTGTTGAACATACCATGACCTGTTATTACGCTCGTAACCGCACGAAGTTGGGTCTTCGGTTCAGGACCAACAGCTCCGGCGTCGGAACCCCTTTTAGCAAGGCGAACTTGGCTAACCCTGGTGTCAGAGTCTTCAAACCGCACAATGGCCTCTGACTTGGTTTTAACGACTGTAGTCAATCGACAACAGCCGGGATCGAAAGCTTAACGTGCCCTCCGAAGCACGAAAATGCTCGTGATAAATTTCCACGTACAGGTAGTGAATAACTCTAAAGTAAAATAAAAATGGTATAACCCCCGCTATTCATCGCTTATAACTCATAAACGGCCTCACCGATTTTGATAAAACATATTTAAAAACCACCGCTATAAAATCTTCCACATAGCGGCCAAACTGCTATCACAGTAATAAGTTGATTTTTGTAGCTATAAGTAGCTTGTATGATGCTTGCTTGTAACTTAATCTGTACTTTTTATTGCTCTTACCTAACATTTTTATTTCATTTTTTTTTCATTGTCTTTGTTAAAGAGTTCCTTTCTTCACATCAAATTGCCGAATATGCATGCGGAGTTTACTTGTGATTAGTGCATTTAATTAGTAACCATATACTTGTAATTCAAAGAACGTAATAATGTATTAACCGTTGGTAAATTTAATAAATAAATAAAAAACTTATAACACTCTTCTTTTTGCGTCGGGGGTTAAAAACGTCCTTACAAAAAAGTATACCTAGTAGCGCTTGTGGAGTGCGCCCACCAGGATCCCCAAGTGGTGTGGGTTTGCATACAATTAAGTTGATGGATCTGTCAAAGTCGCACCTGTTTCTCGTTTCTTTTCAAAAAGGCACCTACTTTTTAGGGATCCTTCCATCTGTCCTTCAGTCAGGTTTATATTTAAGATTTTTTACCCTAACTTTATTACTGTTTTTACATTTTGTAACTTTGACTTTGAACCTTGTTCTAATTTATGTTAGTGTGCAATAAAGTATATTGAATTTTTTATACTATGGTACTATTTGGCAAGGTTTTACATACTAAAAAGACAAGTTTGTCAAATAAAATCATGAAAAAAGATACCACTCCCATAAAAGGGGATAACTTTTTCTGGTCGCTTATTTCACTAAGTGAGCTACAACTCATTGAGTGAGATATTATTTTTAGGTTTTTTAAAAAATAGTAAGGGCTTGCAAATATCTTTTTTCGATTCGATTAACTTTAAACTGTATATTTTTGTCAAATTCAGGTGAAGACACTTACACGGTAGTTTAAAAAATCACAACTGAGTTGGCCTTTCAACAAATAATGGTCAAAGTCAAAAGTTATATAATTTTTTTTCAGAACTAGTCAAGTAAAAATATATTTATTTCATAGAACATTCAGGATGTTACTTAAAATAAGTCAAAATAAGATGATTAAATAGGTACTTTTTTATTTTATTTATACAAAGGTAACCAACAGCATAATTTTAAAAGTTTAGAATGTAACGCCTATTCGCAAAGGTGCAGTAACAGGTACCTATAAATGTTTTTACCAAATACGGAACCCTACGCTGCGCGTGGCCCGACACATTCATGACCAGTTTTATTATATTTCGAACCCGGCTCCTATCCATCATTTTCTGTAATGAACACTTCTCTGTCGAGTCTTTGTTTAACCGTTTTATGGGCAAAATTTTACGACACCAACTTTTTAAGCGGCTTCAGGAACTGGGGTCTATAAAGCCTTACCGCATACTTACGCTTTTGCAGACATTTTCTTTGCCTGTTCTTTATGTATTACGAATTGGAAAATATGAAAGGAAAATCAAAATTTTTGAAATATGAGAGGTGCGTTGAATAGTTTAGGGAATTAATTATTTATTTAAATATAGCTGAGGTAAGGTACGTGTCCTTTATTGCTTGCGAGAGAGAGAGATGGAATTAGTGGCAATGTCTGTGCAAAATCACAGAGATATTGTGAAAAACTGATCACCTTAGATTACACCTCTACTGGTTAAGTGCTCGGTAGGGCTAATAATGTTGTGTAGTACCCATATATTACATCAACTTTTAGAAAAGCAAAAACTTGTCTTCCACGCTGAACTGGGAGTGAAAAAAAAACTTAGATTTTGCCAACAACTCTTCCCAGGTATACAGTAAAAGTAGGATGCTATTATGATGGGCGAAAGGCTAAACACCTCTCTTCATCTTCTTCATCAGCCCATATACGTCCCCACTGCTGGGGCACGGGCCTCCCTCAATAACATGAGGGGTAAATGCCATACTCACCACGTTTGCAGACGGGTTGGCGAGGGTTTTGATATAATTGCAGAGTTTTCCTTCTCTGTGTGCAGATGAACTTGCTTGCATATTTACCTTAGTCGCTTTGTACGACACCTCGGCAAGAAAAAGGGTGGTCCTATTCTACTCTGCCGGGGACTCACACGGCTAAACCACCTCTCACCATTACATAACTTGTTCCATCTGATAACCCTCACAATTTGTGTCAAACGTGGTATGAAGTAGTTCGCTAGAACCACTCATGCTCTGCTATTCCGTTAGAGATTATAAGCGCGAGCGCGTATGTATGTGTGTAAAAAATGCTTTAAAAAAGTTCTTAAAACATATTTCCATTTTTACCTAAACCGTTAATGCAAAACAGAAAGTGTTTTCCATGTAAAATGTATTAATACATCACAGGCTTACGGTGATAGATAGCGGTCAATGTATTTTATGGAAAAATTATGCGCTGCGGGGTAAGCAACGCACAATAAGACGTATCGTAGCGTAGAGCTACGAGCTACGGCGTAGTACTACGAATTAGTAGCATTTTGCTACGCCCTTCTTCTAATCGTGTAGGTATAGTCAAGAGTGTGACCAACTTGGCTAACCTTAGTGTCAGAGTTTCCAAACCGCATAAGGCCTCTAACTTGGTTTTAACGACTATAGTCAATCGACAACAGCCGGGACCGACGACTTAACACGGAAACGCTCGTGATAAATTGCCACTTTGGTCACCCATCAGGTTCCTTGCCTCTGTGTTCGTTGCTTAACCTCACTGATCAGTTGAGATCAGCGAGAGCCACTGGGCTACGAGCACTATAAGATAAACCGTACCAACGCATTATGACTTAAATCCTAAAATTGACCTAAAAATTCCCCGTGCTTTTGATTTTATGATAATGATTTTTTGTATGCAATGAAGAGTATTTATTACTAACATTCCGCCCGGGACTTTGTTCCCGTGGGAATTAAGGAAAGTTACGTAGCTGATATTACTCACTGATAATGTAGCATTCTAATGGTGAAAGAATTTTTCAAATCGGTCCAATTGTTTCGGAGCCTATTCAATGCAAACAAACAATCAAATCTTTCCTCTTTATAATATACTATAGCTTCCCGCGCGGGATTTAGTTCCCGTGGAAATTCGGGAAAATCATGTACCCTATGTCCATCCCGGATAATGTAGGATTCTAATGATGAAAAAATAATAAGATTGAAGAATTTTTCAAATCGGTCCAGTAGTTTCGGAGCCTATTCGATGCAAACAAGCAATCAAATCTTTCCTCTTTATAATATGTATAGAAGATAGACTAACATTCCGCACGGAATTTAGTTCACGTGAAAATTCGGGAAAGTTATGTAGCTTATGTTACTCTGGGATAATGTAGAATTCTAAAAATCAAAAAGAATTTTTCAAATCGTTATATTCGTTACACACAAAAATACAAACATTCAAAAATACAAAGTTTTCCTCTTATAATATTAGTATAGACGTATAAATATAGGCATTATGTCTGTGGATGCAAATCACAAAGAATTTTAAAAAAAACAACGTTTTAACTTGATCTTCAATTGTTTCTTTCACATAAAACATTCAAAAATCCTTTCTCTGTTAAATGCCAAGGAACATATTTCAAGATTTATCTTTTCAAGCTGTGCCCATCAAAAAACGGATTTGACGAACACCAGTAAGACGTCATTGTGTTTTTTTGCTATCCCTACTGAATAAAACATTAGGAGATTATGAGCGGGGTAAGCTCAACACTACAGGAGGTAGTGTCAGAAGAAACATTTTTGAACCCTCGGCAGAAAACGAGGGGTGTTATAAGTTTCACGTCTGTGTATCTCTTTGTGGCATTCGTAGGGAGTAAAACGAATGGACCGATTTCGATGCGGTTTTTCTGTTTGAAAGCTGACGTTATGGAGATGGTTCTTAGCTATACAGGGTTATTTTTTAATCAGTACACAAATTTTTTGTACGTAATCTTTATTAAAATTTAACAGACCCGTATTTTTTTGTTTTATATCGTTTCATATAAAAATTTCAAGCTAGATCGTCTGAAGCATGAAATCAATTTTTTTGTATGGAAAAAAAATTATTTCGTCCAATTGACTTGAAACTTGGTAATAGTACTCTTCAACACATTTGTGACACCCGATTTTCTGCGTTTTACAAAATTTATCCTCTAAGACGTTAAAAAGGGGTATCAAAATCTGAAAATTTTGGAAAAAAATGTTTTTTTCTTTCTTATTTACGTTCTATCAACGTTACTGGCACCGTAAGAAAAATTTGTGTACTGATTAAAAAGTAACCCTGTATTTAATCAAAATCGGTTCAGCCATTTTAAAGTTTTCTTTTTTATCTTAAGGCTTTAGATCATCTTAAAAGTTATAAGCATAAAATTTCAAGGTTTATACAAAATCATTAATTTTAGAGTTATATTTTATCTGACTAAAAAAGCCACACTAAGGTTTTCCCTTGTACATCGTGGCTAACTCCCTTGGGATAAATTCAAAGACGTACACAAGCACCCAGACCCAAAAACTAATATCTGATTTTACATTAACGTTTGCCCCGACTGAGAATCGAACCCAGGAACCGCCGGTTCAGAGGCAAGTTTTACTAGCCAGTTGCTTTAATGAGGTGAATTAAAATTATTTGCCCTCTCCATATAACTGTGCGATCATCTGATTTATATGTCGATTTTGACATTGGTAATGTCTTTTCGTTCGCTCCAGTATAGGCTCCGATTTCACGAAAAAGTGCGATCCCCTTATATCTCAGAGAGTTGTGAAGATATAATATTCAAAAAAGCTCAAAAGATGCTTATTTACAATAATAAATATTCGAGAAAGTCAAAAACGAAAAAAATTCTGGCCGAAATATTATAAAAAAAAATGTGTTCCGAATTTTTGATTTTGGCGCTCGATATTTTCAAAACGAAAAATGATATAAAAAATTTGTGATAAATTCCACTGGACAATTTAGTCAGCTACAATTTTAGCCTGAAACAAAGACGATCGGGTTAAGGGTTTGCCCTGTAGCCTAACCTTTTTGAGAAAAGTCAGAACGACATTTTTTCGAATTCCGTAGATTCATTTCCAATGTGCTCGCGATCGTCGTGTGAGGCACAACTTCTGTGAATTTTTTTAATATTTAATATGGGTGGCAAAGTGTTCTATTTCATGGTGAAAACTACCCCCTGAATTTTTGCTAGCTTATTTCAAATTATTAAATATTAATCCATTCATTATTTTCTCCTTTCCCGAGGTTGTTGTAATAAGTCTAAGTGCTCACATATTGCAAAATATAATGAAGTATTTAAACAGTTACCTACTGTTTAAAGGGCTCGTAGCCCAATGGTACTCGCTGATCTCAACCGATCAGTGAGGTTCAGCAACGTACACAGAAGCTGGGAACCTGATGGGTGGCCAAAGTGGCAACTAATTACGAGCGTTTTCGTGCTTCGGAGGCACGTTAAGCTGTCGGTTCCGGTTGTTGGCGATTGACTACAGTCCTTAAAACTAAGTCAGAGGCCATTGTGCGGTTTGAAAACTCTGACACCAGTTAGCCCAGTTCGCCACACACTTGACTATACCTACACGATAAAAAGAAGAAGGCGTACTCTTGGCGGATGGAAATAATTAAATTCTGAATGTAAAACGAATTTAATTTGTAGAAGTGTAGTGTTTGTCTGCGTCTTCAGATTTATTAACGCACCATTTAACTAAGGTCTTACAAAACTGATTAACATTTAAATCAACGTTATAAGACCTAAAATAAATGGTCTTTTCTGTACTTTCAGTAATGTTGCCATAATAATAGGTCTTTACCTATTAAATTGCCGATTTTTTCTCAAGCTTTATTTTATTCATAATTTATTTGATTGAACAGCTATTACTAAAGTTGTTTTTTATTTAAAACCTTGGCCATATATCAGAGATATTGAGTCAAATTAATACATATTTACTTTAGATTTATTTGCTGAAAAAGAAGCTCAAATATACCTCGTTTCATCCCATGCCCATTTCATTGCTTATTTTTGCTGTACCGTTGTTACAGTTACAACTTTCAATAAAGTAAGTAAGTATGATGAAAATTAACTTAATGTTGTCCAAACTTACCCACAAAATTTTGCTAAATTTGGATTTCGCATTTCCGAGAAAAATCCAAAAACGTTACTATGGAAAATTCAGTTTTCCAAAAATATTGTATGAATTTCATTGTAATTTCATTGGTAAAGACCTATTAAATTAGTGATAGGTACCAACCCACAAATAGAAATTTAACCTGTGGTCGACTTAATTTCCTTAATATAATACATCACATGGGTGGATTTAGTACAGAATTATAATGATATTTTAAGTAAATTTAAATAACTATTTTTTATTTTACTATTCTGAACCCTAGTCCCTAGAAATTATTAATATTAATTGAAACAATTTGTGTAATAAACAGTTTGCTATTCTAAATTAAGCTTATTTTATAGCTCTCAATATCATAGAGTATCTTCTGAATTATTTTCCAGTGGAATTTTTAAAATTGAATCATGTTTTCATACATTTTCAGATTTAAAATTAACTTATTTATTAAAGAAAATGAAATTTATCATTTCGAAAATGACATGTTTTCTAAGACAAACAAAACACAGCCACACAGTATTTTACTTTTTTTTTCCGTTCAGGGGAAATGCTGCAAACAGTTCTTCGACGGTAATTACTGGCGACCCTTCTATTTGTTTTGTGTTTGTTGAAAAGGGATAAAAATAATTAATTGCATGCTCTTTTGTAAGCCGGAGAGAGATGGAGGTACTCTGTTACTTCTGGTGAACTGATTCAATGACTTGAGTCAGGTACTACTGTTCATAAATTAGATACATTTTCGATGGTAAATGTAAAAATCATCGGATTAATGGTCGGATTGTTCATTAATTTGTTCAATAAAATATTTTTTGTGCCTTTCCACAAAAAATAATACTACAACTCAGAAAATGTTTAAAAATAGTTGTATGTGCACAACACCGCCATGTTATGATCGGTTGAGAATAACACCACCCCAGCGACTAAGGAAACACAAATGAGACCTGCCTCCTATTAATCCACTCCAGGCAACGACACCTCAATTTGTTCTGAATCGGAGGTGTCGTCCTATGGTCTCATGCGGTGTGGTAGGCTCTGTGAAGGGCCGTCTGGTTCGCGACCACCCTCTAACCGCCGTCCGATGCCAAACAGCTTGCTGTGTTCCGTCGGTGCGTACGAGTAACAGTGCCTAAATAGGCATTTTCTGGGTTAACTCGCACCATCGTCAACCTCATCTATGACCTTGGTCCAGATTGAGGTGAAGAGTTAACCCATCTCATAATAGAAAATAAAAAAAACACCAAAATGATATTAGTCAGTTTAAGACATAGTGTTAGTGTTGTTTTCATCAGCTCGAGCATGACGGCGACCACCTCGCGTGGTGCGACTCAGCTGACGCTGAAACTTCACTTTGATTACGCGAGGGCCATTCGTAAAGGCTTGCTTGCCCTCTGGCGTTGTTAATGTTGACATTTTGCCATAGGACCGCGGCGCATTCCACGCGCCAGCACATCTTGCTCGAGCTACTGGTTTAGTGGTTAAGCAGTTAATTCTTATAACTAGAGCCCAGGATTCGTTGAACAAGAGGCAGTGCTACTCGACCAAACCGACCGTCCACATATAAGGGTTGTTCTTTAAAAAAAAGAAAGTAAAAATTTTTCCTAGTTCCTAATTTCGACTAAACTTATACACATTTATTACTAGTTATGTAATATTGTTTTTTGTTAAAAATAAATATATTATTTAAATCATAACACTATGACTGAGTCTGGTTTTGTAATTGTTTTACCTGTACGGTAATGTAATAGATTTCAGTGGAAACTTTGTTGTCTTCTGTGATGATTAAGCTATATATGTTCGTTAGATCTACTAAATGCTGTTTGTTTCCCATGCACAAAATAGCGCTGCGGTAGTCAGAAAAACAGAAAGATGGTCGACTCATTGACTCAACTCTTATTACAGTATATATTTCAATCAACCCTCCACTAGAATACATTTAATGGGACACCCATATTTTTCGAAAAAAACAAAATAGCGGCTTATCTTTAGACAGGTACCCTAAACAAATGAGGCAGTGAATTAAAATAACTGCTTAATTCCGATTATTTGCCGGTTTGAAAACTCTGCACCAGGGTTAATCAAGTTCGCGACACACTTCAATATGAAGAAGTCCTATGTCATAACGTTATAATGACGTCATAATTTTCATTTGGGTAATCCAGTTTGTGGGAACTTTTAGCCTCTGACCAAAAAAGAAAGTTGTTATAAGTTTAACATCTATCTATGTGTTTGTGTGTATATCTGTGGCATCGTAGCTCCCAAACGAATGGATTAATTTTGATGTTTTTTTTTGGTTTGAAATCTGACATGATCGAGATGATTCCTGGAATATTTGATCAAAATAGGTTCAGCCGTTTAAAAGCTATAAGCAATCGAATGTCCAGGACGATACAAAGTTTTTTATTTTAGAGTTAAGTGTATATGTGTTGTGTTTGTCTGGAAAAAAATATTTAAAAAAAAATGTTTATTTCCTAGAGAACAATTTTACAAAAAACAGTGTTGAAGCTTCTTTTAAGTAAAAATATTACTTGTGTTAGAAGCCCCGCTCTTCTACTATAGATTATGTTATCTAAGTAAACAAATGTTTCGATAGAATTTGACCAAAATTAATTAAATTTAACATAAGATATAACATTAATAATAATAAAATAAAATAAATACTTAATAATAGTAATGCACATGTGCGTGTGTATAATGCGTGTGTGTGCGCTCGTGCGTATGCGTGTGTGAAGTTTTCCGCCAGCGGCTTCGTCCGCATGGACTACAGGTTATATCGTGCCCAACTGTTAGATAAAATATAGCCTTTGTCCTTTCCAAAGGTCTTATCTATCTTGTACCAAATTTCATCAAAATTGTATCAGTAGTTTAGGCGTGAAAGCGTAACAGACAGATAGACAGAGTTACTTTCGCATTTATAATATTAGGTAGGGATTCTACTTTACTTAAAACACTATAAAATCTAATAAAAGTCACATTTGATTTGAAAGTAACCCCTCCTTATGTTACTTAGTTTATCTATCACTAGCATTCCGCCCGGGACTTTGTTCCCGTGAATATTCGGGAAAATTATGTGGCCTATGTCCATTGGGGATAATGTAGCTTCCTATGGTGAAAGAATTTTTTCAAATTGGTTCAGTAGTTTTGGAGCCTATTCAATGCAAACAAACAAACAAACATCAAATCTTTCCTCTTTATAATATTAGTATAGACTAGCATTCCGCTCAGGACTTCGTTCCCGTTGAAATTCAAAAATTATGCCTATGTTACTCAGGGATAATGTAGCATCCTAATAGTGAAAGAATTTTTGAAATCGGTCCAGTAGTTTTTAAGTTTATTCGTTACATACAAAAATACAAATCTTTCCTCTTCATAATATTGGTGTAGATAGCGTAGATGTAGAATTGTAGAGAAACAGCTCTAATATCATGTATCGTTACACTTCTCCTATCTTGGCAAATATAATTATATTCTACCCCCTATGAACCCGGATGCACGTCTCCCTCGTTGCCGGTTCATTAAAACTCAGTCGGGACTCGAACTCAGTACCCTTTGCTTATCGAGCGGATATTCAATGATAACATCACTTTGATCTCGTATGTAAACTTGGTTCAGTTTATCGGTGGCTTTATGAAAATATTGGGTTAAGTTTGGATGTTGGCCTTTTCATAGGAAGTAAATATATTAATAAATCTATTTATTTTCTACTAGCCTTTATTCCCATTGGAATTCGGGAAAACTGGGACTTCGTTCTCATGGAAATTCGGGAAAATTATGTAGCTTATGTTCATTGGGGGTAATGTAGGATTGTAGGATTGTAATGGTGAAAGAATTTTTCAAATCGGTCCAGTAGTTTCGGAGCCTATTCAATGCAAACAAACAAACAAACAAATCTTTCCTCTTTATAATATTAGTATAGATAGATAATACAGTTATATAGGTCTTATAGCTAAGTAGGTGATCTATGATTTAACTTAAATTAAAAACATAACAATCCATCAGAGGTAAATCAATAACATGTCAAAAATATCTAGTTAATAATTCAAACAGTGTCAAAAATATAAAGTTAATTAATAACATATTTTTGGCACAAAATTTTAATTTTAATAAATAATCAAAGCAAAACCCAACGTCAAAATAGAAATTTAATTAAAAACATAATACTAATTTCCCTTTTTTGGTCGGGGGTTAAAAAAATTGTAACCATTGTCATTCCGACGCCAATGAGACGCCATTGATTTATGGCGTCAACAAGGCTGACATGAGCGTAGATTATCGCCCCAAGCCTCGTCAAAATGCTGATTTAAAAAAAAACAACGGGTTGCACTCAGGGAGTGCCGGTCCGGTAACTTTTCCACTCGACCAAACTGACTACTTTCAATTAAGTAAAATAGTCTATCGGTATTTGCGCGCTATGTGCGAATAATCTTTGACATCTGTCACAGAGATAATTTTACCATAGGGCTGCCATCCGTCCGGGTTACCACTCATACTTCAAAGTGCACAACGCTGTTTAAGAATTTTCCACTTAAAAAAAGGTGGCAACCCTATCCTACGCATTTTCGGACAGGGTCACGTGACATCTGACGCGAGTTTAACACTTTTTCCCCATACTAAAAGTGCCAAACGCCGCTAAAGAAGTTTTCACTTCAAATACATTTCTATAAATATTCACAAAGGCAATACAGGTTCATACGTTCAAGCCAAGGCAAATGACCTACGCTGTTATTCCTTAGTTTGTTTCATATTTACTCTGACTACAAAGCAAATGACATTTCACGCACGCTCTCCCAAAGACTGAACGTTGAATACAAACAGAATAAGGAAATAATATCATCACGATATGCATACCAAAGGAGAGGTGAATGACCCCTGTTTGTTGAAACTTGAAATGGGGATGTAACATGAAAGAGGGATGTTGACTATTTTTTTTTATTGTTTATCTCAAAAAGGAACTGAATCCAAAACCCAAAACCGAAATAATTTTTGAAAACATTGAGAAATAAAAAAAGTTGCAAGCAAATTTCAATAGAGGGGGAAACTGTCAAACAACGAAAAAGAGATGCACTTACAGGCATGTGACGTCACCGCCATTTGTTACGTAGGTAAAATTGAGATAGCTAGCTCTTCCCACAAAACGAAATAACTAGTCCTTACGTTAATATAAATGCTAATAACTTGATCATTTATAAACCAATTTTAATGCTGCTTTCGGATATTAATATATTTCTAGCATAATTTTTTGTTTCACATACAATAATTCATAAAATCAAACACTGTCAACATCCCTATTGCTGAAACAAAACTTACATGTACAGGGTGAAATTGAAAACATTCGACAAACTTTGAGGAACGAATCTACCCATGATTAGAAACAACTTTTTCTATGAGACCAACTTTCCTACTGAAAAAAACAATGGGTTGCACTCCGGGAGTGCCGGCAGAAGTGAAAACTTGAACATTAACGTTGTGCATTAATATGGAAATAAAACAAAATACACAAAAAGAGTCCGTTATTCTCTCAGGATTCGAACCCTCGACCTGTTGCTTACAATCTGGCAACTTTTCCACTCGACCAAACTGTCAATTCAGTAAAATAGTCTATCGGTATTTGCGCACTATGTGCGAATAATCGTTGACATCCGTTCTGTCATACCGTCTTATGGTTTTTCGATCAGACGTGACCTGACGCGAGTTTCACCGTTTTTACCCATCCCACAAAAGTGCTCAACGACGCTAAAGAAGTTTTCACTTCAAAAACAGTTATTCCATACATTTTGGTTGAGAACGTATTGAACTTTTATATGCAACAGCAGATTTTTTTTTGTAGAAAAGTTTTCCCATAGAAAAAGTTGTTCGCAATCATGGCTAGATTCACCCCTCAAACTTCTTTGAATGTTTCACCCTGCATATCTTCCATTTATTATGTTTTGTTCTAACATCTCGTAGAATACATAATTCTAAAATTAAATATTTTTTTTATTCTTGACAAAATAAAACTAAAACTTAGTCAAAGTTTTAAAATGGCTGTATGGTTATAAAATGCGAGTTGGTGGACCGCTCGTCTTTCGAAAATGAATTTTCTTGGATGGGCGGGTTTCATCACGATGTTTTCCTTCACCGTCGAGCACGTAATAATTAGAAGTCCGTACATAAATCCGAAAATATGAATTTAGTGGTACAGGCCCGCACCAGGATTAATAAATACATAATAAATGAAAGCTTAAATAGTTTTATCGAACTCGTACAGTGGTCTACGAGTATTTAATTGATTTCACTCCCTCCACACCGTTTTAAAACTTAAACCGTAGACAGCCGAAGTTGTTCAAACTAATGCGAAGTAGTTTGGGAGTAACTATAAAATTGGCAGTGGCTTGCCTAATAGGGCATAGATTTCATAGACAGTAGGTTATGTGGACTTTATATTAGTAGGCGAAAGGGTAATGACCAAATGTGTATGGGACACGTCCCCCCCCCCCCCCCCCTCCAACAGAACTTTTGTGTATGTCAACAGTTTCATATGTTTATTATTATAAGATGGGTTAACTATTGACCTCAATCTTGTCCATAAATATCAAAGATGAGGTCGACGATGGAGCGAGTTAACCCAGAAAATGCCTATACAGGCACTGGTACTCCCACGCACCGGCGGAACACAGCAAGCTGTTTGGCGTCGGATTTCGGTAGGAGGGTGGTCGCGAACCAGACGGCCCTTTACAGAGCCTACCACACCCCATGAGACCATAGGACGACACCTCAGATTCAGAAAAAAAATGAAGTGTCGTTGCTTGGGATGGATTACCAGGAGGCAGGTCTCATTTGTGTTTCCTTAGTCGCCTCTTACGACACCCACGGAAAGCGATGGGGACATGTATCTTTAAAGAAATTAATAGCTACATTCAATGTCAAAATCCATGGTGTTTGGAAATAACACATAATTAAAGATTGACAAAATATCGGTTTATATTTTTATATGTGTTCTATATGTATACCTGAGATGATAAATAACAACAATAAAAATTATTTTGAAAATTGGTCCACAAATCGCGGAGAAATCAGTAAACATACATAAAAAAGATACATAGAGTCGAACATAGAACCTCCTCCTTTTTTAAAGTCGGTTTAGAATTACTTCTGCCAATCTTTTATTATTTAAAAATTCCTAGAATATTTCATAAAGTTTCCATAAATTACAAAATATCGATTCTAGTTTTAGTAGTTGCTAGAATATTCCGTGAACTGCGGCGTCCGTGCCGAAGTTTGATAAGTTTTAATGAAGCTATAAACGCTGACAGCGATGTGTTCTCAATGCAACAACAGTAAACAGAACCAACAACACTCGGTTGTTATGACAACTTGCTTTAAGGGCAAGCGATTGTGTGAAAAAATACATCGTAATATCTTTACTAATATCATAAATACGAAAGTTTATGAGGATGTTTGGATGTTTTTACTCTTTCACACTGTTTATGTAATAAATTATTTGTATATTTATACATTATAACATACTATACCTTTACATTATTTGTAATTATACCTTTGTACATTGAATGCTACCTGCCGACTACTCCTTCCTCTCAAACACTCAATGGGTTAACTGGAAGAAATCCCCTTGTGGGATAAGTCCACCTGTGGATAAGTACTGTGTTTCTTATGTGTCTTGTGTAACTTTTGATCATGTACAATAAAGAATAAATACATACATACATACATACTCAAACGGCTGTACCAATTTTTCTAAAGGTAGCTGACATCCTGGATTGACACCTAGCTTACATATTTTTTCCAATTTCCACGGAAACGAAGTCCCGAGTGAAAAGCTACTTGAGAATAAATGAATACACAGCGCCGTCTAACCCCAAACTAACAAAGGTATTAGTACTTACTTCTAGAGATAAGCTCGCCTTTGTACACTATTTTTATGTACATTTTTTCCTTCTGTGTTTGTGCAATATAGAATATATATATATATATATATATATATATATATATATATATATATACTACCTATATTTAAATCCATATCCCTACTAATATAAGAAATGCAAAAGTAACTCTGTAGTAATCTAAAACTTGCAACTGACTATTTATGTTGTATATATTTATGCTTGCATATGTATTTATGTATTATTTATATACTTTTCATTAATTTATTTAGTTTATTATATATAATAACTAAATAAATTATATATAAACTAAATAAATTAATGAAAAGTATATAAATAATACATAAATACATATGCAAGCATTTTAAAAAGACTGAAGCGTAGTGCGCAGATCAAGTAATAGATAAGTAATAAAGATATAAAAGTTTTAGGTAAACTTTTATATCTTAATAATAAAGAACTTTTATATCTTTATTATTAAGATATAAAAGTTTACCTAAAACTTTTATATCTTTATTACTTAT
Organism: Aproaerema taeniolella; assembly: GCA_949987775.1. Classification (NCBI taxonomy): domain Eukaryota; kingdom Metazoa; phylum Arthropoda; class Insecta; order Lepidoptera; family Gelechiidae; genus Aproaerema; species Aproaerema taeniolella. The sequence continues at coordinate 1,382,857 of OX465261.1, read as the reverse complement.
CTATTACTTGATCTGCGCACTACGCTTCAGTCTTTTTAAAATGGTTCCTTTCAGGTAAAAGGTTGTCTGAAAGAGATCACTTTTAGTGATAAGGCCGCCTTTTGCACTAATGTAAATTTTCCCTTCCGTTTTTGTTTACGTGTGCAATAAAGAATTTATTCATTCATTCATTCTGTTTGTCACTCTTTTACGCCTAAACTACTAAACCGATTTTGATTAAATACAAAGATAGATTCGACCTTAGAAAAGGACAAGGATTAAATTTTATCCCACAGCTGGGTACGATATAACATGTAGTCCACGCGGGCGGAGTCACGGACGAAAAGCTAGTAGTAGTATTAGTTTTATGTATCTAGGAGCAGAAACGGTCACTGTGACTTATGTCCAATTTATTTTTCGTCAAATCCATATTTCGTCTCAACAGCGCATTTTTATAACGTCAAACGAACTTTCTCTAAGTCACATTAAATTTTAACCAGATTACCACAATGATTTTAATGACGTCAGACATTGTTACTGTCAGAACCGTTATGTATCTGAACCAAATTAAGTAAGGGTTGGTTTTAATTAAAATGATAATTTAATTATAAAAGTCGAGCATTGCCCGTAACCGCTACCATTTAGCAAAACAGTTGAAAAATATACAAATGGTACAGTACCTTGCCCTACTGCTAATACTACTACCAGCAGCTCGAGCATGATGCGCGACAAACTCGCACGGCACGCCACTTCACTTTCATTGCGCGAGGGCCCCACGCAAAGGCTTGCTCGCCCTTTGGCGTTGTCAATGTTGACATTATGGCAGAGAAACGCGGCGCATTCTGCGCACGAGCATGCCGTGCTCGAGCACATGTAGTTATACTGTCAATTGTTACCTCCTTTCTAACTACTGCAGTAGTAACCTGTTAAAAAAGTAATTGCACATGTTACTTTTATTTTCAATCGAAACTTTTTGTCGACTGCCATCTGACCTCCGTGACCTAATAATGTTCAAGTTTCGTCTTGACCTGTCAAATACAGAATCATTGGTTAAGCGTACCCCGACATACAAGGTGTAAGGATACCGCTTCCGAATGCTGAAAGTACATGCTCAGTCAATGGATTTGAGTAACTTTCTTGACGGTTTTGAGTAACTTTGAGGGCCAGTTTGGTCGAGTGGTAGTGACGCTGCCTCTTGATCGGCGGGTCCTGGGTTCGATCCCCAGTCGGGGCAAACATTTGTGTGAAAAGCAGATGTTTGTTCTCGGGTCATGGGTGTTTGTGTTTGTCTTTATGTGTGTTCCGAGGGACCCACGACACAAGGGAAAACCTTAGTGTGGGTCTTAGAGTGTGTAGCGTTTATTTTTTATAGAAACTTTTCCAGGAAATGAAAAAAAATAAGCTATACCTATTGTAATAAGCTATACCTATTGTGTCGTCTATCTTTTCTTCTACTAATCTGTTTAATTTTCATGTGTGCAATAAATTGTTAAATAAATAAATAAATAATAAATAAAAATTTGGACTTCTCCATACAAGCTGTCCGATTAAAATGACTTTTTTGTATGGGGCCGTCGTTTTTTTTTTCGTTTCCTAGAAGAGTTTCTTTGAGAAAGTTACTCAAAACCATTGACTGAACATGTACTTTCAGTATTCGGAGGCGGTTCCCTTACACCTTGTATATCTTCTTACTATATAAAAATAAGTCGGGTTTTCCTTCCTGACGCTATCGAACCGATTTCCACGGTTTTGCATTCGTTGGAAAGGTCTCGGGCTCCGTGAGGTTTATAGGATACTTTTTATTTAAAAAAAAATTAGGACGCGGGCGGAGCCGCGGGCGGAAAGCTAGTCGCTTATATTACTCTTAAACGTGTTGACTAATTTTAATTAAATAAAGTTAAGAACCATTTGTATTATGTCAGCTCTAAAACAAAAAAAAATCATCGAAATTGGTCCCTTCGTTTAAAAATTACCAAGCCACAGACAGACTCACAGATTTTTTAGTTAAGAATTACTAACATATTGCGTCTTTTCTGTACCATACTCTTTGTATACCGCAGCAATGGAATTTTGTGAATTTCGTTTATTGCCAATTGTCTTGCACTTCAACTCGAAACAGTTAATAGAATTTCCGAGTTTTATGGCTTTATTTTGGCAATTCCATTCGAGGAAATGATACAGGTTGTGATACTTAGTTGCCCTTGCCTGAAATTGCTTTGGAGCTAATTTTGCTCTTGTTTTTTTAGGTTTTAGCCTACTTTGCTGTATTCTGTTACATTTTAATGGGCCTTTTAATTCGAACGGCGCGGCACGGCAATTCAAAATTTGAATTACCATTGCCACGCTACCTATGTTTTCAGCTTCTAGTATTACTAACATAGGAGGCAATGGTAATACAATTATGCCGTGCCGTTTTGGAATTATAAAAAGGCCCAATAGCTTGGTCGATAGATAATTTGCCTACGCATGTTTTTTTTAATGGATATGGATATTTTGCTTTTAATGGATATTTTGCTAAGTAGGTAATTAATTATAAAAGTTGCTTCTTCACCACACTTTACCATGTGGTGATCGGTTCAGAATAACACTACCCCATTTCTTTCCGTGGGTGTCGTAAGAGGCGACTAAGGAAACACAAATGAGACCTGCCTCCTAGTAATCCATCCCAGGCAACGACACTTCATTTTTTTCTGAATCTGAGGCGTCGTCCTATGGTCTCATGCGGTGTGGTAGGCTCTGTGAAGGGCCGTCTGGTTCGCGACCACCCTCCTACCGAAGTCCGACGCCAAACAGCTTGCTGTGTTCCGTCAGTGCGTAGGAGTACCAGTGCCTTATAGGCATTTTCTGGGTTAACTCGCTCCATTGTCGACCTCATCTATGACCTTGGTCAAGATTGAGGTCAAGAGTTAACCCTTCTTAAATAAAAATAAAAAAACTTTGTAAAAGAGTTTCAAGCGAGCAACAGCTAATATCAACAGAATTACAGTATTTATTTAGGTCTTATACAATATTGATACACTTGTTACGTATCGGTAGCAACATGTGTCATTGAACCCTGACCGGCGTCAGCCCCACGAGGCTCGAGTCAGCACAAGAAGTGGAACATAGCATCAGCGCCTCGTGCCCAGCCGCGATCTGCTTATACATCGATTACGCCATCTAATCGTGACCTCGTTAAACCCAAAATGTTAAGTGATTATCTTAAGACAAATCAATGTAGTTCTGACATCGAACTCGTTCGCACCTAGGTTAGTTAGTTTTAGGTCTTTATAATGTAACTTTAAATATAAATTTCGTCCTAAGTGATTTTAGTTTCTCTTTTGCACCCTCCATCCGCGGCAAAAACGTAATTGGCGCAGTCGGTAGGATACTCGCGGGTTAGCTAGCTTTCGCGATCATAGTTACTTAAGAAGAATACCTCGTCGAGCAACGCTACACCTGATGGCTTCTAAGTCACCGTGGCGAGTATCCAGAATCTACGTGAAGCCAAAGCGGAGGTTATCCAGACATCGATAGCGCAGAGGGAATCAGAATATAGTATTTAATCAAAAATCTAAATTAAGTCAAGAAAAAAGCAGAACAACATGTAAGGAAATATAAAATTGATTAAGTACCTAATATAATATATAAAAAAAAGGAAAAAAGAAAAGAAAAAAAAATCTGGAGCTACCCCGCCGGCGTACCATCAAGGACATCCACCTCCAAGGCCTCCAGGATCAGAAAGCACCGATGGATGTGAACGAGTCCCAGAGGACTCACGAAGATGCGCAGCTCACCTCTAATGTCCACACGGTACCCGTGCTTGAGCAGCAAACCTTCCAGCAACGGTCCCACTGGCCGAGTCTACTGCCAGAATCCACCGCTCCGCGTCATAAAAGGGCGACCCATTAATCCCCAGAATGGGTATTTGAAAGTCCTTTCCCCGCCGCAGGCAATGGTAGAACACCGCAGGGCACATAACACAATCCGAAAGCAATATGATTTCCATTTTTTTATTTGAGAATAGAAGAAATGGATAAATTCAATAGTGATGTGATTCACGTACGAAAAGGCACTAAATACGATTTCGAAATTTAAGGGAATTGAAGACAAACCTAAATTAAATTATTAGAAGCGAAGGAAGTATCAAATATCTATAATTTGCACACAAGCAGTTATTATACGATAACCGCTGCGTTGTAATATGATCAGAAAGAATCAATTTTAATAAAATTATATAATATCTTATCTGCCAGGATCACGCCTTGTTTGTAAAAGACCAATAGAAGAGTCGAGAAGGCCAAGATATACCAGCTCCGAAAGAAGAAAACCTATGATATGGCGACCAGCACAGCACTATTCTCGACGTTAGTCTTCAAATAGTTGCTGTTCTGAGGGTGGAGATGTTACGTATCGGTAGCAACATGTGTCATTGAACCCTGACCGGCGTCAGCCCCACGAGGCTCGAGTCAGCACAAGAAGTGGAACATAGCATCAGCGCCTCGTGCCCAGCCACGATCTGCTGATACATCGATTACGCCATCTAATCGTGACCTCGATAAACCCAAAATGTTAAGTAATTATCTTAAGACAAATCAATGTAGTTCTGACATCGAACTCGTTCGCACCTAGGTTAGTTAGTTTTAGGTCTTTATAATGTAACTTTAAATATAAATTTCGTCCTAAGTGATTTTAGTTTCTCTTTTGCACCCTCCATCCGCAGCAAAAACGTAATTCACTTGTCTAATTTACTAAAAAAACATACCTATAGAATTATCAATTACTAGCTTTCCGCCCGCGGCTCCGCCCGCGTGGACTACAGGTTATATCGTGCCCAACTGTGGGATAGAATGTAGCCTATGTCCTTTCCCAAGTTCTAATCTATCTCTGTTCCAAATTTCATCAAAATCGGTTCAGTAGTTTAGGCGTGAAAGACGGACAGACAGACAGACATTTATAATATTAAGTATGGATTTAAGACTAAACCAAACTCACATAGTTATCATTTTGAACTACAAAACAAGAAATGTACATAACGGGACCAAAAAATAAGTACCATGGAAAAATTAATACATTTTTACATTTCTGACTAATTTGTAAATTTAAAATTATATTTTATAACCCCAATCCAATTAACCCTCTGAGGTTTGGACTACGCGTTAATATTAAAAATGATAATTAATTTTTCAGTGAAAAATTTCAATACGTTCGAACATTTTAATAAAACGTTTATTTTGCGATTGACACGGCGGCGATGCACACTGTCCTTAATCATTTTAACCCCCAATAAAAAAGAGGAGTAACATAAGTTTGACATTCTTTCTGTGTATCTTGTACCTTTTCGTAGCATCGTTTCTTCTAAACAAATTGACCGAGAGGTTTCCTTATTTGAAATCATTAATTAATTGTTTATTTGTATATTCTCCATTTAGATTGTTAATTTCATTTGTATTTTACGCTTTGATGACAAAAAATTTTACATGCCGTAATAGGTTAAACATGTTATACTTATATGGATATATTTCCGACCATTTTTAAATAATAATTATCATTTATTTCAGGCTTTGCCCATATTACACAATATATACAAAACAAATTACTAAAATAATTCATTCAAAGCAAATAAATAATTTCATTTCACGTAATCCAGATGGATCTTAGCTATCTTCTTCTTCTTCAATTTAAGAGCTGTGCTCTATGTCGGTGGAGTATCTGCCACTCTTATCTTATCTTATCTTATCGTTCTTATCTTATCTTATCGTTCTTATCTTATCTGCCACTATGATCTTAGCTATGATTGATCAAAATTGGTTCAGCCGTTTAAGAGTTATAATTTTATGAGTTACAATTTTGGGGTTATCCAAAAGTCTTAATTTTTGAGCTATTTCCTCAAATATGCTGGCAGAGAAAAAAGCTTAAAATAGAATATGCCGTCCTTGTTTACGTCAACAAAAGTGAAAGTATAGTATTTAAATTGGCAACTGGGTGATGGAGTCTTTATGGAGTCTTAGACACACGGTTAAACATTTTTTCGATAAGTTAAAATACTTTTCAAATAACTGTAACCTGGTAAGTCAAAACTTTTAGAACTTTTAAGTCGGTATTAGGTACTGTGGTATGCAGATCTTCTGGCATAATGCAACTCCTTTCCCCAATCGGTCATTTCGAAGAAGATTATTCGAATATCATTTTAAAATATTTGAAATGGTATTCGATGTCAGTATTCGAAATGATTGAAGATCTGGTCTTCCGTCATTCATTGTAGGGAGCTCACGGAGTAATTTCATGTATGCGATCATAGGCGTGCAAATAGCACTTTTCCAGGCATTTCATTGTAAAGTGATAAATAACCATACGAGTGTAATAAAGATAAAGTGTAAGGAAGTGCCTGTTCGTTATTCATAAATAACAAACAGGCACTATTTTTAACCATGTGGTGATCGGTTGAGAATAACACCACCCCATCTCTTTCCGTGGGTGTCGTAAGAGGCGACTAAGGAAACACAAATGAGACCTGCCTCCTAGTAATCTATCCCAGGCAACGACACTTCATTTTTTTCTGAATCTGAGGTGTTGTCCTATGGTCTCATGCGGTGTGGTAGGCTCTGTAAAGGGCCGTCTGGTTCGCGACCACCCTTCTACCGAAGTCCGACGCCAAACAGCTTGCTGTGTTCCGTCGGTGCGTAGGAGTACCAGTGCCTTTATAGGCATTTTCTGGGTTAACTCGCTCCATCGTCGACCTTATCTTTGACCTTATGGTCAAGATTGAGGTCAAGAGTTAACCCATCTTATAATAATAAAAAATATATATTATAATACACCTCGCAGAAGAGCTACGTATTTTATTCATTGCCCCCGAAAGAGGTGTTACAGTACTGAGGATCAAACTCCTTATCTCTCACTGACGAGTCTCACCTACCAACCTGCTGCGTTACTACCTTGAAGTTTAACTGATTGCCTCCTCAAAGACCACAAAAGTCTCGGATAAAATATTGACCTCTAAAAGGTCGTCTCTATAACCTTTAGCGTTTAGTATGCGGCTCGCGTAACTTGAGGTGAGCGCAGCCTTATCGGCTCCGGATTGTGATAATGTGTGCCCTTACGAGAAGAATACTAACTCTGATATAGAGCCTCTTAGTGCGGCACCTTTAGTACATTAATCATTGAGTTAAGAAAGCCGGTTGATCAAAGCTAATTTTTAACCCCTGGAAAGAAAAAGGTCTTACTAGTTTGACGTGTGTGTCTGTGTATCTGTGTTTATGTCAGTGGCATCGTGTCTCCGAAGAGAATGGAATGATTTCGATGTTTTTTTTTCGTTTGAGAGCTGATGTAATTGAAACGGTTTTCAGCTATATTTGATCGAAATTGGTTCTGTCATTTAAGAGTTACAAGCGATGAATATATAGAGTTATTTAGAGTTAAAAAATTTGGGCCCTAAAATATATTTTTTAACTTGTTTCATCTTTGTGCCAAAAAGTTTTTTAGATCCAAGAGTTTGAGATGGACTTCCAATCTACACTAATATAATAAAGCTTGTTTGTTTGCATTAAATAGGCTCCGAAAATACAGGACCGATTAAAAAAATTATTTCACTGTTAGAATTCTACATTATCCTTGATGAAAATAGGCTAGATAATTTTCCTGAATTCCCACGGGAACGAAGTCCCGGGCGGAAAGCTAGTTTTACATATTTATATTGCACTCATTTACTTGAGGTTGTCGCCGCATTGTTCTGATTTAAATAGGCTTCTGTACATGGAGGATTTTTTAAAATTAGTAAGCTAAAAAGGGGGCAATTCTCACTATGAATCTGAACCACTTTCCCCAAAGGTTTAAATAAAAATAATTTTCCACGTTAAAAAAAACGTATGAGTCACCGACTTCAATCCCAACAACAGTTCGCACAAAGCAGATATAGAGTTATTATTAGTATTTTTTGCAGACTACAATGCCTATTAGCAGATAACCACAAACGAACGTTACTCATTTATTTAGATGACGTTCTGGTTTGTAGTATGTTTTTATTGATTTTTTTAAACGCGCTGAATCATTTTCGATAAAATTTATATAGGATCACCTCTGGAGTATACTCTTTTGACCAAAAAAAGAATTTGGAAAATCATTGAAAATCATAATTGGCGAAGAAATCGGTGAACATACTTACATTTTAAAAAATACATACTGTCAAACACAGAACCTCCTCCTTTTTTGAAGTCGGTTAAAAATACCCATACAGGTAGGAAACTGAAATCTTTTTTAAACAATTCCACATAGATTCCTTGGAGTCATGGAAGAATTTCACATAGGTTATGTTTAACGGGATGCCGAAAAAATTTCAACAATAACGAATATTAGGGCTGTTAGACCCCTAGCACACGGCGTACTTTTACGGCGCTGAAAACGCGCGTTATACGCGCTTCAAACGCGATTGGAACGCAACCTTGTAACCTCAGCACACTGGGCAATCGTGAAACACACGTTTACAGCGCATTTACGGCGCGTTTACAGCGCGTTTACATATGCGCTTCAAATGCAATTGGAACGCAACCTTGTAACCTCAGCATACGGTGCAATCGTGAAACGCGCGTTTACAGCGCGTTTACGGTGCGTTTACAGCGCGTTTACGGCGCGTTTACAGCACGTTTACAGCGCCTATACGCGCAGATACAGCAATACAAACGAGTTTCGAACGCGCTTCACACGCGCGTTTAAATTTATGAAAACGCAAAAATTGGCATCTACGCCGGTAGAAATACGCTGCCTGCTAGGGGCCTAAATTGAAATCACTGCTTTTGCAAATGTCTGTATAACATTGATAATTTTTAGATAGATTTAATTTTGACATTAGTATAACAAATTGATATTGCATGTAATAATTATTCGACTTATTTTATTGATTAATTTGATGAATTTAATTATTCTTCTTATCGTGTAGGTATAGTCAAGTATAAGGCGAACTTGGCTAACCCTGGTGTCAGAGTTTTCAGACGGCACAATGGCCTCTAACTTTGTTTTAACGACTGTAGTCAACCGACAACAGCAGGGACCGACAGCTTCACGCCCTCCGAAGCACGGAAACGCTCGTGATAAATTGCCACTTTGGTTAACCATCAGGTTCCCTGCCTCTGTGTACATTGCTTAACCTCACTGATCGGTTGAATTTAATTGAATTGTATTTATTGTATTGATTTTCGCACACAATGTTTATTGTTTATGAATAAATTGAATTGGATTGAGTAAGTTGTTCAGTTTCATGGGGCTAGATTCAGTAACTAGATACAAGCAAAAGTAATCCGATTATTTAGAATATCCCTCATTCGTTTCGTTGAATTTCGTCAGACTATCCAATTTGTGCGAATGACCATTGTTACGCCTGATATGTAAGCTGGGACCAGGGATCGGCAACCTATTCGTGGAAGGTCTTTATATATTTTTTATCTAATCTTGCGTCGGTTGTCTAAAGGCTAGCGGGTCCCAGGTACTGAGTTCTATCCACTGGGGATTAATGAATCTATGACTATGACTTGCCTTCATGAATCTATAACTTGTTTTCTGATTGACGTACATTAGTTGCACATTAACCATTGTTCTTATGGCGAGGAGAAACATTGTTAGGAAATCTGAACATTCAGAAGACGTAACCATAATCCAATCCAGAGGTCAGATGGCAGTCGCACCACTATAATGACTTGACCTGTTAAATTTAAGACAGTGATTATAAATTTGAGACAGTGATTAAACAAAAACTTTGCAAAAAGGGCTATTACAAAATTTCTGATTATCTATCAGACAGGCAGCCATGGGCATGAACTGCTCTGCTCTAGAGTTATTTCAGATTTAGTTAACATTAGTAATTAAGAAAATTTGTAATGCGATTTAAAAGAGCAACCTCAGAGTTTCTTGCCTGTTCTTCTCTGAGGAAGACTGCACCTTTGCGAATAGGCGTAGAGTCAGTAGGATCAAAAGAACGAATGCGTATGTATGTATTTAAATCATTTAATGTATGTTTGTATATGTATTTCATTGTAATCTTGACTTATTTTAAGTGACATCCTGAATGTCCTATAAAATAAAGATTTTTCTATTCTTTTCTATTCTATTCTAAATCCTGAATCATAGTTATGAGTACCCCGAATGAGAAACAAGACTAAACGCTAGGAAGAAGAATCGTGAAGAGGCACAAAAAAAACGAAAAACTAAAACAAAAAAATTCAAACATCAAAATAATTAGCAATACTATCTCTATTCAGCTGAAACAAAATCCGCATTTTTTTTTAACTACAGGATTGACTGAATTTAATTTGCAATTTGTAACTGTAGCTCACACAAAATACACAAATAAAGGAAAAGTGAACCTGATAAAAAAAGTCACGCTAACCTTTACACATACACAAACACCTACAATTGTGGTGGAAACTGCTGACTAGATACATACAGTAGACGTTTAATTCTATGTAAAACCATTCTAGCTATGATTTTATTTGAATAATCTAATTCGAATCAATTACGTTTCAAAGTTTTACTTAAGTCTCAGCTTTACAAAGTTAAATAACTGCTTAGAAATATTAATAGTTCCATCGTAAAACTTTAACTGCGGAATAAAATGATATAATTGATTCCCATTGAACTTTGTTTCTTTCGTTCGAACGATTTAAGGTTAGGTATATAAAAATTTAACTTGTGACGTAATTTTGAGCTTGCGCTTCTTTTTTTTCCAGCATTAAGCGTCAGTGGGCCACCTTAAGCTCGTAGAACTGTTGGCTTATGGAGCAGAAAAATCCTCGAGTAGCAACCGTGTACGGGAAGGCGCAGCGTAGGAAGGCCTCCCACAAGGTGGACAGACAATCTGGTAAAGATTGCGGGAAGCCGCTGGATGCTGGTGGCGCAAAACCGATCGATTTGGAGATTCTTGGGGAAGCCTAATATCCAGCAGTCTTCAGACGTCTAGTCTTGCGTCTGACATGACAACGATATTGAAGAAAAGCTTGATTTATAAATGCGAAATAAAAATTATTAAAAATAAAACTATGAGAAAAAGTTTCGAACCCCTGCTTAAGGCCGATTCTTCTAATTAGGCCAGACAGATCTACTCTCAGCGAGGCTTTTGTTGGGATTTTTCTTTTTTTGTTGTTTGCCATCTTAGACTATTTGTAATTATTAGTACACATGGCTGCACGTCAGATTACACATGTTGATCTTGACGTCGCCCTTATCTTGCTCATAACAGCGCCAGCTTTAGTAGTGTAAATGTGTGACTTGACGTGCTGCTATCTGTACATTTAATTTAATAGCGCGCACTTATTTTTAAAATGGTGTAGATTTTTTTTAGAAAGAATTGACTAAAACAGGACGGCTGTGTAAAAGAATTAGGTACTTTACAACAAGCCTCCGACACATATAAATAACTCGTATCCCAGTGACGCCCACTGATCTCAACCGGTCAGTGAGGTTAAGCAACGTACACTGGGGCAGAGAATCTGATTGGTGACCAAACGTGGTAATTTATCACGAGCGTTTCCCTGCTTCGGAGGGCACGTTTAGCTGTCGGTCCCGGCTGTTGTCGATTGATTATAGTCGAACCAAGTCAGAAACCATTGTGCGGTTTGAAAACTCTGACACCAGGGTTAGACAAGTTCGCCACATACTTGAGTATACCTACACGATAAGAAGAAGAAGATATAGATAGATAACAATATCATTACCCAGTCATACGTGTTTAAAAAAAAGGATATAAGAGCTTAGGGACCATCCATAAATTACGTCACACGAATTCCATGATTTTTTGACCCCTCCTTGTCACAGCTGGTCACATTTGTAAGACTCCCCCCTCCCAAGCGTGACGTCACATATTTTGCATATTTTCCATTTTTTGTAATTTTTTAATAAAAGCTGTACTTAATAGTGTTGTTATTTTTTTTTTGAGAACTCAAAACTCACTGTCTCAACCAAAGTAAGACACGTAAAAAGAGTGCTTGGGACTGAGGAAGTTAAGTTAATATTTAACACGTTTTGATACTCATAACACAAATGATTTTGAAATGTGACTTCACGAAACTTATGACCCCTCCCACCCCCTTGTCACACAATGTCACACTTTGTCGACCCCCTCCCCTCCCTTTAACGTGTGACGTAATTTATGGATGGTCCCTTAGCAAATATTGAAATGGTAGAATCTACATATAATGATATGCCTCCACGCTGGACTGGAAGTGAAAGAAAGACTTAGAATATTCCAGCTACCTACTATTTCCAGGTATACAGTAAAAGTCTGTAAGTGGGATGCGAGGGTTTTGCTGCACAACGAGCGACAGCCTAACCACATATCATCATTACACAACTTATTTCATCTGATAACCTTCACAATTTGTGTCAATCATGACATCAAGTAGTTTGCTAGATCAACTGATGCTCTACCTAACCTGTAAGGAATGATAGGCGTGAGCTTATGTACCTATGTCAAGCGTACCCCGAATGAGAAACGGGACCAAGCGGAAGAACAGTAATGAGTAACTTTTTGCCGTGTGGTGATCGGTTGAGAATAACACCACACCATTCCTTTCCGTGGGTGTCGTAAGAGGCGACTAAGGAAACACAAATGAGACCTGCCTCCTAGTAATCCATCCCAGGCAACGACACTTCATTTTTTTCTGAATCTGAGGTGTCGTCCTATGGTCTCATGCTGTGTGGTAGGCTCTGTGTTTAGACGTCTGGTTCGCGACCACTCTCCTACCGAAGTCCGACGCCAAACAGCTTGCTGTGTTCCGTCGGTGCGTGGGAGTACCAGTGCCTTTATAGGCATTTTCTGGGTTAACTCGCTCCATCGTCGACCTCATCTTTGACCTTTATGGACAAGATTGAGGTCAAGAGTTAACCCATCTTATAATTAAAAAAAAACTACGTAATAAAACCGTAAACCTTTACCCAGATATCAGGTGGACTGATAAACAAGTTGCTGACATCAATTTGTCACAAGTTTTAATGAGCGCACGTTGAGGTCCGCATCCGCAGCCAACGGAACTTGACACCTCCTGGTATTGGTAACATTTGAATTTACAGGGAAATATTGTGTAGTGAAACGCAGAAACGCAGTTTTCCTTTCACTCCTAATCCTTTCATGTTGGACTGGAAGTAAAAGAAAAACTTAGAATGTGCCAGCTACCTACTCTTCCCAGGTGTTCACTAAAAGTCTTTACATGGAATGCGAGGTTTTCGAGTTGTTCGAGTTGTACGAGTATAATTGGCAAAAAGCTGATCACCTTTCACCATTATTAAACTTCTTCCATCTGATAACCCTCACAATTTGTGTCAAACATGACATCAAGTAGTTCGCTAGATCAACTGATGCTCCGCCCATCTTGTTAGGGATTATAGGTGTGAGTATGTATGTATGTAACGCAGAAGAGAATTTTCCAAAGTGCGCCAATATAAATCTATAATAGATAATATTATAAAGTTGAAGGGTTTGTTTAGTTGGTTGAACGCTCTTATCTCAAGAACTGCTGAATCCAATAAATGTTTTTGTGCTGGATAGTCCTTTTATTGGGGCAGGCTATAGGCTATATAACATCACGCTACGACTAATAGAAGCGGAGTTGCAAAACGAAAAAATATTCCGAGTCGAAAAATATTCCGTGCTTTGGAGGGCACGGTAAGCTGTCGCTCCGACTACAGTGAAGAACTAGTTTTTTTTCAACTCATTAACTTCCATATAATTGATGGCGTTCCATTTCCAATTTTCCGCGCGTACGATTTCAGACAAAAGCGGTTAAGGAAAACCCGGTAAAAAAACAAGCTACACCCACTCTGGTCACTTTAATCCACATAATTTGTGGCGGGAAACATATCTACCGATAGAATTACCGACAACATTATTAGGAGGTTGATAAGCAAATATTGCAATAGTGACAATATAATTATGTAGAGCATACAGGGTGTGAGAGACACACGCGTTAATAGCACATACGGATTTCTAATTATCACTTGCTCACCGGTGAAGGAAAACATCGTGATGAAACCCGCTCGTCCTAGAAATTCATTTTAGAAAGACGAGCGGTCCACCAACCCGCAATGGGCCAGCGTGGTGGACTATGGCCTAAATCCCCTTCGTGTTTCAAAGGGAAGCCTCCCGTGCCCTTCGTTGAGGACGTAATATGGGCTGGTAAAAAAAATACAGGGTATAAAAATGCCGCCAGTGTCATGGGCACTTTTCCACCGGGTATAAATTGGGGCGGTTTGTTTTACTAGGGAGCAAGCCCTATTTAATCGTACTTCCTACTAATATTATCAATGCAAAAGTAATATTATCGTATCCCAGTGGCTCTCGCTGATCTCAACCGATCAGTGAGGTTAAGCAACGTACACAGAGGCAGGGAACCTGATGTGTGACCAAAGTGGCAATTAATCACGTTGAGCTGTCGGTCCCGGCTGGTTTCGATTGACTACAGTCGTTAAAACCAAGTCAGAGGCCATTGTGCGGTTTGAAAACTCTGATACCAGGGTTAATCAAGTTCGCCATACACTTGACTATACCTACACGATAAGAAGAAGACTGCGAAAGTTTGTGAGGATGTACGGATGTTTGTTACTTTTTAACGCTCAAACGTTATGACCAATTTTGATAAAAGAAGTTTGGTCTTCTTCTAGACCAAAGCTGGAGGTAGCTGACACCCTGGATTAAGACATAGGCTACGAAGTCCCGATCGTAAAGCTAGTTTATAATATTTAAGTTTAGATTTAGTTATAAGTGTAATATGTGCATTTTGTGACAATTATCTTAGTTAATACTGAAATGGTGGAATTCATCCGTAACTTTGAACGGCTACGACAAATACTCGCAACAAATTTTGTTAGAGAAATGTCAAGTTAAGGAGTTTTCGTTAATTTCCGACTTTGGCGCTACAAAATGTTTTAAATTAGTTAGAGAACCTTTAGATGTGGTACATAAACTACCCATAAAACTTTAAACTTTATTAAACTTTAAACTTTATTAAAAAATATATAAACACTGTCACAATGGTTGAATACTAGTGTCTAAACTAGGCCTTGCCTGTGTCTTAGACACTAGTGCCTTCCTCATGATCTTATAATTTGTATTCTTCTTCTACATTAAAATTAAATCTTAAAACTAGCTTATTAATTTTGCTACCAACAAAAAGATTTGGTTCCTACCGTCATACAAACTGATGGGACGGAGACTAAATATCACGGAACCATGATTGGCGTTCGCTAGGTACATCGTAACGTGCGCCAGCATCGGGTTGCGACTAAACACTGCATCGTCCGAATGGCCGACTCCAGCGCCGGTCACACAATAGACACGCTTCAGGCGCATACGGACGTAGCTGAGTTTTTACAAAACTTGCCAAATAATATTTAGTGCTAAAATAATCTTAAGAAGGAGGTATATGTAACAATACTAATAAAACAATAAAAATAAGTACTTACATTAAAATGATAAAAATAAACATAAGATAAAAAGTTGCGTATGACTAGTCTCCCATAGTTATTTCATATTTATGTTTTTAAGATTTTCTTATTAGTTACAGTACCTATATATATTTTGAATCTATATTTAAGTATATAATAGAAGGAGTTAAAAGGGCTATTAACAATTCATTTATGAAAATAAAATAAATTTAACTAAACTCGAGCAAGTCATCAAAAATTTATAATAATAAAAGTCAAAAACGATTTAAAATTATCTTACTTAAAATAATATAAAATAAAATAAAATAAAATAAAACCTACTGAACAAGTGAAAAATTTAATATAATTGGAGTTTAATTTCCGAAAGTAACCACTCGGATCGATCATCGAATTTCATGGGATTATCTCAGAATTACAAACAAGTTTTCGATGTCGTCATAATTTTGTGTTACCAGCCAATTGGTTAATGATTTTTTGCATTCGTTAACGTTCAGGTGATAGATTTCAAGTTTTTTATTTAGCTTGTTATAAAGCATCGGTCCCAAATAGCACTGAAATTTGTTAACAAAGAATGTTCTGAAGTTTGACGCAGGGCACACTTTATCTTTGCGGCGACCACAGAAATTTATGTTGTAAGGTAGGAGTTTGTGTTGTCTTATTACTGATTCACGAATAAACAGTTTTCTTACGCTCAATAGTCCACAATCCTGATATAATTCATAGTCCACAAAACTGAATAAATTTACCCAAATAACCCACATAATTCGACTTCTCTTGATAAAACAATCAACTGACCGCTCAAGTTGTATAGAGACGATTTTTTTTTCATATAATCGATCTCTGTTTCTTGTGGACAGTTGTTCAGTTAAATAGGTAGAGATTCACATCCCTTATTTTCGATACCTAATTTGAAGTCACCCAATTTGAGTATCTGTGGAGGTACAGTCAAGAGCAAATCACTCTTTACACTACCAGTTTAAGCTGAGCTCTAATTTATACTGGGCGCCATACAATGCAGGGCCGGTCCACCACAAGGTATGCAAGGTACACCACACATACACACACATACCTTGACAGACATACCGCATAAGCACCGATAAGAATAACAAGTAATCTGTGCTCTAACTTTCTCCCACGAATTTTGTTTAACGCTTTTGTACTTAGTTAACATCTAATTTATTTGCATTTTTTTTTCTGTTCGCTACGGCAACCAAGCCTCTGTTATGTTTTACTGTATCAAGTGACATTATGAAAACCTATAATTGGCGTTCATTTAAGTTACATTAATAACTAGTTACTTATGTTTATAAGCTGTTGGTTCTCTGAAAAAAAAATCACCAACCGTACAGGAAAAGGTGATCTTCTGATATCTCCTTCTTCTTATCTTGTAAGTAAAGTCAAGCGTGTGGCAAACTTGACTAACCCTGGTATCAGAGTTTTCAAAACCGCCAATTGGCCTCTGCAGCTCTAGCACGATAACGACAAACTCGCGCTCGGCTCACGCTAAAACTTCACTTTGATTGCGCGAGGGTCCCGCGCAAAGGCTTGCTCACCCTATGGCGTTGTCAATGTTGACATTTTGACATGGGACCGCGGTGTTGTCGCGGCGCTGTCACTATCGTACTCGGCCTGCTGATTTGGTTTTGACGACTGTAGTTAATCGACAACAGCTGGGACCGACAGCTTAACGTGTCAAGGGTGATATGATAAAGCATCACTATACATACTCATGCATATATTTAAGTCTCAGCGGAGTTTGTAATTAAAACATCAGTGTATGTAAAAAAAATCTTAGCTAAATTTTCACTTGGCAAACTTAATTTAAATATAAATTGAAATTGTAACAAAATTGATCTAGAAATTAATTAACATTTTTGCTCTTTATTCTGTCTAGAAAAAATAAAAAATAATAATTAGAAAACTAATTGGTATGATCAACAACTGTGATTTTATAATTTATAAAACTTGTCAGAATTTGTTTGTACATTTTAATCTCTTTAAACGAAAAAAATTAAATCTAAAGAAAACAAACCTGAAAAGTTTTGTTCATAATATCAAAGACTAAGCCAATTAGAAATAGTACACAAAAAATATTTTGACTTTAAAATTAGATAGAAAACAAGATCTCTGAACTGAATACTAATTAGTACAAGGTAAGAAAATATCTAACGAAAAATACACTGATTTTAGTATAACAGACGTACTACAAGAGTTTTTAATAGTGCACAGATTGGGCCTTTTTATAATTCGAAAACGGCACGGCAAAATTATATTACCATTGCCTTTTGTGTACTAGTGATACTAGAAGCTGGGAACACATGGGGCAATTGTTATACAAATGTTGTTTTGCCGTACCTTAATACGATTTTTTTTATCTACAATATCGTCTTGTAGCCTAGTAAACATCAAGGAAGGCATTACACTTAAATATGCTTTGACTTTAATGAACGCTTCTGCAACTAAGTGCAACTCAGAAGAGTAAAATCTAGAATCAAGATATTCAATAGTTTACATAAAGTAGAAGCCATTCAATCGAGTCAATAAGAACTCCTACAGATTGAATGCAAATAAGAAGAGTACAAAATGACCTCGAGTGGAAGAGTCAGTCAATTATTGCGCTGCTATGGCGCGGGGATTGTGGACAGACAAATGAAGACAAATCGGTGACTGTGATTCGAATCCGGCCCGTACCACTACCATTTGATGCGAGAGACGAAGTTTGGACAACTGTCAAACTGATGTAGGCAAGTCCCTATAAAATGGGCCCGGAAACCATAGCTCTGGGAACTCTTATTAGGAATCCGGGAAACAGGGAAGACATATCACTCTAAAATTTTGAAAAATTGTATGTAGTCGGGCAGAATTTACCGATCACAGTGCTAAAATTTGGGAAATTGTAACCAGCAATTAAAAATGTTTTTTCTATAGATCTTTGCGTTAATAAAAACATATTCATTTTGTACAACTTTAGAGTTGCAGCGCGGCTGTCAATAAAATGTGTAAAACTGTCAAAACAGGATTTTTGCGATATACCAGTAAACTACGCGTCTGGAAATAAAAAGTGTTATCTAAAAAAAACCGCAATAAAAAGTCCCGATGGGTTTTGTAGTTTTTGCGCAATCCGCAAAAAACCGTGTTTTTTGGTCATTTTTTCTAAATTCAATAACTCTCGTTGTATATTATATAAAGAGCTGAAATTTGGACTGAAGTTAGATCTTAAAGTTTCTAACATCTGTACCAAATTTTAGCTTGATCGCACACAAACTTTTTGCAAACCATAAGCAACGAGTGGTTTGCAAAAAGTTTAAATGCGATCGAGCTAAAATTTGACTTGGCTAAATTTCACTATAATTCATCTTTTAATGGGCTAATAGCTTTATAATGTTGTTTTTAGGTTAAAAACTAGCCAAGCCAAATCTTAAGCTTAATTTCATCGTAAGTGAAATCTAATTAGTACATGAAAATTATTCTACATTCAATTTAAAATGTCATATTTTTTTATTAACAGACATTGTTGTAGTTGATAAGATAAAACAAGAAATATAGTTGCATACTTGCTTATTTATAATTGTTATTTTGTTCTCTTAAATATTTTCGGGATTTTCTGTGGAACTTGGCGCTGATTTAGATCTCAATACTTTTTTTGGCGAAGTCCACAACCAAACATATTCTTACTGTTGAACTTGGCTGTCATTTTTCACATTTATGTTTTTGGTGGGATATCATTACTTTTTGTAGAGATATTTATTTGAAATTTATTCTTTTTTATTGTGTTTACGCTGCATAGTTGTCTTTTTGGTGCCATTGTCTACACACTCTTAAACATTATAAATAATAGTGCGCATTGCCCATTCATTATCTACAACTTTTTTGACACGTTTCCTGTTAATACTTAAATTGGCTAAGTCGGGCCGGCACAAAAATTGCAGCCGGTTATACTCTACATAGAACTTTCTTGTGCCTTAATTTGACTGGGATCCAGATGAATAAGATGTACTCCGTCTAGAGTTTTAACTCTGGAGAGTGCAACATAAGCCTGTCCTTTACTAAATATCGAAGTGCCTATGTCGAGTAGAGCGCTATCTAGACTAAGTCCTTGTGATTTGTGGATGGTATAAGCTAAACAAATTCGGAGCACTAAGGGAACCTAACAATTTTTGCACATCAGTCGACTTCATATCTTCGAATGGAGAAAGTTGTCTCACTGGTGGTAACTGGAGCAGATCTCCAAATAATACTATATTAATCCTACCAAACCATCCATCATGAACATCACCTGTATCATAAATTTATATTAAACGAAGTTTAATAAACATTAATGTGACATTGGATATCATAGATTCTTCGTTAATTATTAAAAGAACTACATTACTTAAATCACTTCTCTTTAAAAGTTGGTCTGATAAGGAAGTGTACTTGGGACAACTTCCGTATTCTACGGGCAGCTGGAGTAGCCTGTGCATCCAGCTGCCTCCAAAGCCTGGCTCATAGGCGTAAAGTAGCTCGCCTGTGTGTTTTTTACAAGATGTACTTCGAGGAGTGTGCTCATGAGCTGCATGAGCTCATTTCGCCTGCCCCTTTCTTCTATATATCTTCTAACTATAACCAAATGAGCAATCGTGCCTTCGATTTTCTCATTCCCTAACTAAGCTCAACTTGTCGTGCGTTTAGGTTGCAAAAACGTCAGAATCCGACTTTACAATGTCAAACGTAAACTTTGACAGGAGTTCGTGTCGAACGATCGTCGTAATGTCATTTTCACCGACAGACTCCATTTGCCGTTTTTTTAGCGCGTGTTACAAGTTTTTTGTATGGAGACACCCTTTATTTCTTGACTTCATTTTATTTATATGCATCTTTTATATAGCAAATGTAACTATACATATTTTGTGCAAGATTCAAATATCCACTTATAAGTAATTAACTAACCTACTTGACTAACCCTAGTGTCAGAGTGGACTCTGATTTTGTTGAACGGCTGTATTCAATCGACAACTGCCTAGACCGTCAACTTAACATGCCCTCCGAAGCACGGAAACGCTCGTGATAAATTTTCCCTCACCTATCAGGTTCCCTGCCTCTGTGTACGTTGCTTAACCTCACTGTCAGATCAGTGAGCGCCACTGAGCTACAAGTGCCATTTAGTCTTTGTGACTCTGCTAACAGGACATCTTCACCTGATAGGTTACAAACTTTTGTTAGGTTCGAGATTCGTTCGAAAACCATTAGTTACTCTTTTCTAGGAAAATGCGGACCGATTGAAATGGCGGTGGAAAGTAAACTTCCCTGTTTTTCTGAAGTTTTTTTCCTTTTGCCAGTTTTTGTATGGCTCCATATTTATGGACGGAAGCAGGAGCTTTAAGCCGGAAATTCTTACATTAAAATAAATGATGTTTAGTCACTTAAAGTAAATTACCTTGCTATAATTCTTTGACATATTAATTTTTTTGGAAAATTGTACGGATAGAATAGAATAGAATAGAAAAATCTTTATTTTATAGGACATTCAGGATGTCACTTAAAACAAGTCAAGATTACAATGAAATACATGTAAACATACATTAAACGATTTAAAAATAGATACATACGCAATCGTTCTTTTGACCCTACTGACTCTACGCCTATTCGCAAAAAGAACAGGCAAGAAACTCTGAGGTTGCTCTTTTAAATCGCATGACAAATTTTCTTATTTACTAATTTTAGCTAAATCTGAAATAACTCTAGAGCTGAGCAGTTCATTCCCATGGCTGCCTGTCTGATAGATAATCATAAATTTTGTAATAGCCCTTTTTGCAAAGTTTTGTTTAATTTCTCATCAATGTAAGCATAGTAGTGATTAAATTTTATTTCTTTCGAAACCAATTATCAATATATGTTAATTATTACTTACTTATCGGTGAAGGAAAACGTCGTGATGTAACCCACACGTCCAAGAAAATAAAGTTTCTAAAAGGTGGTTTACCAATCCGCATGGACAAGTGGACTATAGCCGAAACCCCTTCGCTATTTTGAAGGAAGACCCATGCCCGCGGTAGGGACGAAGGTATAGGAACAAGCTATGCCTATGCTGTAAGGGATTCCAGCTTCCGTACAGCGCTAGAAATCTTTACCACTAATCAATCTCGTCTCAATGGCTTTGAAATGGAAATGGCAACTTGTAGAACATCGTACTGATGGGTAGATTCCACCGTTTCAGTTTTTGATAAGTTATCCCTTATTACACCCTGTATAGAAGTAAGTATTCAACCTATACCTCATTGTATCCAGCATTTAGACCGAGAATCTAAAAGTGTATTTTGTAAGAGTTTGTCAGTAAATCGGCTACAGTTAGGTCGGGTTCAGAAGTCGATTTCCTATGTAGAATAGGAAAGAAGATTTAACTTCCCAAACTACGATGCGGGTATGACCACATTGAAACGAGGAAGCGGGAAGTTAAACCGATATAATAATACACTATACTACTAATATAATAAATGCAAAATTTTGTGAGGATGTATAGATGTGTGGATGTTTGTTACCTACTCTTTCACGCTCAAACGGCTGGACCAGTTTTCATAAAATTTAGTATGGTGTTAGCTGACACCCTGAATTAACACATAGGCTACACAATTTTCCCAAATTCTCACGGGAACGAAGTCGCCGGTGGAAAAATTTTATTACAATAATACAATACAATAATATTTGCACAACAGACAGATACAATAATACAGACAGTAAGATAAAACAGAAGAAATATAATTAAGCAGTAGTAATTTATTCCAGGTTACCATAGCAAAAAATCACCAAAGATGGAGCAGAAAAGTACAAACGTACCGGACTCACGTACTGACTAACGATATCGTTAATATTTCCGGAAATAACTGGATGCGGGAGGTCCAAGACCGAGGATTATGGAGTGCAATGGAGGAGACCTACACTCGGCATTAACGTACAGCAGCTCGAGCACGATGGCGCCAAACTCTTGCGGCGTGCCACTTGGCTGACGCTGAAACTTCACTCTGATTGCGCGAGGGTCCCGCGCAAAGGCTTACGCGCCTTCTGGCGTTATCAATGTTAATATTTTGAAAAAGAACCGCAGCGCATTACGCGCGCTATCACGATCATACTCGTACTGCAGGTTGAAGAAGATGCCACAACAGACATCGCCAAATGGCGAATGAAATATTGCGAGCGTCTGTTTGCGAATTCTTTTGACCAATATTACAGCGCTGCTGTTTTACTACAAGATGTTATTTCTGACGCATAAGTTTTGTTTTATCAAGAGCTTCCACCAAAATTTACTATCAAGTACTTTTAGTATTCTTCTAACCTTAGTTCCGCTATACGTTGCCGCGTATCTTACCACCCAATCCTTATTCTCGCCGTTCCAAAACCCTCTCGGAAATGCGTTTGGGAATTTCCTTTCGCCAACCAGATGCCTCGATATGCGCTCACAAAATCTCGCTCTAACGTCGCCTCCTTTTGAAAGCAGAGACTACTGAAATATGACCCCTTTATACACACGCTTAAAGACTACATAATTACTCTTAGCTTAGAAATTTAAAAAGGAGTGCGCAGGTTTTTTTTGCTTTTTCGAAGAGGATGTAGCGAGCTCATCTAGAAGATGCCTGTTCACTCAAACTTTAAAGATATTCGGGTTGTATGAACTCGGAAATAAAGATGCCGGCAAAGAATTTCACTCCTTGGCAGTGCGCAATGTAAAAGATGAAGAAAAAAACAATTTCTCATAATAAAGTTAGGTATCAGTTTTTCGACTTTTTCGTATTTCGACCTTTATTCCTTAGGGAAAGTTGTTAAGCTTAGTGGGCTGACTGACATCCCAATGGGTCTTTTTATAATACGAAAACGGTACGGAAAAATTGTATCACCATTGCCCCCTATGTACTAGTTATACTAGAACCTGGCAACATAGAGGGCAATGGTATTCAAATTTTGCCGTTCGAATTATAAAAAGGCCTAGTCACCAATAAAAAACCGGCCAAGAGCGTGTCGGGACAAGCGCATTGTAGGGTTCCGTAGCAGCATGGTTCAAATATGCAGCTGGCTTCTTAATTCTACGAGCATATGGACGGTTGAATTGCTAATAATGTCTAATAAAAACGAGGTCACAAAGAAAGAAGGTAACTAAAGGAGAAATATAGATTCCAGAGCCACAAGGAAAAAAAAACCATCTGTTTAATAACCACCTCGCGTGGATGCAAATGGTTGTATAAAAATTGTTTACATTACGTATTCATTTAAAACGGGTGTACTAACGTTAGTCATAGTTAGAGATGAAAGAGACTGTCTTTTAAGGCTTATTAAAAAGACTCCCCTCCATCTTACAGTACTTGACTCTAAAATTAATACTGTAAGTTCGAGTTTTTATTAAAAAGACTTAGTAGAAAAGATTAAAAACTGAAACGACTCGAGTTGTTTTCAAAATACTAAAAGACTTAACCAACTCCAGCTAATTTTAAAAGACTTAAACGACTCAAGTTCTTTTATGTAAAAGGGATCGCACCGCAGTTTGTGTGTGATATTAAATATTTCTTTTGTAACCTATCAACCAAAAGCCTAACGCCTAAACCACTAACGCCTAAACCACTAAATACATTTTGATAACATTGACAAGGAGATAAAATGAGATATTTACATTCTATCAACACATACCTTACGACTGTCGACTTCCCAGATAATGAGTCGCCAGTCTTTTAAGTCCTTTAAGCTGTTTAAGTAACAGCTCAGTTTTTTACGTTAAAAGACTTAAACTAAAAAAGCTAGTCTTATGACTAAAAGTTGGGAACTAAAAGACTAAATCAGTCGTGAGGCGTCAAAAATAAGGCGAGTCATAGTCGATGTTAAAATCTCCAAATAGTATAGTATAAAAAACAAATGTATTAAAGAGTTTGTAGTTTCAGAAATAACTTAAGTTTTGGTGTAAATACAACGTAATGAAATTATAAAATTCGCGAGCGAAGCGAGCGAAAATTTTTTTTTTTTTTTTTTGCGACAATATTATTAAAAATAATATAGACCTGCTGATAAAATACTTTTGATGTCATTTTCGTAATTAACACGACCAAAAACTTATTAAACGACACCTAAACTGTCAATATGTTACAGCTTGGCTTTCGACCTCGCCTCACTTTTAGTATTGAACCTTGTAAACATATTCTTATTAATTCCAAAAACTTTTGGCACTTGGTCGACTATCACTCACAAACTTGAAAGGCATTTTTAGAAACTACCGTTTAGCTGGTAGAGGGGGGGGGGACACTAACTTTGGTTTTGGGCTAAATACAACAGAATGGAAGTATTTAATCCGCGAGCGAAGCGAGCGCGAATTTTTTTTTATTAAAAACAATATGTTTTTTTTTTAAATTTTTTTAGCAACAAAAGTATTGTTAGGAATAATTTCGAGCTGGTGCTAAAGAGCAGGTCGCGTGGCAATTGTGTATAATTTTGATGTCATTTTCGTAGTTAACACCCCCAAAAACCTATAACGACACATGAAATGTCAATATGTTACAGCTTGGCTTTCGACCTTGCCTCACTTTTAGCGTGGAACTTTGTATGGCACTTGTTTTGGATTAGGCTGAATTTCGTCGTAAATGCTAAATGCTCGTGAAATATTTAACTTTTTTTTTTCATTTTAAAAATTAATTTTTCGCAAACGGACTGCTAAATCGAAAAACGTTCGTAGTAAACCCCTTCTATCTTTTAAAAAACTATCCTATGACATCCCACTCGATGATATCGGCGAGAAAAAAAAATCCATCGCCCTTTCACATGTATGGGAAACACCCGAAAAGTTTTTTTTTACAAAATTTTATTTTTTATATTTGTCGGCGCAATTAATATGTATGAACATGCCAAATTGCAGCTCTGTAGTACCAAGGATCTAATATTAGTAAAATATTCTTATTAATCCCAACAATGTTTGGCACTTGGTCTACCATTACTCGCAAACTTGAAGGGCCAACTTATGTTTTATAGTTTTCCTTTTAAATTTGATGTATATTCTACCTCTGTGAATTTTTCCACATTTTTAGAAACAACCGTTTAGCTGGTAGAGGGGGGGGACACTTGTGTTTGACAAAAATTTTCACTTTAAAAATTTATGATTCGCAAACGGAGTGCTAAATCGAAAAACGTTCTTAGTAAACCCCTTTTATCTTTTAAAAAGCTATTTTATGACACCCCACTCGATGATATTGGCGAGAAAAAAAAAAAACATCGTCCTTTCACGTCTATGGGAGACACCCGAAAAAAATTTTTTTCTAAGGTTTTACTCTACAGTTCTGTCGGCGTGATTAATATGTATAACCATGCCAAATTTCAGCTCTGTAGTATTAAGGGTTTCTTAGAAAACTCGCGGACAGACGGACAGACGGACATGGCGAAACTATAAGGGTTCGTAGATTACTACGGAACCCTAAAAAGTGGAAACAAAGGTACACAATAAGCTCACGCCTTTGTCCCATTAGGGTGTGCAGAGACCACAGAATGTTCTCATAGCCCAGTGGCGCTCGCTGATCTCAACCGATCAGTGAGATTATGTATGTATGTATGTATGTAAATTCTTTATTGCTCAAAAATATTGTTATACAAAACATTTTATAGGTAATTTAATAGAAAAAGCGGACTTATACCTTAGAGTAGTTGAGAGGAGACACAGGTGACGCGGGTTACGATGCAATTAAAAAGATATTTTTTTTCTTTTTAATTGCAACATACATTGAAGAAGCAACATACACAGAAGAAGGGAACCTGATGGATGACTAAAGTGGCAATTTATCACGAGCATTTCCGTGCTTCGTGTTAAGCTGTCGGTCCCGGCTATTGGCGATTGACTACAGTCAAAAACCAAGTCAGAGGCCATTGTGCGGTTTGATAACTCTGACGCCAGGGTTAGCCAAGTTTGCCACACATTTGACTATAACTACACGATAAGAAAAAGACTAGAATTTTTGAATTCTTCAGATTAATAGACTCAGAATTCCGTATACGTTAAAGTCCATCAGCTAGTTAGGAGTTGCGGTTGCAATAACTTTTAACGATTGCAGTTCGGTTTGCAAATTGGCACATATTGCCACATATACGTATATTGAATATTGCGAAATCGTATAACTATAGAATACGTTACTTTGTTCAAGCAAATCTCAAATACAAACGAATTGCTACTGTCAACGTAAGACAATAAGGTTTAAACTTGAACGTCGAAATATGAAAAAAAAATTCGCCTCTTCAGCTAATGGGCCTTTGTATGGAAGCCCGAATTTTTTTAGAGAATTTCATACAGATTCCTTCGGGAAAGTTGTTCAGTTTCATGGGCTTTTTTATTTATTTTTTTATTATAAGATGGGTTAACCGCTCTTGACCTCAATCTTGACCATAAAGGTTAACCAGTTAACTGGGTTAACAGCGAGTTAACCCAGAAAATGCCTATAAAGGCACTGGTACTCCCACGCACCGACGGAACACAGCAAGCTGTTTGGCGTCGGACTTCGGTAGGAGGGTGGTCGCGAACCAGATGGCGTTGCCTGGGATGGATTACTAGGAGGCAGGTCTCATTTGTGTTTTCTTAGTCGCCTCTTACGACACCCACGGAAAGAGATGGGGTGGTGTTATTCTCAACCAATCACCACATGGCATAAAAATCACATCACACATTTCAGTTTTGTTAGCTAATTTAATCACACATTTCAGTTTTGTTAGCTAATTTAATCACACACTTCAGTTTTGTTAGCTAATTAATCACACACTTCAGTTTTGTTAGTTAATTTAATCACACACTTCAGTTTTGTTAGCTAATTTTATCACACACTTCAGTTTTGTTAGTTAATTGAATCACACACTTCAGTTTTGTAAGCTAATTTAATCACACATTTCAGTTTTGTTAGCTAATTTTATCACACACTTCAGTTTTGTTAGTTAATTGAATCACACACTTTAGTTTTGTAAGCTAATTTAATCACACATTTCAGTTTTGTTAGCTAATTTAATCACACACTTTAGTTTTGTTAGCTAATTTAATCACACACTTCAGTTTTGTTAGCTAATTTAATCACACACTTCAGTTTTGTTAGTTAATTAAATCACACGCTTCAGTTTTGTTAGCTAATTTAATCACACACTTTAGTTTTGTTAGCTAATTTAATCACACACTTCAGTTTTCTTAGCTAATTTAATCACACACTTTAGTTTTGTTAGCTAATTTAATCACACGCTTTAGTTTTGTTAGCTAATTTAATCACACACTTCAGTTTTGTTAGCTAATTTAATCACAAACTTCAGTTTTGTTAGCTAATTTAATCACACACTTCAGTTTTGTTTGCTAATTTATCACACACTTTAGTTTTATTAGCTAATTTAATCACACACTTTAGTTTTGTTAGCTAATTTAATCACACACTTTAGTTTTGTTAGCTGATTTAATCACACACTTCAGTTTTGTTAGCTATTTTAATCACACACTTCAGTTTTGTTAGCTAATTTAAGGTCACCCCATAGAATACGTTATTGTCAAGAAGCAATAAAGTTTATCTATCTATCTACTTTGTTTAAGAAGAAGATTTCAAATATTATGAATTACTACAATGTCTCGTTTAACCTCGAAAAAAGAGGGATGTTATAATTTTGACGTGTGTATCTGTGTGTCTGTGTATTTGTATGTCTGTGTGCCTGTCTGTGCTCCTAAACGAACTCCTCGCAATGGTTCTGAGCTATATTTGATCAATTGGTTCAGCCATTTAAAAAATATAAGTCATATATATTTTTCAAAGGTTTTGACATTCTCCTTTTTCAAAATCGGTTAAAAATATTCAATTAACTATTAATATTAATTCATCACCAGGAAGCTTATGATATAGGTATGGCAGGTTTTCATTGCATTCAATATTACTATCGCATTGAATTATCGCAATCACTATCATTATCTCTATCGCAGTTAGGGAATAAGCTTCCTGGTCAGCCGTTGGTCCCGGTTATTGATGATTGACTACAGTCGTTAAACCAAGTCGGAGGCCATTTGGCGGTTTGCAAACTCTGACACCAAGGTTAGTCAAGTTTGCCTCGTACTTGATTACCTACACGATAAGAAAAAAATATTTATATCAGTGGTTACAAGATACAAAAGCAAGCGTTCCCAACAATCGCACGATCGCAAAGCTATGGCAAAACGTATAAAATTTAGGTTGGGTGCACACTTGACTCTAAAAGCCGACTCGTGTCAAGTGGCCCGCGACTGAGTACCCTTGGTGTGACCCCGGCCTTATTTGTATTTACAAGATTCTAGTTTTTGTAAAAGCATGATTTTCTTGAGGAGGATTGAATGTCAAACACTTCGCTGTTTGACATTCAATCCTTCTCAAGAAAATCAACCCCAAACGCCGGTCATTGCCAATGTCATTAAAATGACTAAAGTTTTAACAACAGAAATGTATTTTCGTTCGCTCCAGTATAGGCTCCAATTTCACGAAAAAGTGTGATTCCCTTATATTTCAGAGAGTTGTGAAGATGTGAGATATTTATGTGATTTTTTGTGATGTGATAATTTTTTGTTGGTTTTGTGTGTTTTTTTTAAAGCGTATTCACGAGAGCTTTAAGGTGCAAAAATAATTATCCAAGAAAGTCCAAAACAAATAAAAGCTTGTAAAAAAAACTAAGTAATTTTTTCCGAATTTTTCATTTTGGCGTTATATATTTTGGAAACGAAGAATGATATCAAATATTTGTGTAAAACTCCTTTGGTCAATTTAGTCAGCTACAATTTGAGCTTAAAACAAAGATGATCGGGTTAGGTTTTGCCCTGTAGCCTAACCTTGAAAAAAGTCAAACAGCCAGAACAACATTTTTAGAATTTCTTAGATTATTTTCAATGTCGAGTACATTAGTCGTGTGAGGCACGAATGAGCGCGTCACACGAATCAGATTTAACATCATCTAAAAACATTGTGATAAGAAAAACATATCAAATCAATCTAAAATCCCAAGAAAGAAGCGCAACAACTTACAAAATAGGTAGACTCCAAGAAAACGAATTCAGTAAACACAAAAAGGAAATAAAACGTATTCGGAAAGTATTTCGGGAAGATTTTCGTAGAAAGTTTCATGTATTTCGTGTTTGTATCAGTTCATTGGTGTTTCGCTCAGCGTTAATGAAACCGCACGTATCGTATCGTATATCGGAGCAGCAGTGTACTGAATACGTAGATACACTGTGGTATAGATGTCATCGTAACATTGGGCCTTTTTATTATAATACGAGAACAACACTGCAAAATTGTATGACCATTGCCTCCTATGCACTAATGATACTAGAAGCTGGGAACATAGAAGGCAATGGTAATACAAATTCTGTCATGCCATAATTTAAAAACACATTAATAATTTGGTCAATATAATAAGATTCACAATTACAATAGACTAATCTGTACATAGTCATTAATATTATTCGCATTTAAAAATTCATTTATGTCATAGTAGCATTTATTTGTAAAGAAATTTATCACTCTTTTCTTAAATACTTGTTGCGGAAAGTTGTTAAATTCGTTTGGTAGTTTGTTGTAACTGGAAAAAAGGAACTGAGAAAAAAATGAAGGTCTGGCGGCCCTGGGATCTTGGTCTATTAGTCAGTTCTTCTTCTTCTATCATGTCGGCAGTAAGGCTAAAGTTTGGCTATCTCAATGGCTATCCGGTTAACAGCACTTAGTCAGTTTATAAACTCTCGGTACTTTGTGAACTGCCTCATATTTTTCACACTGATGGACTTTTTTATAATAATCATGCAACTTAACTTATCGGAACCTAAAAAAGTCTAACTTAACCTATATACCATAACCTAACTTATCTTTATTTAATGCAGGTGGCCCTTAAAACTTCGTTTTTTTTTTAATTTTCTAGACAAATTGTTATATCGCGAAAGATTATATTTTCACTAGTTACATTGTAATATCACGATTTCTACAATTTTCCGGTGATATAGACATTTTGTAGCTTCCAAACTGGATGAAGCAGTTAGTAATGAGCTAGACTTGTAAACGGAAGGTTGTGGGTTCAAATATTTTTGCGGGCTAGTACCACTAAATTCGTCTTTTTGGATTTATCTATGGATTTCTTATTAATTATCACTAGCTCAGCGGTGAAGGAAAACATCGTGATGAAACCAGCACGTCTAAGAAAATTCATTTTCGAAAGGCGCGCGATCCACGAACCCGCATTGGGCCAGAGAACCCGGAGATGAATTGGGAACGAGAGAACCCTAATCGACACTATAACGGACAGAAAATTTGTTCATAAATGTACGTTAAGAACGGTCGATGCTTGAAAGAAGAAGCAAGAGTTGTGCCCCACCCAACCCGCAAGGGATATAGCGTGAAGATTTATAAATAGCAATTACTTATCTAAGGTTTATTTACAAACGTTTTAACAACTTTTTGGTCATGTCTGTGCTAATTTCAGGGACAGTATGTACATTCGATGTAATTATTACTAGGAAAACGCCTACGACAGTCTCTGTTAATTAAAGTTAAATGCGATTTAATGGTAAAAAAGCCCTATTATAAGTGCTATATTTTTGTATGTTTCGTAAAGCTGAATATCTTCAAAAGTATTTAAAAGCTTTTTGAAACCTTCAGGTTTATTATATCTTTCAAAAAATCTCAATTGTCTCAACTATTATGTCTTTCAAATTTTGGACGTCGCTTGCTGGGCCAAATTTTATAATGCATTAACCTACGCTCCTGGAAATAAATTATTTGCTTTGTAACCTTGATGTATCATTTACTTGCAACCTCATCTATGCACCTAAGATTAAGTTTGGTTCACCATTTGCATATAACACTGAGACTATCCAGTCTCTATCTATGCCCTATGATCGTATACCGTGTCGAATGCATTCTATCCAGTGGGGCTTGTATTAGCGGCTTTCTTCCTAATGAAATTTTTACACAAGCTAGATAGAATAGAGTAAAAATAAAAATAACTTTTACTAGGAGTTCGCTTAAGGTCTATAAGCGAATAGACGGCATTTTGTTGTAATAAAATACATATTGACTCACAAATCAATCCTTTAAAAATGGCGTACACGGTTGCGATCTCTCCAATGTTAAAGAGTTTCAATAAAAAACTAAAATTATAAATGTTGTATATTCCTAGAGTTTTAGGACCTTAACTCAAAAAATAAAAATAAAACTTAGACAATGTTTAAAACCAGCTTATGTCAAATAACATAACTCAGTTTTAATACATTACATTGTAGACTGAGATCCCAGGGCCGCCAGACCCTATTTATTTTCTCATTAACCAAATATGTGAGAAATAGTAGTGCTAGTACGTACTAGTAACGAATGAATACCAGCTAACCTGGGCCGACGGCCAATTGTCAGCTACCAGGTTCTGAAGGTACCTACAAAAATTACTCACGTCTTGTCTTGAAGTCTGGGTGCTGATTTCTTATAGATTATAATTATTTAAATATAAAAATTAATGATCAACACCGCCAGACACTCTCCGTCGGCTGTAATTTCTACCAGACGTCTTACGCCTCGCAAGTAAATTATGCGATTGTACCTACAATCTGAGCCTTGATTTTTTTATATGATGTTCAAGGGTCTGTAACAATATTGTTTGAAGTACCTTCAGAACCTGATAGTTGAAAATTGGCCGTTGGCCCAGGTTATTAATACGTACTAGCACTACTATTTCCCACACATTTGGTTAATGAGAAAATAAGTAAGGTCTGGCAGCTCTGGAATCTCAGTCTATATTGTCTAAGTGGTTTTCAAATTTTTTGTATATGCTTATAACTCTTAAACGGCTGAACGTATTATGAACAAATATAGCTAAGAACCATCTAGATTACATCTGCTTTCAAAACAAGAATAACCGCATCGCTATCGGTCTATTTATTTAGGACTACGATGATAGAGATACAGATACACAACACAGTCACACAGATATACACGTCAAACTTATAACACCCCTCTTTTAGTAGAGGTTTTAAAAGTAATCAGAAATCCAACATTTCCACGGACGCTTCCAGAGTCTTTCCCTTTATAACCTTCATTGAAAAACTATACCTCGTACCGAACCATATTTCGGGCCATAAAAACAATAAAAGCGGCTCGTTTGCGGCTAGAAACAATGTTGGCCCGAGAAATGGCCCGAGAGGCCATTATGGGCCAAACTGTCTATTGTGTCCGATAACATGCCGGACCACAGGCTACAGCGACATGTCAGTAAGGAATAAAATGTATCAGTTATGGAATAATTGAAAACATACAGGAGGGTATTGGGGCAAGTCCTGTACCAAGTGTACAAAGTTTACTATGTAAGTATCTGACTAAAATGTAGAAAACAGCGCAGATTTTTTTTCACTAGGTATTAGCCCCATAGTTAATTATTCATTTTGCTGGGTAAGCTGTCTAACACAAGAGCATGTTAGACAGCTTACCCAGCAATATGAATCAAGAGAATTTGAGGTCAAGAGTTAACCCATCTCATAAAAAAAGAGCATGCTCAGCAGCTCGAGTACGGTGGTGATAGCGCGCATAATGCGCCGCGGTCCTATGTCAAAATGTCAACATTCACAGCGCCAGAGGACGAGCAAGCCTTTGTGCGGGGCCCTCGCGCAATCTATGTGAAGTTTCACCGTCAGCCGAGTGGCGCGACGCACGAGTTTGTCGCCGTCGTTCTGGAGCTGCTGCTCGCCTATGATTAATTAAACACTTAATTAAAAGATTACAAAAGTAATTTTTGTTCAATCGTTCAACCCTAGCTCATAGACGCAAAGTAGCTTGCCTATGTATTTTTTATAAGATGTACTTCGGGGAGTGTGCTCAGGAGCTGCATGAGCTCATTCCGCCTGCCCCATTCTTCTATCGGACGTCCAGACGCACCGCGGGGTACCATCCCTATCTTGTTGATATCCCACGGATTCGCACTGAGCGCTTTTCATCATCTTTCGTATTGCGCACTGCTAGGGAATGGAATTCCCTGCCTGCGTCTGTATTTCCGAGTTCATATAACCCGAATCTCTTTAAAGTTCGAGTGAATAAGCTCCTTCTGGGTGAGCTTGCTACATCCTCGACCGCATCTTTGCCCTTGGGATAGATTGTGGTCAAGAGCGAACCCTTCATTAATAAATAAAAAAAATCGTGTATATTTTCTTGTTGGTGATCCTTAAAAAACCCTGCTTAAGTTTTACTGCACCTTTTTGTATTACCCTGTACAGAACGACTTTATGGCGACTACAGCACCTAAATTACGATTTTATGATGCCTAGATAAGCATGACGCACTGCATTAAACCGAAGAAAAAATACTACGGTAATATTCAGGACATAAACTAGATAATAAGTAGTTTGCTGAAAACATGATTCAGCACTTTTGGTTCGATAGAAAAAGCTCACAAAGTCACCTCTAAATACCAATATTGTGTATCTTTTAAGCTGTAAAAACGATACTAAAACGCACACAGGAACTTGAATTTGCTATCAAAATGTTCGTGATTGAATACTCTCGATAAGTAGTTAACGCATTTTTCGATTTAAGCTGTTACCTTTCCATAAATCTCATTTTTCTAACTTTCGAACATGTTTTTACGCACGCACGCTTTCATAGTCCGTAAACTTCGTGTATCGACACTGTTCGCACTGCCCGGCCCAGACCTGTTGAGAGACGGAGATGGCACTATTCCTATGTGTGCTGCCTTTATCGGGTGCTGTAGTTGCCTTAACTAGCTGAATATGATATATTTTTTAGGGAAAGAAAATTTTTTATGTTCGACTCGAATGGGACTTGAACCCACGATTCCAGGATTAAATCTCCTGGTGTCCTAACCAACTGAGCTTTCGATCGCGCCAACTTTTTTTCTTTTTTTTTGTCGGTCGGTTTGATCGAGTGGTAGTGACGCTGCCTCTTGATCGGCAGGTCCTGGGTTCAATCCCCAGTCGGGGCAAACATTAGTGTAAAAAGCAGATGTTTGTTCTCGGGTCATGGGTGTTTGTCTTTATGTGTTTTCCAAGGGACCCACGACACAAGGGAAAACCTTAGTGTGGGCCTTTGAGTGTGTAGCGTTTCCTTAAAATTATTTGTGAATATTCCCCTACGCGGGTTAGCGTTTTAAAAATAATATAACCCTAAAACTAGAAGAAGAACATTTCTGTATTACCAGACATTTGATTTCTTATAACTTTTAAATGGCTGACCCATTTCGATGAAAAATAACTAAGGACCATCTTGATTACGTCAGTTTTCAAACAAAAAAACCGCATCGAAATCGGTAAATTCGTTTAGGAGCTACGATGTCACAGACAGACATACAGAAAAACAAATACAGAGATAAACTTATACCACCCTTCTTTTTTTTTCTTGGATTAAAAATATAAATGTATAAAATTGGAGGGCTTGACTCACAGACTCATCAACGCCCAGCCCAAACCCTTGAATCAAGCAAGCTGAAGCAAGCAAGCTGGTTCTTTTTATAATGTAGGCAAGAAATAAGGAAGGATTCAACGAAATTCCCAAGGGAATTAAGTCCCGGGCATCCTCTAATAGCTGAATAATGCTCTTCAAAAAATCCACCTGTATGTTCTGTTCTTACTGTGTGATCCGACCACCGGCTAGCTATGTTCTTTTACGATCACCCGTCGTCAGTAGCGATATTAAGAAGGAAATCGCTAGTTTCATGATCATACCAGATAATGGAGTCTGTGTACTACTCTACTTATGCTTATAAATGGGGATTGGTTCGAAGCATGTGATAATGGTTTCTATTGCGATGTTCTGAACTTGAAAATATCTATATCCTTACTTCCTTACTAATACTAATATTATAAATGCGAAAGTAACTCCTGTCTGTCTGTCCGTCTTTCACGCCTACATTGATTTTGATGAAATTTGGTACAGAGATAGATTAGACCTTGGGAAAGGACATAGGTTACATATTATCCCACAGCTGGGCACGATATAACCTGTAGTCCACGCGGGTGGAGCTGCGGGTGGATTGCTAGTTTATTCTAAACTAGCTTCCCTCCTGGAAGTTCGTTCACATGGGAATTTGTTCTAGGGGCTTTGTTCCAAGGTATCCACGACACAAAGGAAACTTTAGTATAGACCTTTGAGTGTGTAGCGTCTAAATAAACATTACCATGTTAGCTTCAACTCAATCCATCATGTCTCTGTTCTACTGAAATTTCCGACAAAATCCTAAATGAAATATATTTCAAATAGGCATTTTGTCACTCCACGCTGAAGTGCTGCATCGTTGAATGAGCTATCATTTAGCAAACGGCGATGCAGCCAAAATGCAATATTAGGCAGTTTTATGATTAGCTGATCAGCAAAACGCGTTATAGGCTCTCTGGTATGATCGCTCAATGGCTTGTTGGCAGCTTTCATTGAGTGTATTCCGTTACTATTATTAACCCCAAACAAAAAAGAGGGGTGTTATAGGTTTTTCGTGTGTATCTTTATGTCGGGGTAACAGTTAGACGTAATAAATGGCAGGGATTATACGAAATTTTTAATTTTAGAGTTATTGAGAATAGCAGCTTGAGCACTCTAGCGTTGCGACAAACTCGCGCGGCGCGCCACTCAGCTGTCGCTGAAACTTAACTTTGATTGCACGAGGGCCCCGCGCAAAAAGGCTTGCTCGCCCTCTGGCGTTGTCAATGGTGACATTATGACATAGGACCGCGGCGCATTACACGCGCTATCACCATCGTACTCGAGCTGCAGGTATTAGCACTACTTATACGAGGTGATTTGAAATTGGTTAGCGAAGCTTTAGGTGGTGGTTCTCCTTATGAAACTGAACAACTTTCCCAAAAGGGCATAAGTTGAAATATTAAAAAAAATGTTGTCTATCCATGGTATCCATACTGAGCGATCAGCTGATTAAATTTGTATAGGAAGTCGGTTTTTTTTTTGAGAATTTCTAATTGGTTTTTTCGGAGAATTTGTTCATTTTATTGGGAGAATCACCCCGAAAAGTTACGCTTGCCACATACTATCAAGTATCAAGTCAAGTACTATCAAGTATCTAAATATATAAAAGGAGAAACTGACTGACTGACATATCAATGCACAGCCTAAACGGCTAAACGTAGGCACTTGAAATTTGGAAGGGACGTAGCTTAAGTACCGTAGAGGTGCACTAAGAAAGGAATTCCCGAAATTCCCACGGGAACGGGAATTAGCAGGAAAATCCTTTTGTATGAAAAATCTAAACCGCTTAAGTTAGATGCTTGAAATTTAGCATGCGGTACCTTAGTAAACTTAAAGCTTAGTTGCAACAGGATATTGCAAAATTCCCATGGGAAAGGGAGTTAGCGGGAAAAAACTTTTGTATGTAAAAATCTAAATCTTAAACTAAATCAAATGTAATCTGTTCAAAATAAAAAATTTACACGCAAACGAAGTTGCGGGCATCAGCTAGTACCTACATAAAACGCACAATAGCCCAATAGGGTAAGTGCGGAAAACGCTCAACAAACACATAACATACTTCTATATC
Organism: Aproaerema taeniolella; assembly: GCA_949987775.1. Lineage (NCBI taxonomy): Eukaryota > Metazoa > Arthropoda > Insecta > Lepidoptera > Gelechiidae > Aproaerema > Aproaerema taeniolella. Next base: position 1,345,972 of record OX465261.1, on the reverse strand, counting down.
TATCTTCTATATATATTCCATACATATTGTAATCAGGAAAGATTTGATTGTTTGTTTGTTTGCATTGATAGGCTCCGAAACTACTGGACCAATTGGAAAAATTATTTCACCATTAGAAAGCTACATTATCCCCGATGGACATAGGCTATATAATTTTCCCGAATTCCCACGGGCACGTGTCCCGGGCGGAATGCTAGTCTATCTATTTATAAAGAGGAAAGATTTGTTTGTTTGTTTGTTTTCATTAAATAGGCTCCGAAAGCACTGGACCGATTTACAAAAATTTTTCACCATTAGAATCCTACATTATCCGTGATGAACAGGGTTTATGATTTTCCCAAATTCCCACGGGAACGAAGTCCCGAGCGCAAAGCTAGTAAATGATAAGAAAGGAAGGTATGTGGGTAAAAGGCGTAATTTTCTTGCATTTGGCGTTGTACGCGTATCTCTATTCATCAAAACGCTCGTGTCCAATGCGTTGACACTACCTGGGCCCGAATTCTGTAACTTCAGTTGTGTGTTGATGGAATGGTCGCCATTAATCCGTTCAAGTGGCGAAATTGAGAATTATCCAAAATTCATACATCTAATGACGGCTGCTTTGACTGGTGGCGCCACCGCCAACTGATTTTCAGTTGCTAGATAGTTTGCAACTTTACGTTTGGTTAGCGGTGGCGCTGCTGGTCGAGGTGGTTGTCAGCAAGTGTATGAAAGTTAAATAGTTCTCAATTTCGCCACCTGAACAGATAAAATGGCCTCCATACCATCGACACAAAATTGAAGTTACAGAATCCGTCCTTGGGGTCATGGTTAGGCTAGCTAAACAAACTTCTCTTCGAACACAATAGGCTCTTAAAAGCCTCCAAATGTCTAACAATAACAAAGTGGGCAAGTCCAGGTATTATCCGGTATTCATGCCCCGTTGACCCGCAATAAATTTACAACTTACTTCGTCTACCTTTGTCCATTAATTGTGCTCTCTCACAACTGAATGATTTATACAGTTTAAGTTGGACTCAGGGTTTGTTAGCCATCGGTTGTTGAGCGCTAACTGTAAACATTAGAGTTTACTTTAGATCAATGAGGTTAAGCAACGTACACAGAGACAGGGAACCTGATGGGTGACCGAAGTGGCAATTTATCACGAGCGTTTCCGTGTTCCCGGATGTTGTCGATTGACTACAGTCGTTAAAACCAAGTCAGAGACCATTAGCGGGTTTGAAAACTCTGACACCAGGGTTAGCCAAGTTCGCCACATACTTGTAGGTATCTACACGACAAAGAAAAGACTTTAGAAAAAAGATCTACTTTCTAGCGTTTTAGGTGGGCTTGACCATCAAAGACGATTTCATCATGATCCTTATAGGTTTCTGTAACTAACTTACATAACCCTGAAAACTTACGGCACTGTAAATCGAACCCAGTACCTCTCTCTCAGTCAAGCTTTTTATACATTTCAGGATAGCCAGAACGTCACATGCGTATGTGGTTCAGGATCACCTGACGCCACATTTGACATGTCAGCTTTTTGCCCACGATGCAGCTTCTTCTTCTTCTTATCGTATAGGTATAGTCAAGTGTGTGGCGAACTTGGCTAACTCTGGTGTCAGTGTTTTCAAACCGCACAATGGCCTCTGACTTGGTTTTAACGACTATAGTCAATCGACAACAACCGGGACCGACAGCTTAACGTGCCCTCTTAAACACGGAAATGCTCGTGATAATTGCCGCTCGTGATGCAGCTAAGCCCCCCCGTCCCACTTCTTGGGCCTTTTTATAATTCGAAAACGGCACGGCACAATTGTATTACCATTGCCTTCTACGTACAAATGATACTAGAAGCTGGGAATATAGGGGGTAATGGTAATTCAAATTTTGACATGCCGTGTCGTGCCGCTCGAATTATAAAAAGGCCCACTGGCTTTTATAGTATGTCTCGGAAGAGTTAGCAGCTAGCACATTCTAAGTTTTCTCTCACTCCCAGTCCAGCGAAAGAAATCCTTAACGATAAGGAAGAAAAAGTTGATAAAAATGATAAGTGACGAAGTAATACCAAATAGAATTTGAATATTGAAATGATATGTAAACATTAACAAACCAATTTCGTGAAGAAAGAACAAACAAACAAAACGGATGTCTTATTTAAAATTCCTGTGTACCCTCCAAAAACACCATCAACAATCTTGTTTTTATTTGGCGTTTATTTGCAATATAGAAAATGAGCAAGCTGTAAGGTAAGGCAGTTCGTTATTAAGGCCTATGAGCAACATCAGGTATAAATATCTGTCCAAAAACTTCAACAACTACGGACTTATCGCCCCTTATCCTTATATAAATAAGGAACGAAAATAAAATATTTTGACTCTGTTAAAATTAGACGCTATCTACTCAAAAGCCGACAGTAAGGTTTACCACATAACCCAAAAACAACATCTGTTTTTTACATTTACCCAGGACCCGTCGATTAAGAGGCACTACCACTCGCCTAACCAGCTGACGTAGATGTACGAAGTAAGGTTCGATTCCCGGTCGGGGAAAATATTTGTGTAAAAATCAGATGCTTGTTCTCGGGTCATGGGTGTCCTTGTGTATGTTCCAAGGGGGGGTCCCTAGGGATAACTATAGTGTGGGCCTCAAAAACAACAAAGCAAATACAAGGCAGCCCCTGCTGGTCACAAAAATTCTATACTGAACCAGCCTTCGAACGTCACTCGGAAATTGGCCTCCCTCGAACACTTGAGTGTCGTGACACCCGTGACACTAACAAATGGTGTCAGTAATTAGACAAGCTGTGTCGCCGCTCTCGCGAGATTGCCGACACTCTGTGCCGAGCCGATAAGATACTCTAATAGATTTTCAACTTCGGCGGACTTTGATTGTTTTTGTTTGGCACGGCCTATAGGCTTTTTCGATTGTGTGATTGGTGAACAAAGAGCTAACGAGTGGTTTAATTGTTACAAAGGCGGAATTATCCCACGAGGGGATTTCTTCCAATCTAGTGAGACTACTAAAGAGAACAAAGAACTACTCGGCGTATAAATAAATTAATACGATTATTGTGATTTTTGTGTAACAGCTTTTATTTTTACTACTTTCCAGTGCTCCCATGTTCAACCCCGATAAAAAAGAGGGGTGTTATAAGTTTACGTGTTTATTTATGTATCTGTACGTCTGTGTGTTTGTGTATTTGACCAAAATTGGTTCAACCGTTTAAAAGTTATAAGCAATCTAATGTCGGAGGTGATCCAAAATTTTAAATTTTAGAGTCATCTGAAAACAATCTCTATACTATAATTAAAGTTGTTGGATGTAACCAAAGGTCACATGGAGTTCTAAACAGTGGAAATATTCGTAAAAATATTAAATCTAAATTCGTTAGTTATAGATAAAAGTATAAAAAATTTGACCCGGAGGGAATTCTATTTATTGAGTGTCCGAAATGTTGTCAAGTGAACAAACAGCATTTATAAAAAACATAGCTTTAAAAAACTTCCATGTAATACGTATATAACTACTCATTTTAACTATATGATGCATAAGAATAAAAAATCAATTACACCCCCAAAACCCAGCAAGAGTTGGAGCTCAAAAATTCTAAAAATGAGAATCGGTAGACATGGGCACGAATGCTGTTTTCTTTTCGGACGAAGGAAGGTACAGACTCTAGGTTGGCTTTCATCCTTAATAACTGTCCGATAACCGGGCCGACAACCCGGCTCAACCCGGGTGATTTGACCGATTCGACCGGGAACTTTGCTCGATTAATATAAATTCAATTTGTGTTAGATGGACGCCTGTAACAAGCGACAAGGGATAGACGCAAGCGATTATAAAGTGGAGGCGATTTTATTAGCGATGCTATCTTTTGAAGCTTTGGCTGTTCTGGTATTAATCGCTATTCTGGTAAAATGGTGATCGGTTGAGAGGCGACTAAGGAAACACAAATGAGACCTGCCTCCTAGTAATCCATCTTAAGCAACGACACTTCAGTTTGTTTTCAATCTGAAGTGGCGTCCTATGGTCTCATGCGGTGTGGAAGGCTCTGTAAATGGCCGCCTGGTTCGCGACCACCCTCTTACCGAAGTCCGAAGCCAAACAGCTTGCTGTGTTCCGTCAGTGCGTGGGAGTACCAGTTCCTTAATTGGCATTTTCTGAGTTAACTCGCTCCATCGTCGACCTCATCTATGACGTTGGTCAAGATTGAGTTCAAGAGTTAAAACATCTCATAATAATAAAAAAATAGCGTTTCAGTTGATAAGGGCTCTTGTTTCCGCATTTAGACTCTAAGATGGCCCTTTATGCGTGTGGGTCGGTGGCTATTCCAGCCACCTCAGCTCCGACCAGAAGCTCAGAATCCTCCTGGAGAATTCACAGGCTTCACGAAGCGATTCCTGGTAGGATTTGTGCCCGTTGGTCCGTTGGTGGTTGGTGACTTATTCTATTAGCAAACTGTAACTGCGCGCTTGATGCGTCTTTATTTTTTTACATCACACAGATCCTTTTCATGCTTCGCTAGGAGTGAAAGAAAAACTTAGAATGAGCCAGCTACCTACTCTTCCCAGGTTTACAGTAAAAGTCTGTAAGAGGGTCAAGATAAGAGTTTTGCTGTATAATGGGTGAAAGGCTGACCACCTCTCACCATTATGCAACTTGTTCCATCTGATAACCTTCACTATTTGTGTCAAACGTGGCATCTAGTGGTTCTAGAACCGGCCGGCCGGTTTGATCGAGTGGTAGTGACGCTGCCTCTTGATCGGCGGGTCCTGGGTTCGATCCCCAGTCGGGGCAAACATTTGTGTGAAAAGCAGATGTTTGTTCTCGGGTCATGGGTGTTTATGTTTGTCTTTATGTGTGTTCCGAGGGACCCACGACACAAGGGAAAACCTAAGTGTGGGCCTTTGAGTGTGTAGCGTTTGTTTATTTTTATTTTATAGAACCACTGATGCTCTGCCTACCCTGTTAGGGATTATAGGCGTGAGTGTGTGTATGTGTATGTAGATCTGTTTTTGACCTCCGACAATAAGGGGTGTTATAAGTTTGACGTGTATATCTGTGTGTCTGTATGGGGCATCGCAGCTCCTAAACGAATGTATCGCTTTCGATGCAGCTTTTTTGTTTGAAAGTTGACGTAATTTGGTGGTTTTTAGCTATATTTCAAAATTGCAAACACGTTCAAACTTACCGCGGTCGGGGGACTGGTGAATCGCTTATCACCTCTACCATTCCCCTTAAAATTTCCATGTCCACAGAAAAGGACCTTCTGACATATCCGGGTCTCTGATCGGATAGTGTGGTAACGGGTATCGGGTATCGGGTATCGGGTATTACCTGTAAGCCTACTCACATGTGAATACCTAATCGTCTTTCTTCTATAACATGAAATACCTACTACCCCTACTATCATTATAAATGCGAAAGTAACTCTGTTTTTCGTCTGTTACGCTTTCACGCCTAAACTACTGAACCGATTTTGATGAAATTTGATGCAGAAATAGATTAGACCTTAGGAAAGGACATAGGCTACATTTTATCCCACACATGAGCATGATGTAACCTGTAGTCCACGCAGACGGAGCCGCGGGCGGATACTAATAGTAAAACTACATCTAGGTCCTGACGGAAGATCAGCGCTGTAGTCTTTGTCTGCAGCATAATGCTGAGTCAGCGCCTCTTCACTCCTGTGACACTCAGTGTCGACTGATTCTTACTATTTTTAATTTTGTTTTTATTTTTTAACTTTTTCTTATTGCTTTGTTTGTGTTTTGATGTGTGTTATTGGAGTGAATAAAGCTGTTATCTATCTATCTATCTATCTATCTATCTAGTAAAATACTTTTACTGAATTAGTTTATTATTTATGATGTACAGACAGCATTACTTTATACATTTGCACTACGAAAGTCGGCGTAGGTGGTTTATACACAAGCAACGTGGCGCGGCGATCTATTTCTGGCAAAAAAAACCTTTGCTCCGTAGTTATTAAGATTCATTTTACGTTGCTTTGATCGCTGAGTCGCCGCCGCCGCGCTACTAAACAGCACCTTACGCTATGAGCGAGAGAAGGGCGACGTCAAGGTCAACATGTGTAATCTGATGCGTTGTTGTAAGTACAGGGTCAACAGCATATAATGCTATCAAAAACTGACAAATTTCTTCAATCTATTTTCTATTTTATCTCCATGCATTAGAGTTTACATATATTGCGGAAATTTGACAGTTTGTGGTAACTTCGGCTTTCTAGGGTCAAGAGTTTAGGCTGGGCATTGGTGAGTCAGTGAGTCAAGACCTGCAACTTTATATACGACTGCACTACAGCACTGAGGTGCAAGACGTCGTCGAGTACATACGGCAGAAGACAAAAGTTCCCTTAGGTCTCCAGAGAGTGAAACCGCGGGAATCGCATCACCATGCTATTTTCAAAGCATTTGTGGTGCGGTTCCCGACGTTCATGCTGGAGACAGTCATGAAGGAGAGCTTTTGGCCGGAAGGCGTAGTGTTCCGCCGTTTTCGAGGGAGATTCCCGGTTAAAGACACCCCCGGAAAAACACCCGGGAAATAGTGTTAATTAAGTTTTAATTTTGTTAAATAATATTTTAAATGTATGTTACTCTGTAAGGTATTTATCTATGGGCCTAGTTGCCTAAAAATCAATGATTTTATTATTATTATTGTTATTATTATTTAGATTATCAGAAATCTATAAACCAGACAAAACTAATTGGATACCTAGTAAGAAATACTAGGGTATCCAATTGGTTGTGTATACTTACTGATAAGTAAATACATACCTAAGCAAACTAAAGTGCAATATCGGCAGACCGTGTCGAACTAATTAAAAAAGTGCAGTTCCGCTGATAGAGACGCCATGGTCATTTGCATGCAGAGGTGGACTTGTTTTTAGGGTTCAGTTCAACGCCACGAAATTTAAATTTTGTTTTTAAGGCGACTACAGCACCTAAATAACGTTTTTATGATGCGTAGATAAGCATGACGCACTGCATTAAATCGAAGAAAAAAAATACTACGGTAATATTCAGGACATAAACTAGATAAGTAGTTTGCTGAAAACATGATTCAGCACTTTTGGTTCTATAGAAAAAGCTCACAAAGTCACCTCTAAATACCTATATAGTGTATCTTTTAAGCTGTAAAAACGATACTAAAATGCACACAGGAACTTGAATTTGCTATCAAAATGTTCGTGATTGAACACTCTCGATAAGTAGTTAACGCATTTTTCGATTTAAGCTGTTACCTTTCCATAAATCTCATTTTTCTAACTTTCGAACATGTTTTTACGCACGCGCGCTTTCATAGTCCGTAAACTTCGTGTATCGACACTGTTCGTACTGCCGGCCCAGGCCTGTTGAGAAACGGAGATGCCACTATTCCTATGTGTACTGCCTTTATCGGGTGCTGTAGTCGCCTTAAGGTCTGACATTGTGTGTCGCTGTAATTTTAAACAAAATACCTGTAAGGTTTTTAGATTATGCCTTATTGAGTTACTGTTTTCTTCTTCTTCTTTTTCGTGTAAGTATAGTCAAGTATGTGGCGAACTTGGCTAACCCTGGTGTCAGAGTTTTCAAATCGCACAATGGCCTCTGACTTGGTTTAATGATTGTAGTCAATCGACAACACCCGGGACTGATAGCTCTTACTATTTTGACTCTTTATGAGATGTGTTATGAGTTTTCCACGAAAATACTTACTCGTGAAATATCTTTGCTAGAACAATTTTAGCGTTTGTTGAAGCAGTTTCTTCAACACCAACTCCATAAGGCCTAATCTAAAAACTAATTCCATAGGGCGTAATGTAAGTATCGGTTCGGTTGTATCGTTAAGGAGCCGAAGTCAGAACCAATTAAAGTGTATACTCTTGCATGCAAACTCATGATAGATGAAGAAGGCCGCCTACTTGTATACATTATTTCAAATTCACTGTATAAACATATTCTGTAATCCTATGGTGCAATAAAGAATATATGAAGCACTCATGAGCCACTTTAGAGCTGTCATAATAGCTGGTTTCCTCACTCACCCTAATTATTTTTTCTTAGCCCACGGGACCCCATAGCTGGGAAAAGACCTCCTATTTCTCTACTTTTCCCGTTCCGGTGCTAATTATGGCCAAGTAGGGTTCAATCTTGTCGCCACTTTTTTCTTAGTCTGCCTCAGCGTCTATGGACATCTTAAAGGCACCTAATTTGTGACGATATTGCCCATCGGTCCTCACAGCAAGCGGATCTCTCGCCTTAACCTGTATTTCTGTGTATATAACGATGTCAACTACCTGATTAGATACTGTGGTATGCAGACCTTCATGGAGGATCGGGCATAACGCAACTTCTTTCTCATTCGGTCATTTCGAAGAAGATAATTCGAATATCAATTTAAAAGGTTTGAAATGGTATTCGATGTCAACATTCGAAATGAATGAAGATCTGGTCTTACGCCATTCATTGTAGAGAGCTCGCGGAATAAGTTCTTGTATACGTTCATAGGCGTGCAAATAGCACTTTCCTAAGCGTTGTTTAATCATAATAACCGTGAATTGTAATAAAAAGTAAGTGTACAAAAGTGCTAGTAATTGTTTATATTATAGTACCTGAAAGAAGAGCTACGCATTTTCACTATTTGCACCCAGAACAGGTACTACAATACTATAAATGCTGCGTTCCTTTGCCCACTTCTCTGTTATTGACCATTTCTGGGCACCATAAGTTAGGATAGGCATAGAGCAGGAACACATGTCGATGAGTTTTCAATAAGAAAGAGTATTTGTTTGTCCTTCCCACATGTCTTTTTCTTCTTCTTATCGTGTAGGTATTGTCAAGTATGTGGCGAACTTGACTAACCCAGGTCTCAGAACTTTCAAACCACCAAATAACGAATTAAGTTTTTTGCACAGGGTTAGTTGAAGGGTTGGATAGTGACATAGGCTAGTTTTCCACGTGAATGAACTTGCAGGCGGAAAGCTAGTTCTCTATAGAAACAAATAGCACTTGGTTTTTGAGTCTTCATATATTTTTTCCTCTGTGCGTTTCTAACAAAATATACGGAACTCTCTGGAGTATCAAGCATGTCGCGCTTACCAAAAGTTACCTAAGGCAATTTTGCGTGTTCCCTTTTTCCTCTGGTAATTGGACGACGATTGCTATTTGAGGATGGTTGCTAGGGAAAATTTGATCATTAATATTTATTAAAGCACATTTCAGTAGTAAAAAGTAATTCAGTTAAAATCAATACGCCAACGTAGCCAACAGTTTGCATTTGAAAAGTAAGAATTTTAATTTTGTTTGTTTATTAAGTAGTAATGGTTTCTAAGAAAGAAACCAGGGGTGGTGTGGATCATTCATTACATTTTATGCCCGTATTACAGAAGGCTTAAGTCTTGATCCATACTTAAGTATTTATTGGCTCTTTCTGTCACTATAAAAATGACAAAGACGACTGCTACTTAAGTATAGATCAGAGTTTGAGTCGTGTTCTGTAATACGAACCTTAGTGATCAAAAATCGTCATCCTCCTGCCGGCGGTGCACCCTGCTGATCAACGGACGAGCCTCTGGCATATTTTAGCCCTTATGAGTTTCTTTACTTGATATTAGCGAGTTCGCCATTCTTGAATTTTTATAAGTAGATAATGGCAAACTCGCAAATTTTTATATTTGTATGTCTATGGACGCCACAAACGAGTTTACACAGACACACAGATACACTGATACACAAAAACGCCCCTTTTTTGTCGGAGTTTAGAATAGAACAGAATAAAAAAATCTTTATTTTAAAGGACATTCAGGATGCCATTTAAAATAAGTCAAGATTACATTAAATACATACAAACATATATTAAAGGATTTAAATACATACATTCATATTCGTTCTTTTGACCCTATTGACTCTACGCCTATCTGCAAAGGTGCAGTCTTCCCCAGAGAAGAATACGCAAGAAACTCCGAGGGCGCTCTTTTTAATCACATTACAAATTTTCTAATTTTAACTAAATCTGAAATAACTCTAGAGCTGAGCAGTTCATTTCCATGGCTGATTGTCGGAAATTCTGTAATAAGATGAGTCTTCTTCTAATCGTGTAGGTACAGTCAAATGTGTGGCGAACTTGGCTAACCCTGGTGACAGAGTTTTTCAAACCGCACAATGGCCTGTGACTTGGTCTTACCGACCAGGCCGGGACTGACCATTTAACGTGCCCTCCAAAGCACGAAGACGCTCGTGATAAATTGCCACTTTGGTCACCCATCAGGTTCCTGCCTCTGTTGACGTTTCTTTACCCCACTGATCAGATGAGATGAGCGAGCCCCACTGGGCTATGAACCGTCTACAATTTATAAATTCCTAAGGCATGATCTCTAGTTACTAAGAACCAGGGAATATCAGGCATTAATAATGTAGGTGTTGTTGACGTTCGATGACCAATAGCGCTAACCGCAAATGACAGGCGGCCATTTTGTTGACGTAGATACCATCATGAAGCCATCGCTCACGACGCCAAACGCCATCACTGATTTAGCCTATTCTGTGTCGGACTTAATTATATTAATAATGGAACATCAAATAATAACAATAATTTTAGGCTTGAGGGATATTGATTTCGACATCTGATTGTCACTTTCTTGTTCATAAGGGTTTCGAGTTCAAATCCTTTAATTTTGCCAGTTTTGTGTTTAACTTTTAGGGTTTCGTACCCAAAGTGAAAAAACGGGACCCTATTACTAAGGCTCCGCTGTCCGTCCGTCCGTCTGTCCATCCGTCTGTCACCAGGCTGTATCTCATGAACCGTGATAGTTAGACAGTGGAAATTTTCACAGATGATTTATTTTTATTGGTTCTATAACAACAAATCCTAAAAACCAGAATAAAATAAATATTTAAGTGGGCTCGAGGTATCTCATGAACCGTGATAGTTAGACAGTTGAAATATTCACAGATGATGTATTTCGGTTGCTGCTTTAACAACAAATACTAAAAAGAATAATTAATTAAATGCTGCTTTATAAATTACTTTAACGAATTTGTACTTTCTACTGTCGCTATGTATAACTTTAGTAAAACTTAACTTCATTGTTTTTAGATCTTATGTATTCATGTTTGTTTATGTCGCTTAATATATAAACTGTGCATGTGGTGCTGTCCTGTAAGTGGTAAGGCATTTAGTTCTAAATTAAGTTAGCATAAGTAATATATGTATCAGTGTTCTTGCTGTTGGTCAGCAATAAAATAAATAAATAAATATTTAAGGGGGCTCCCGTACAACAAACGTTATTTTTTCCCCCCTTTTATAGTGATAATGGTTTTTATAGAGTCCGACTCGCACTCGGCCGATTTTATTGTTATATTTATTCATTTACATTAATCGGTGTAGATATTAGTTGATTTGATAAAGAATGTATCCTGCAAAAAAACATATTCTCTGATATTCATATTATAGAGAGCATTTAAATGCTAATTTTATTTTTAATTAGCTTTTCTCCCGAGACTTCCTTACCGTGAGAATTCGGGAAAATTATGTAGCCTATGTTACTTAGGAAAAATGTAGCAGTCTTATAGTGAAAGCATTTTTGCAATAAGTTCAGTATTATTTGAGTTTATTCGTTACAAACAAACAAAACTTCCAAAATACAAATCTTTTCTCTTTATATATATGTATATATATATTATGTAGATTTACTTCCGGAAAATCTTAAATTGGAGTTTACATTTAGAGTACAAACAGCAGTACGTCAAGTTATCCATTACATAACGAAAGGCGGCACTATTACGAGCAAGATAAGGGCGACGTAAAGGTCAATATGTACAGCCTGATGTGCTCCCGTGTGTACTTTAACCGTGTGGCAACCCACACTAACAAAGTGAAGCGCTAAGTGAATTACTTTCTATTTTTAATCCACGGCCATTTTATTAAAATAAACGACTTTTCGCCAATTGTCACGTAAACTGTTTCGAATTGACGGCAATTGGCTCAACTGCCGAATTAACTGTAATTACTATCGCTTTCGAGTTTTCGAATGTTTTCGGTGGGACGTTCCGTTTTATTTATTGCGTTCAGTGGAAGTTTCGTAATATAGTTACAGAAAAAGCTTTTAGAAAATGACCCTTTTTTACTTAAAAGCCCGTGTGAAAAACTGAAAACCGGAATGCAGGTCACTGCGTTCAATTCAAATGGTTTTAAAAATGGTGGGGATTCCACTTATGTTAACTAGTTTTTTCTCTAAAAGGATTCATCAAATATCTGCCCAGCTTTCAGTTAAATGAGTTAGACCGAAACACGGAGCACTTAACCAGGTCGGCTACTCCACTAATCAATGGCGTCACAGTGGCAGTTGAATGAGAATGAAGACCATTTTCTCTGTTCAGGTAGCGAAAAAAATGGCAATTTCGTAGATAAAGACCTTATAATTATAGAATAGAAATGCTTTATTTCGGTACAATACAGACATCACAATATAGAAACACAGAAGACACTTTACAGACACAAAAAAAAACAGAAAAACAAAAAACAAATTAAAGATACTTACAATTACAAAAGTGTAGCAAGCAGAAGTGGCAGTGGGCTGGCCATGTCTGTCGCAGAACCGACGAGCGTTGGAGTAGACAGGTTCTCGAATGGAGACCACGTCTTGGCAAACGTAGTGTAGGACGCCCCCCAGCCAGATGGTCAGATGACCTAAAGAAGATAGCAGGTAGTGGCTGGATGAAAACAGCGGAGGATCGTGCAAAGTGGCGCACCTTGGGGGAGGCCTATGTTCAGCAGTGGACTGTAATAGGCTGATATGATGATGATGACAATTACAAAAACACAACCATAAAACAAAGTGCTGTACTGTGTTGCACAGACGAAATCGGCGCTGACTCAGCATTTTGCTACAGTTGTACCTGTAGCTCTGATATTCTGCGGGTGATAGTTTATCAGCATTTCGCCCTCGATTCAGCAAAACGAAAAAAGTGTGAGCTTATTTACGCATGTTTTAATAACAAGCGTCAAAAAAGTGTCGTTGCCCTCGCGCAATCAAAGTGAAGTTTCACCGTCATCTGATTGATGCGACGCGCGAGTTTGTCGCAAATAAATAAAAGAAAAAATAAAGTGACAGTTATTAAGTACTATAACGTTATGTAGACTTAGTTTTATTTTTAGTTTTTAGAATAGTTTACAAACAAAGAAATGCTGTTTGCAAAAGCAAAGTTAACCTATAACTTTATTAACATCGCGCTCAGAATGTCACACAGGTTATAAACCAGCGCTTTGATTTGTACTCGCTGCCATGTTTACCTTGTCGGGGCAATTTTGAAGTTTTAATTGGCTACGAATTTTGAGGTAAGATTGATTATGTTAACTGGAGATAGAGATAAATATAAATAAACTCGTTTACGAACTCTCTACGCTGTGCTATTTACCCCCGATTGAAAAACTCTAATAAGTTTTATGTATACAGGGCTTTAGATATCTCTCTTGCAACCTCTCGGGTTAATCAGTCCATGAAACTGAACAACTTCCCCAAGGAACATAAGTAGGTCAAAATACGAAAAAAAAGATTGAGTTCTCATACAAACTTCATCAGCATATACTTAGAGTATTTTGTATGGGAGATCAAATTTTTTTTTCGTATTTTGACTAAAGTTCCTTGGGAAAGTTGTTCAGTTTCATGGACTGATTTACCACCCGAGAGGTTTCAAGAGTATCTCTCTAAAGCCCTGTATATGTGTTGCTCAGTGATCTTTATGTTTGTATGTGCCATCGCAGCCTGTAAAAAATCATTGCTTTCATTTTTTATAATAAATATACAGAAAATAGGTTTTAGGATTCCGTACCCAAAGGGTAAAAAACGGAACCCTATTACTAAGACTCCTTTGTCCGTCCGTCCGTCTGTCTGTCTATCCGTCTGTCACCAAGCTGTATCTCATGATAATTAGGCAATTGAAATTTTCACGGATGATGCATTTCTGTTGCCGCTATAACAACAAATACCTACTAAAAACAGGATAAAATAAATATTTAAGGGGGTTCCCATACAACAAACGTGATTTACTTACCGTTTTTATTATAATGGTACGGAACCCTTCGTGCGCGAGTCCGTCTCGCACTTGGCCGGTTTCTTTGATTTTTTGGTAACGTGATCAATGCAATGTGGTGATTGGTTGAGAATAACATCCTCTTCCGAGAATGTCATAAAAGGTGACTAAGAAAACACAAATTAATGAGAACTGCCTGCTATCAATCCATCCTAGGCAGCGACACCTTAAATTGTTCTGAATCTCAGGTGGTGTTTTATGCATACCACACACGGCAGAAGACAAAAGTTCCCTTAGATCTCCAGAGAGTGAAACCGTTAGAATCGCATCACCATGCTAGTTTCAAAGCATTTGTGGTGCGGTTCCCTCGGTTCATGCTGGAGACAGTCAAGAAGGAGAGCTTTTGGCCGGAGGGCGTGGTGTTCCGACGTTTTCGAGGGAGATTCCCGGTTATAGACATCCCCGGAAAAACTTAGTGTTAATTAAGTTTTAATTTTGTTAAATTATATTTTATATGTAGGTTTGTTAGTCAGTAAGGGCCTAGTTGCCTGAAAATAAATGATTTTATTACTATTATTATGCTCCCATACGGTGTGATAGGCTCTGTAAAGAGTCGTCTGGTTCGCGACTACCCTCCTACCGTACAGTGCTTCTTTGTTCTTAATGTCTCTCAACAAACAGGGTCTGTCTCTTTCTTGTCTTAAAAATCAATTAACTTATTTTTTATAGCGCAAGTTTTGAGTCCTTGATGCCAGGATTAAGGGAGATTACTAAAAACACCTTTGCTCTCCTCGGAGCTCCTATTTTTGAGATTGCAGTCCCTGGTGCCCTGGACGACAAAAACAAACTACTCGGACAGGTTCAAAAACATCTAGTTCAATTATCGGCTCATGTTGCTTTGACCCTTTTTCGTACCTGCTTCTCCTTGCCCAAGCTAACGTATGTGATTCGGACCACTCCAACATGGATTTTCCCCAGCGCTATATCTGCCATAGATAACACCATCCAGGCCACCCTGGAGAACATCATCAACGTAACGTTCGACGCCAACCAGTGGCGACAGGCGGTGCTACCTGTAAGGTACGGCGGTTTGGGCATCAGGAGTGTGCAGACCGTTGGTTTGCCTGCATTCCTTGCCTCGGTGTATGGGGTTGCTGATCTTGTTGATAGCATTCTTCGGGTCGACGGTGGAAGATGCAGCATCCCTTTTCACGACGACGCGATGGAAGCTTGGGCAACAATGTGTCCCAATGTCCAACCACCGGAAAGACTGGACTCTCAGAGAGCGTGGGACGATCTCAGCTCTAAGTTGCAGCTGTCGGAGTTGTCCGAATCACTTACAGGCATCGAAGTGGCCAGGATTAAGGCGGCAACGTGTCCGGAGTCGGGCGCGTGGCTCCAAGCCTTGCCCTCACCTCAGCTCGGAACGCACCTAGATGATAATTCTTTACGGGTAGCGGTCGCGCTGAGGTTAGGGTGTAGGGTTTGCGAGATTCATCGTTGTCCCTGCGGAACTTCTGTGGACGCCAGTGGTCACCACGGGCTCAGCTGCGCTAGAAGCGCGGGAAGATTCCCCAGACATCACGCTCTTAACGATATAATCCGTAGGGCGTTGGTGTCTGCAAATGTACCGTGCGTCCTAGAGCCCCCAGGCCTTAGCAGGACGGATGGAAAGCGCCCAGACGGCCTCACTTTGGTCCCATGGGAAAAAGGCCGTTCCCTCTTGTGGGATGCTACCTGTGTGAGCACTTTTGCAGCGTCCCACACCCCACATACTGTGAGGAAGGCAGGTTCCGCCGCTGAAAATGCCGCCAAACAAAAAACCACAAAATACGCTGACTTGTTGCAGCAATATCTATTTGTTCCTTTTGCGGTAGAGACGGGCGGACCATGGTGCGAGGAAGCAAAGACATTTATTAAGGAGCTAGGGCGACGTCTGCGCGATCGTGGTTGTGACCCCCGCTCCGGATCATACCTGGTTCAGCACATCTCGCTGGCCATCCAACGCGGCAACGCGGCCGGCGTGATGGGTACATTTGAGCCGGGTATGCTCCGAGGCGGGCTTTTCGACTGTTAATTTTTAATTAAGTTAATTTTATTACATTATAATTAAGTTTTGACATTATAATTAAGCTTTGTATGTTCTATGAAAATAAAGAATTACTTTAGACGTATCAGAAAAAAAATTAACTTATTCAAAATCCCAAATTTGCCAATAATTAATAATTTTCCACGTTAAAAACGTATGAGTCACGGACTTCAATCCCAACAACAGTTCGCACAAAGTAGACAACTAGTGTTTTTTGCAGACTACAATGCCTATTAGCAGATAACCATAAACGAAAATGTCACTCATTTATTTAGATGATGTTCTGGTTTGTAGTATTTTTTGGTTTTGTTGATTTTTTTTTTAAATCGCTGAATCATTTTCGATAAAATTTATATGGGACCACCTCTGGAGTATACTCTTTCGAACAAAAAAGAATTTTGAAGATCGGTCCATAATTGGCTGAGAAATCGGTGAACATACATAAAAAAATACATACAGTCGAACATAGAACCTCCTCCTTTTTTGAAGTCGGTTAAAAATAGAAACAATGCATCTTCCTATCTATATATTGTTGTCAAACTTTTTGTAATCAAAAAGAAACCACCAGAAAATTAATCAGCCGAGTTTAAAATTATAACATCGACTAGAAGGGATTAAAGCGGAAACGGAAAGCATCTCCTTCGAGTGACGTCACTTCCGATCCTTAGAGCCGTTAAAACTTTGATTTATTATGGAAAAGACGTAACTTCATTTACAACTCGCGAACTTAACTTGCGCAATTACGAACCGGTAACAATTGATCTAGTTTCACTTTCAGTTTAACTTTCAGTTGATCATTCAATTTGAAGAATTTGTCTTTCTTATTATTCTGTCCTATCTAAAATATTAAGTCAATTGGTTGTGTTAGTATCAGATGGCCGCGAAGTATGTGGTCTATGTAGCAACTCGTCTAAAACGCAATTTGCAACTCGGTGTTTTAGCAACTCGTCTAACCTGCAACTGGTTTAAAATATTATTTCGTCTAAAGCGTTTTTTTGTCTACTACTAGATTGGTCTAAATTGTAAACTTTTCTTAATTAACCGGCCGGTTTGGTCGAGTGGTAGTGACGCTGCCTCTCGATCGGCGGGTCCTGGGTTCGATTCCCAGTCGGGGCAAATATTTGTGTAAAAAGCAGATGTTTGTTCTCGGGTCATGGGTGTTTGTGTCTGTCTTTGTGTGTTCCAAGGGACCCACGACACAAGGGAAAACCTTAATGTGGGCCTTTGAGTGTGAAGTGTCTTTTTTTTTTAACAACTCGTCTAAATTGTCTTAAATTAAAATTCTGGACTAAAATACTGATTTAGGGATATTTAAAATGAATAAGTTTTTGAACCGTTTTTAACCGAGCGACAAATAATAAGGATTTTTTTTTTTTAGACCTCTTGCTTTATAGACGGCATACGTCCGGAATGGCGCCGGGTGGTACAAAGGCGAGTAAGCGATTTCGAAGAGCAGCGCAAGGCTGACCTCGATGCTAAGCGCGACGAGCTGAAAGCCCGTCCACCCGCTGCCATTCAGTACCATTATGTAAATGGTGTGCTCACGTGCCCCTATTACGCACGAGAGTTCACCCGGAAGATAGGCTACGTTAGCCATCTTCGAGCGCACCAGCGCCGTGCCGAATAGGAGTCGAAGTGGTCGCCATGGCCGAAATCGGTCGGATGGATCATCATCACGTTTTAGACCGGCCGCATTTTAGACGAGTTGCTACATAGACCACTACGTTTGCGGCCATCTGATACTAACTTAATTGGTTTCTATAACATTGACGTAAAATAGGAATAAACATTATACTTACACATAACTAGCTTTCCGCCCGGGACTTCGTTCCCGTGGGAATTTAGCCTATGATTATCAGAAATAATGTAGGATTTTAATGGTGAAATTATTTTTCAAGTCGGCCCAGTAATTTCGGAGCCTACTCAATGCAAACAAACAATCAAATCCTTCCTCTTTATAATATTAGTGTATATATTTAAACTCAAAATGTATGTTATTTGTTCTATTTATTTATTTATTATTTATTTATTATTATTTATTTATTTATTATTTATTTATTTTTTATTTATTTATTTATCTAATAAAATTACCACATGTTTGTGAGTTTATCACTCAGTTGCAGAAATGTTCATTAAAGTTATGAACATTTCTGCAACTGAGTGTTCTGCAAAACCTCTCTTAAATGGAATGCCGTCTTTGTTTACATCAACAAGACGGAAATTGATAGTACGATATTATACAGCTCGTAAAATCAGGTATGGGCTCAGCGAAGCTGATTTTCAGCCCATTTAAGTCAGAAAGTGTCTTTTATTTGCATGATATGGGTATCAAATGAAAAGTTTTGTTGAAAAGAGTTCAATTATTGAAAAAAATACCATCCTTTTAAATTTTTTAATATGTTATCTCTAAGTGAACTTTTTATGTTAATATCTGAATGTATCATAATAAGTATTCCACTTTTAACTTTGCAGGTCCCTTCCGTGACAAGAAGGAGTTTATGCCTCCCTGTAGACTATAAAAATAATGAAAACAACTCGTATAAAATACTCAACATTAATAGTTCCCTTGAGGCTTTTTGTCATCACCGAATGAACCACGGGGTTGTTATGGATGACGAAGATAAGAAAGAAAGGAGTCGTGAAACAAGATGCGTCAGAGAAAGTTTGTACTAACAGTGTAGTACTAACAGGCTCTTGAGGGTCATTGCGGACAGAGTGGACAGTCCAATACTGAAGTATTGGTCATTCCTACATGTGCTGAACAATTTTTAGCTTAAAGTCTACTAATATAGTTATAAGATTCTTGTTACTAATAAAATATGGACTTGTTGGTCTGAAATAAATATTTTCATTCATTCATTCATTCACACGTAGGTACATACAGGATGGTCCAAAAGGTAATGTCAAGGATTTTTTTTTCAGATTTCTCATCCCTCGTCGAATCTGAAAATACATCATGTATGTTCTACACTTTTATCCCAAAAGATTAAGATACGCGTAAGATATTTAGAAAAGTTCCTCTTTCAAGTGACAAGGAGCCATTGTGTTAACACAGGTTGCATCCCATACTAAGCATCACTCACATAACTCAAAAAAAATGTTTATCACCCCTGACATTCGATTGGTTTTAACTTTTGACGTGTGGTGATCGGTTGAGAATAACACCACCCCTTCTCTTTCCGTGGGTGTCGTAAGAGACCACTAAGGAAACACAAATGAGACCTACCTTCTAGTAATCCATCCCAGGCAACGACACCTCAATTTTTCTGAATCTGAGGTGTCGTCCTATGGTCTCATGCGGTGTGGTAGGCTCTGTAAAGGGCCGTCTGGTTCACGACCACCCTCCTACCGAAGTCCGACGCCAAACAGCTTGCTGTGTTCCGTCGGTGCGTGGGAGTACCAGTGCCTTTATAGGCATTTTCTGGGTTAACTCGCTCCATCGTCGACCTCATCTTTGACCTTATGGTCAAGATTGAGGTCAAGAGTTAACCCATCTTATAATAAAAAAATTAAAAAAATGTATGTTCTACACATTTATCCCAAAAGATTAAGGTACGCGTAAGATATTTAGAAAGGTTCCTCTTTCAAGTGACAAGGAGCCATTATGTTAACACAGGTTGCATCCCATACTAAGCATCAATCACATAACTCTAAATAAATTTTTTATCTCCCCTGACATGAGATTGCTTTCAACTTTTAAACAGCAAAACTAATTTTGATCAAATGTACCTCAGAAGCATCTCGATTACGTTAATTTTCCAACAAAAATAACACATCGAAATCGGTCAGACAGGCATACAGATGTATATCAGATACACACGTCAAACTTATAACACCCCACTTTTTTGTCGGGTGTTATAAAAGAAAGTACATACAAATATCTTACCAGCCCATATACGTCCCCACCGAGGGGCACGGGCTTCCCTTCGAAACACGAAGGGGATCCAGGCCATAGTCCACCACTCTGACCCAATGCGGGTTGGTGGACCGCTCGTCTTTCGGAAATGAATTTTCTTGGACGAGCGGGTTTCATCACGATGTTTTTCTTCACCGTTGAGCAAGTGATCATTAGAAATCCGTACATAAATCCGAAAAGACGAATTTAGTGGCCAAGCCCGCACCACAGGATTTGAACAAGCGACCTTCGGATTACGAGTCTGGCTCGTTACCAACTGGGCTAAAAATATAAACAATAATTTAATCGCGCTGGAACATTATGGCTCTTTTATGAAACATGAAGTTCTTTCCAATATTTTAAATACCTATCTCATTTTAAGTTTCCAGTTCGTCTGCTCTAAAAGCTTCTGAAAAGTGTGAAATTAATTGAAACCTCTCAAAGTTTCCCTCGCCACAATTATGAAATTAAATTTCTAATAATTAAAATTATTTTATACATCCGAGTACAACTTAATAATGTTCTCTTTTGTGGGTTCCTAGCTGTGAAGTGAATTAATTAATTACATCAACGTGTAGCGTTTCATACTTAATTAAAATTCTATAAGTTTACAACGAAGAATATTTTGTAGCGAGCTTCTCCGTACTTCTTAAGGTACTATAAACTACTACAAGAGATCCAGCGCTCGTAGCCCAGTGGCTCTTGCTGATCTCAATCGATCAGTGAGGTAAAGCAACGTACACAGAGACAGGGAACCTGATGGGTGACCAAAGTGGTAATTTATCACGAGCGTTTCCGTGCTTCGGAGGGCACGTTAAGCTGTCGGTCGTTAAAACCAAGTCAGAGGTCATTGTGCGGTTTGAAAACTCTGACAGCAGGGTTAGCCAAGTTCGCTACACACTTGACTATACATACACAATAAGAAGAAGACTACAAGAGATTTGCCAATAAGCAGTTTCATTATTCTTAACACACATTCTATACTAACTTTCCGCTTGGAACTTCGTTCCCATGAAAATTTGTAAAAATTATAAAGCCCGTATATTATTGATAACTATGCTATATTATTGAAAAGTTCCTCTAAAATCCGTTCAGTAGTTTATAAAAATTATGAATAAAATGTTATTACATACATATATACATACGTTCACGCCTATAAGCTCTATCCCTGTAAGGGTAGACAGAGCATCAGAGGTTTTAACACCACTTGATCCTACGTTTGATATAAATTCAGAGGTTTATTCGATACGATGTACCTAAGTTAATTTAAAACTTTGTTATTATTATTTTTTTTATTATAAGATGGGTTAACTCTTGACCTCAATCTTGACCATAATAAGGTCAAAGATGAGGTCCACGATGGAGCGAGTTAACCCAGAAAATGCCTATAAAGGCACTGGTACTCCCACGCACCGACGGAACACAGCAAGCTAGTAGGAGGAGGGTGGTCGCGAACCAGACGGCCCTTTACAGAGCCTACCACACCGCATGAGACCATGGGACGACACATCAGATTCAGAAAAAAATGAAGTGAAGTGGGATGGATTACTAGGACACAGGTCTCATTTGTGTTTCCTTAGTCGCCTCTTACGACACCCACGAGATGGGGTGGTGTTATTCTCAACCGATCACCACACGGTTAGAAATTTTGTAATTTTGTTAATTTTGTAAAAGAATGTACTGTTATTATTGTAACACACAAACGTGTTCTTAATATCGAATGTGGTATTTGCCTTTAATTGTGTACTCGTTTAGTTTTTAGTTCGAAGATTGTATGTTTACTTAATGTATTAGCGAAGTAAACGTTGGCAAATCTTTAAATAAAAAAAATAAAAAAAAGTAGTAAGAGGTTGTCAATAAAATTTAATTAAAATACAAGTCAACAAAGGACAAGCGAACGAAGTCGCGGGCAAAACGATAGTTCTCCAGTGTAACATTATATCAAATGGCTCTATAGTAAGCATAACACCTCCGGGTGTTTTGGAAGCTTTTGCCAAATTAATCATTCCGGGCGGGCGAGCCTGAACAATAGAATTTTGATGCCTCTCACTCGGCCCGCAGGTTCAGTAAATGCGGGGCTGGAATTCCATGAACTGTCGGTTAAATTCGAGCATTTTATGTTTATTTTTTTTATTCATTTTTTTAACCGACTTCAAAAAAGGAGGAGGTTTCTCAATTCGACCATATATATTTTTTTATGTATGTCCGCGGATAACTTCACGTTTATAAACCGATTTTGATTATTCTTTTTTTGTTGGAAAGGGAGTATCCCAAGGGTGGTCCCATGGTAAGGAAACCAGGATCTGATGGTGGAATCCTGAAGAAATTGAGGGAAACTCTCGAAAAAATTGTCTTTTTGGGATTGAAGTCAGTGAATCTTACGTTTTTGACGTGGAATTATTCTAAAAAGGTTATTTTTTAACCTACAATAAAAAAGAGGGGTGTTATAAGTTTGACGTGTATCTGTATGTCTGTGTTTCTGTGTCTGTCTGTGGCATCGTATCTCCTAAACGAATGGACCAATTTCGATGCGGTTTCTTTTGTTTGAAAGCTGACGTGATCGAGATGGTTTTTAGATATATTTGATTAAAATTGGTTCATTATTTTAAAAGTTATATTATAAACAATAAATCTCGGGGATATTTTTTTTATTTTAAAGTTATTTTTAGAATAACGACAGCGTAGCGTATGTCTTTTATAGCTAACCTTTGTTAAAAGATATGACAAAAACGGTGAAGATTCTCAATTAAACTCTAAGTTTTTTTTTCATGTTTGTTACGCGTTTACTTCGCCAATTCCTTTCGAACTACCCCGATTGCGAAGTTTGAACGTGTTTACCAAACCTAAAAAATTGCTAAGTATTCTGGACTGAATACAAAGGAAATCTGAGCGGTTTACCTTTGGTTAACACGTTCCAACTTACCGCAATCGGGGGGCAGAAAGTTGAATTATTAATTGATTTTGAATTATTTATTTTTTATAATAGGTATAAATTTATCGAATTTGGTTCAATCATACTTATTATATTCAGAAAACGTTTAGTCTTGTGTTAATCCTAAGTTTTTTAATGTAGATAATAATTGTAATAGAAACTCTCACGTCATCCATTTCCGAACGATTCAAAAATAGCCCTACAGAGCCTTATTTCCGGGTTTCATGAATGAGCCGCGGAGTGAAGGAACGTTTGCTGATAAATAAATTATAAGAACCTACTTAGTTTGTTCAGCACCTACAGAATGACCCTTTGTGAGAGGAGCAATCAACGAGATGCCATGTTTAATCAAAATTGCTTCGCAAAGACCCCGGTTATTATTTGACAAAGGCAGCTGTAATTATTTGGGAAGGGATACTTTGTAGCGTTCATTAGAAATATAAGATACTAGCTTTTCGGCCGGGACTTCGGGCCTGTGGGAAAATTAAGAATCCTATGTATTAATCCAGGGCCCTGATTCTGTAATTTCAGTTGTGTGTCGATGGAATAGAGGCCATTTTATCCATTCAGGTGGTGAAATTGAGAACTATTTTCATATACTTGCTGATAACCTCCCCGACCAGCAGCGCCACCGCCTACTGAAGGTAACGTGGCATACCCAGCAACTGAAAATTAAGTTGGTCGTCAAAGCAGCAAAAATGTATGTTTGGAGAGTTCTCAATTTCACCACCTGAACGGATATAAAATGGCGACCATTCCATTGACACACAACGCAAGTTACAGAATCGGGGCTACAGCACCCGATAAAGGCAGCACACATAGGAATAATGCCATTTCCGTCTCTCAACAGGCCTGGGCCGGCAGTGCAAACAGTGTTGATACACGAAGTTTACGGAGTATGAAAGCGCGCGTGCGTAAAAACATGTTTGAAAGTTAGAAAAATACTGCGTTAACTACTTATCGAGAGTATTCAATCACGAACATTTTGATAGCAAATTCAAGTTCCTGTGTGCATTTTACTACAGTTTTTACAGCTTAAAAGATACACAATATTGAGTATTTAGAGGTGACTTTGTGAGCTTTTTCTATCGAACTAAAAGTGCTGAATCATGTTTTCAGCAAACTACTTATCTAGTTTATGTCCTGAATATTACCGTAGTATTTTTTTTCTTCGATTTAATGCAGTGCGGCGTGCTAGTTTAGGTGCTGTAGTCGCCTTAAGCTACCTCCACAATTTTTTTTTTCAATATTGGTCCAGCCGTTTGAGCATGAAAGAGTAACAAACATCCATACATAAAAAGATTCGTGTTTATAATATTAGTAAGGAAGTCAGGACCAGAGGATGCCCGGGACTCCGATCCCAGGGTAATTCCGTAAAATCTTTTCTTATCCCTTGTCTGTGTTATAAAACGAAATCAGCTTTATCAGTGTCAGAACCTGCAATTTTTTATTTATAGACGGAAGAAGAAGATAGTGAAGAGAAATACCTACTTTTAATTTAACTTTTTTTAAACGCTCGCGTGAGGGATATTCACAAATAATTTTTAGGGAAAGAAAAATTTTGGCGCGAATGGGAGTGTAACCCATGACCCAAGGATTAGAACTCCTGTTGCACTAACCAACTGAGATATTGTGACTTCAAGTCAAGCGCCGAAACTCATTACCTTACTAAGCACGGAAAGATGGTGGTCCTATTCTACTCCGCCGGGGACTCACACGGCAAATTTGTAAATACTTACTCACTAACCGTCGCAGTCCTTTTCTACTTTCACGAATAACACAACAAAACTTACAAAAATGTTATCTTTTTATTAGGTCGAAATACATTTGCAAAGGTGTCCACCGTTGAGTTCAAAACAAGGAAGAGAATCCACAGTTTAGTGCCTCCATTGTAAAAGTTCAGCATTATAAGAAAATTACAGTAGGTACAATTCTCTCCCGTAATTTTTATTTTTTTACTTTGAGAATTTTTTTTTGTATTATAAGATCTCTTGACCTCAATCTTGACCATAAGATGAGGTCGACGATGGAGCGTAACCCAGAAAATGCCTATAAAGGTACTGGTACTCCCACGCACAGCAAACAGTTTGGCGTCGGACTTCGGTAGGAGGGTGGTCGCGAACCAGACGGCCCTTTACAGAGCCTACCACACCGCATAAGACCATAGGACGACACCTCAGATTCAGAAAAAAAATGAAGTGTCGTTGCCTGGGATGGATTACTAGGAGGCAGGTCTCATTTGTGTTTCCTTAGTCGCCTCTTACGACACCCACGGAAAGAGATAGGGTTGTGTTATTCTCAACCGATCACCACACGGCGTAATGTTAACTCTTGATGGGTTAACTCTTGACCCTAATCATGACTAAGGTCATAGATGAGGTCAACGATGGAGCGAGTTAACCTAAAAAATTCCACACGGCGATCGGTAGTCATTAAGAGTGATTAACATAGCTTATTACATTACATTTTCACCCTTAATGGCTACCCTCAAAGTGGTCTCTTTTAGATACAGTCATAAATTATATTATATTTAAATTGGAGATTCGGGAAGAATTGATTGAAATGCAGCAACTCGAACTATGTGCCATTCATGCGAATTTTCTCGAAGTGTGTAAGCGCATTTTTAGATATTTTTTAGTTTATAAAGGAAACCAACTATAAGTTTACGTGTTACGAGCATTATAAAGCCAATTATAGGTTATCCCGTATTGGAAAAAACATTTTATGATTCTGAATAGATATTTCAGAAAATTTTGTTTATGATATTGGGCCTTTTTATAATTCAAAAACGGCACGGCAAAACTGAATTACAATTGCCTCCTATGTAATAGTTATACTAGAATTATAAAAAGGCTCAACGAGAACATGTTTAAAACTAATACTTCGAAATTTTACCATCTATACTTCAAACGGACGAATAAGACAATTTTCTTTTCTCATTTGCGTCTTGGATATTTAGAAATTATCCAACTGTACATTTTTTGTATGAAAGTTGGACCGTAATGCGAAAAAACAAAGTTTTATGAAGCTTGGAAGTTGCGAACAATTGGGTTTTCGGCTGGAGCCTGGAGAGCCTTCGTCAAATCCAATATCGGAAACTTGGAGTTTTTGACTCCCCCCAACTCAGAACAAAGGTCCAAACAACTAGAGTTATACACCCCTGGGGTTTGCCGGAAAATCTTAAAAAATTGAATTTATGTTTTTTGGAATAAATTTTTTGTTGTTTACAAATATTATATATGTAAACTTCTCACTGTTAAACTAAAAGAAACTATCTACCAAGCTACGATTATGCTACGCAAATTCGTAGCTAGTTGCTACGAGCTACGTAAAGATAACTTTTTGACAGTTTGGGTCAGTCCATGAGTTTTGTCACTTTTTTGCATTGTCACATTAAACATACCCCCGCTAACCCCATGACTGTGACGTAATATCGTATTAAATTCGATTAGATTTTTATCTAAAAAATATTATATTATATTTTTTATTTCATCTAGTTTTTCTATAATCTCCAGACAGCAACAGGAAAAAGGAAAAATATAAAGTACACTCATGTCACACTGGTCTTAAACGAACCCAATTTTCGAAAACTAGTTAATAAAAATAAAACATGAATTCGTGTTAGTAAACTCCATCGAATTTCCTCTAAAATTTGCAGTTAGATTGTATCATGAATTTTGTATCAATTGCGGAGATCAAAGCAAACCATTTGAGATAGATTGCTCTCTCTATACGTAGGGATAATGTGTTAATCCAACGAATACGCATTGTATCACGAGTTTATTAAAGTTATACCGATTATATTGAAGAAATTACTTTTGTGGGTTCCTTTTGGGTCCTAAAAATTATTCTGTAGCCTGTGTAATAAGTGCTAGATTTCCGCCAACGGCTTTGTTCGCGTGGAAAAGTACACAGCTTCTAATTTCTTGTTGTATTTCGGTTATCATAAATTTTCCCAAAAGCACACAAATTTTAGCCCAAACACTTGGACCTAAGCCCCAACTCACAGGTGACACCCTAGTTTGGCATACAGAGGTAAAAAGTACAAATGTTTGGTACACAAAGTTTTTTAATTATATTATTACTAGCTGATGCCCGCAACTTCGTTAGCGTGTTAATTTTTTCTTCATTTAGTTTATTAAATATTGATTTAGTTTAAGATTTAGATTTTTACATATAAAAGTTTTTTCCCGCTAACTCCCGTTCCCGTGGGAATTTTGCAATATCCTGTTGCAACTAAGCTTTAAGTTTACTAAGGTACCTGCATGCCAAATTTCAAACGTCTAACTTAAGCGGTTTAGATTTTTCAAACAAAAGGATTTTCCCGCTAATTCCCGTTCCCGTGGGAATTTCGGGAATTCCTTTCTTAGTGCACCTTTACGGTACCTAAGCTACGTCCCTTCCAAATTTCAAGTGCCTACGTTTACGGTACCTAAGCTACGTCCTTCCAAATTTCAGTCAGTCAGTCAGTCAGTTTCTCCTTTTATATATTTAGATTACCTAGAAAACTGAAATTTGGTTTAAGGGTTCCTTTTATAACGTAGGCAAAGAATGAGGAAGGGCATCCTGTAATATCTTCTAAATCTAAACTAAAAACTCTGTTCTATGTTAGTCATAATGAGATTCCATATTTCAAATCCAATGAATAAATACTTCCTTGCAGCAAGTATGCAATAAAATGTTTCTATACAAGAGGGATGGTAAACCAATGGCACGTGTGCCATCAATGGCACGCGACAAAATATTTTCAGCACGCCACCGATTGGCATAGCACAGATAATAGAATACTTACTATACTAGTAGACAACTGCATCTCGAGTACGATGGTGATAGCGCGCATAATGCGCCGCGGTCCTATGTCAAAATGTAAACATTGACAAGACAAGCCTTTGCGTGGGGCCCTCGTGCGATCAAAGTGAAGTTTCAGGATCAACCGAGTGGCGCGCCGCAAGAGTTGGTCGCCATCGTGCTAGAGCTGCTGAAGTGAGCGTGACGGGTGTTTAGCTCTTATTCTAGTTTGATTTGAATATTTTCTCAATAAGTCCACATTGTCTTTGGTCTCATAAACATTTCTTTTAATAATTTTCCACGTTAAAAACGTATAGGAGTCGACGACATCAATCCCAACAAAGTTCGCACAATGTAGATAATTAGTATTTTTTGCAGACTACAATGCCTATTAGCAGAAAACTACGAACTAAAATGTCACTCATTTATTTAGATGATGTTCTGGTTTGTAGTATTTTTTTTGTTTTTATTGATTTTTTTTAAAAGCGCTGAATTATTTTCGATAAAATTTATATTGGACCATCTCTGAAGTATACTCTTTCGAATAAAAAAAGAATTTTGAAAATCGGTCTATAATTGGCGGAGAAATCGGTGAAAATACACAAAAAAATATATAATAATGAATAAAAAAATACATACAGTATTTTTTGAGGTCGGTAAAAATGGTACGTTCATCCATAAAGGTTCATGATTCCTGCTATACACCGATCCTTGCCTAGATTCATCCCCAACTTCATATAAACTTCTTCCGGGACTTAATAAAAATTCTTGAACGGGCTCGCGAGACTAACTTGGACTTTATAGAATGCGAATGCCTGGATAGATAACTTGATCTAGATAGGTAGGCTAGGCACTGGCATGTAATTGCACTTTTGCTCTATATATTTGTCTTGTTTTTAACTCTCAACATAAAAGAGGGGTGTTACAAGTTTGACGTGTTGTACATACATCAGTGTCTGTCTGTGGCATCGTAGCTCCTTAAAAAAAATCAAAGCAAGATAAATAGATAGATAGATACTTTTATGGTGTATTTTAATATTAGGGGGTTCCAGGGGCCAGCACGTCGGGTTGCCCAATTTTTATTGCAAAACTATTCTTACCCCAACAGCGCAGAGAGCTTACTTGTGGTTGCCTGATGTGCGGCACTCTGCACCAATTTTGACTTCTGATGTCATTTCAGATCTCATTTGTATACTTAAGTAATTAGATTTTAGATATTTCTTAGTTTCTTAAGTTTTTTTTGCTTAACTTTCAGTACGTTGTTGCCTTACTTGTAAAGAAAATGTTGTGCGTACATATTTATACATTTACCTATTCATAAGTTTTAATTGTCAAACATTAATATGTCTTGCTGTTAGTATACCTTTAAATAAATAAATATTAAAGTGCGCAAAGGCGGCCTTAAAGATCATGTTTCTTCAGAATCATGTTTCTTCATCAATCTTCAGAATCTCTATTAAAAGTAATCTCAAGTATCGCTTGACGTTCTGCCTACTCCGTCAGATACCAATAGTTCAAATTCAATAGTGTTTATTTCCGCCGTTTTTTCGTGGTCCCAGGATTTTGTCCCATTAATGGGACCACGAGGGAGAACTGTTTCTTGTAGTCCCAGTGCTATGTTCGCTAATATATTTATCCTCCTGTATATATTCTTTCTGCATTGAACATGTCAATACAGTAAATTACATGAGCACTTTTGACTTTGCGCATATTCGCAAAGGTGCAGTCTTCCTCAGGAGAAGAATAGGCAAATTCGGCAAAAATTGTACGAGGTACGACTCTACGAACCGTATATTTCAGTTACTTCCACAGCCTAATGTCATATGGCATTTTACTGTGGGGTAATGCTGCGGATATCAATAAGATCTTTGTCCTGCAGAAAAGGGCTGTTCGCGCGATTTATCAAATGAGACCTAGAATGTCTCTTAGAGAAATATTCAAAGAAATAGATATTCTGACTTTTGCATCCCAATATATATGTGACAATCTTTTATATGTGAAGAAAAATGAACATTTGTTTAAGAAAAATAGCGATAGGCACAATATAAATACTAGGACCAAGCATAAACTGGATGTACTAGACAGTCGTCTCCACAAGGTCACGAACTCTTTTATGGGTCAATGTATACGTTTCTACAATAAGATTCCCATGTGTATTCAAAATTTACCTTTGGATAAATTTAAGACAGTAATTAAACAAAAACTTTGCAAAAAGGGCTATTACAAAATTTCTGATTACATAACTGACAAGCAGCCATGGGAATGAACTGCTCAGCTCTAGAGTTATTTCAGACTTAGTTAAAATTAGAAAATAAGAAAATTTGTAATGCGTTTAAAAAGAGCACCCTCAGAGTTTCTTGCCTGTTCTTCTCTGGGGAAGACTGCACCTTTGCGAATAGGCGTAGAGTCAGTAGGGTCAATAGCACGAATGCGTATGTATGTATTTAAATCCTTTAATGTTTGTTTGTATGTATTTCATGTAATCTTGACTTGTTTTAAGTGGCATCCTGAATGTCCTATAAAATAAAGATTTTTTCTATTCTATTCTATTCTATTCTATTCTATTCTATTCTAAAAAAACTCCGAGGTTCGCTCTTTTTAAGTCAATCATATAAATTTTCTTAGTTCTAATTGTAATTGACTTAATATATGCATAACTCTGAAGCTGAGCAATTTATTCCCAGTGTGGTCAAAGGCCAGAGTAAGGGACTTCCTTTTAATATTGTTGTAAGAGCTTGTAGTCCAAACCCAAAGTAGAGTCAACTCGAAAGTTGTCGAGCGCTCGAGTAACTCCAAGCTTAGTGGCCTCACGCGGAGTCTTACGAGTGGCGGCTTACGACCGATACTTGAATAGGGAACAGCTTGTTAGTTTAATACTACCTCGTGAATAATTTTGGACAACTTAATGAATATGTTATGAAGTCTGACGACAGTTTCACATATGGAGCGTAAGTTGACGGTCAATTGCTGCCGATATCTATTAGATAATGCTGAAAAGGGCTGTTTGCGCGATTTATCAAATGAGATCTAGAATGTCTCTTAGTTTGTACTTATATTATAAAGAGGAAAGATTTGTATTTTTGTGTGTTTGTATTTTTGTATGTAACAAATAGGCTCCTAAACTACTGGACCGATTTAAAAAAATCTTTCACCATTAGGATGATAGATTATCCCTGAGTAACGTAGGCTACATAATTTTCCCGAATTTCCACGGGAACGAAGTCCCGAGCGGGATGCTAGTAATATATATTTCTAATTATCTATCAGACAAGCACCTAAAGGGGAATAAACTGCTTAGGTTCAGAGTTATTTCAGATTTAGTTAAAATTAGTTTCAAAAAAATATATTCGAGGGAAGACTGCACCTTTACGAATATGCGTAGAGTTACAAGATGTAATGTAATTCATAACTTTGACTTTTTTATACAATACAATACAATACTCTTTATTGCACATAAAAACATGTATGTACAACCGGGATAAAACCAGGATTATAAATTGTTTCCAAGAACAATCCAATATTCCGCATGTGTAAATTATTTAATGAAAATTACTTGCATCTCGATCTATTTAGTCATACTTATAATTATTTTAGAAATGCAGTAACACATGTATTTTCTGATTCGTTACAATAAATCTATTATCTTAACTATATAAAAAAATAGATGTATATAATTGGTCTATTTTTAGGGATTAGTCACATAATATAGTTTACTACCAGCGCTGTTTCAGATTTATATTGCTACTTAAGTATAATTAGATATTAAGATTCTGATCTGTCATCTGTTACTGTACTTTTTTGAATAAAAAAAAATAAAAAAAGATTTTTTCATACCTACTTCCGGCCAATTCGAAGTTCACTCTAGTTGTTTCTAGCTTTTTTGACCATGTGCCATGCATTTTATGACAAAGTCATATGACAAAAGCATATTTGGACTGGGTTTACGAACTATTAATGTTGAAAATAGTTTAACTCAGTTGCAAAGGCTTTTTTAAAACAATGTCGTCTATGATTACGTCAACAAGACGGAATCTTACGTATGTATGTATGTATTTATTCTTTATTGTACAATGATAATACAGAGGATAACAAGTTTACAGTAATAGGAAGTTTACAAAGGCGGACTTATTCCTCGAGGGGATTTCTTCCAGTCAACCTAGTAAGAGTATTTAAGAGAACACAGTACTACTCAGCGTAATGACAAATTAATTATTTTTGTACACAAATAAAATATAAAAAAAAGGAAAAACATATCAGTCAGTAGGTTGATACTTATTTAAAATTATATCGTATTAATCGTATCAGTATTGTATTTAAAGTAGCTTTAACTTTAATGGATCTATCTGCAACTAGGTATTCGAGAAGTTTTTTTTTTAAGTGTTATTATTAGCATCCACAGACTTTATGTCCGTGCCTTTGTCTAGATTAAGTTTTCTTGTTAATACTTGATTTTAAACTATAATACAATACTTTCCATAGAGGTTTACTATTTATAAATAAGTATAATAAATATATGAATACATAATGTATATAAAATATATATATATATATATATATATATATATATTTAAGCGAGTGACGATTCTTCGCTGTTGCATTCAGAC
This sequence comes from Aproaerema taeniolella, assembly GCA_949987775.1. Taxonomy (NCBI): domain Eukaryota; kingdom Metazoa; phylum Arthropoda; class Insecta; order Lepidoptera; family Gelechiidae; genus Aproaerema; species Aproaerema taeniolella. Next base: position 1,313,640 of record OX465261.1, on the reverse strand, counting down.
CTCAAGGCATCTATGACGGCTGTGTCTCGACTTTTGATCGCCATTTTGAGGTTGTAATTTACGTATCTTTAATTGACGTAGAAGTATCTTGCAATATTAAACTTACTAAAAAAGTTTCAGATCCTCCTCTCACCATCCCTCAATTAATTTACTCCGATAAAATTTCAGAGCTTATGAAACCCGTTCATGCGACGGCGTTATCCGCAAAGCATTCGATGCCCGATGCATGCGATCCACATTGCACTGCGGCAATTCCACATTGGACGATGTGCATCGGTGCGTGCGTAAGCGACCGTGCGTTAAATCTGTTGTACGTGCAATGAATTTTGTTTTCGTTACAGCGGTGATAGGCGTAGGATTTTGTTGGGTATTTGAGCACGATTGGAGATGACGAGGGAATATCCCTTTTGATCGTATTGTTTAATACTTCTAGCTATCATCAAGGTTATGAGGTTTTTATAGTTCTGAATTTTGCCACCTGATCGGATAAAATGGTCACCCGTTCTTGTGGTTCGACCCGCAGTGAATTTAACTACGCTGAGGGTAGATTCACCACTCCAATGACATCTTGCTGAGAGAACAACAGTCTACCCGTGTCCACGGCGCGTGCAACTGCGTCGAAACGTCGGGAATAGGTAAATAAATATGTATACGTGAATTTATAGACCGGTCGATTTAGACATTCGAAGTTACATCAATTCTCAATAAGCTGAAAATCGGTGAAATCGTTCAAAATATGATTATAAACAAAATCAGAAAGTTCCCCTTTCTGCAAAAAATGTTATTCAAGGTCAAAGGTCGAAACAATTAGTTTTTTTGCGATTTCCAGCAAAACGGTAAGTTTTATCATAAAAATACTTTCAACAAAATTGTAGATAATAAAATTATCTACAAAAAATGTACAGATACTTTTTTTCCTACGAGCCACCGATTCTGAGATATAACGATTCAAAAAGTTGTAAAAGTTGTAATCGCCATAATATGCACACGTTTCCACGCCACCTATGAGGTAGTGTACTTAGCGCGTTTTTTTTAACATGGTTTCCCCAATAGGCCTATTCCACGGGTCAGTTATGATCCCGTTTAATTTGAAACTAATTATGAAAGTCAGTTGACTGGCAAAGATAAAAGCGTTGTAAGTTAAAACAAAATAGTGTAGTTTAATCATCAGATTCGTAGCTTTCAAATTCTTCTTTTTGTTCTTCTTCTTGTTCTGAGGCTCGGTGGTGACGTCTAGGGGCTGGTAAAAAAAAAACTACTGTTGCACTTAGAATTTAATTATGTTGTTCAAATTGCGAAAGTTTAAAGTGTTATATGGTCACTATTGTCATTTAATTGCCATTGAGACACCATTGATTAGTAGAATAGATAGATGCCAAATTAGAAAGTTAGAAAGTTTAGATCATATGGTGATCGGTTGAGAATAACACCACTCCATCTCTTTCCGTGGGTGTCGTAAGAGGCGACTAAGGAAACACAAATGAGACCTGCCTCCTAGTAATCCATCCCAGGCAACGTCACTTCATTTTTTTCTGAATCTGAAGTGTCGTCCTATGTCTCATGCGGTGTGGTAGGCTCTATAAAGGGCCGTCTGGTTCGAGATCACCCTCCTACCTAAGTCCGACGCCAAACAGCTTGCTGTGTTCCGTCGGTGCGTGGGAATACCAGTGCCTTTATAGGCATTTTCTGGGTTAACTTACTCCATCGTCGACCTCATCTTTGACCTTATGGTTAAGATTGAGGTCAAGGGTTAACCCATCTTATAATAATATAATAATAATAATAAAAGTTATTTAGACAAAAGTTAGTCTACAGTTAAAATACAACTAGTAATATTATTAATTCCTTCCCAGAATTCAGTTAAATCTAAACAAACACGACAGACCGACAAAGCTTTCGTACCTAGTTAGCTAACTTTATTTAATGAGAAAATGTTATTCAGCGTTTCAGGGTTTTACTTTATATTTTAGTTTCAGACAGTAAGTACTTGAAGTTTAGTTTTGGTATATTCGTATTTGCTTATTAATTTTAAAGTGATACCTATACGGGGTAAGCCATGCGAGTTATGTTTTTAACCGACTTCAAAAAAAGAGTAGGTTCTATGTTCGACTCCCGCCGGGTCAGAAGTACCATCACTGTATGTATTTTTTTTAAATGTAAGTTCACCGATTTCTCCGCTAATTATGGACTAATTTTAAAATTCTTTTTTGTTTGAAAGAGTACACTCCAGAGGTGGTTCCATATAAATTTTATCGAAAATAATTCAGCGTTTATAAAAAAATGAATAAAAACAAAAAATACTACAAACCAGAAAATCATCTAAATAAATGAACGACATAAACGAGTGACATTGTGGTCATAGGCATTATAGTCTGCAAAAAATACTAGTTATCTACTGTGTGCAAACTGTTGTTGGGATTGAAGTCGGTGACTCATACGTTTTTTTAACGTGGAAAATTATATGGTATCCTGTCTTGCCTAATATCTTATTCTAATAGGTCTACTGTTGCACCCTAGGTTCCTAATGTCACTTGTGTCACTAAGAACATAGAGGGCAATAGTAACAAAAATTTGCCATACCGTTCGAAATTTAAAAAGGCCTTTTTATCGTACAGCAGCTCTAGCACGATAACGACAAACTCGCGCTCGGTTCACGCTGAAACTTCACTTTGATTGCGCGGGGGTCTCGTGCAAAAGCTGGCTCGCCGTATTGCGTTGTCAATGTTGACATTGTGTCATAGTACCGCGGTGTTGTCGCGGCGCTGTCACTATCTTACTCGGCCTGCTAATATGGTCTAGTTACTTGATTAACTTGACTAACTCTAATGTCAGATATAGATAGTCAATCGACAATAGTCCAGGGCATCTATTCCAAATTCCAATAATCAATGGTCATCATATCAGCCTATTGCAGTCCACTGCTGAACATAGGCCTCCCCCAAGGTGCGCCACTTTGCACGATCCTCCGCTGTTTTCATCCAGCCACTACCCGCTATCTTCTTTAGGTCATCTGACCATCTGGCTGGGGGGCGTACTACACTACGTTAGCTAAGACGTGGTCTTCATTCGAGAACCTGTCTACTCCAACGCTTATCGGTTCTGCGACAGACATGGCCAGCCCACTGCCACAATCAATGGTAATTGAATGAAAATAGTGACCATTTTATCCGTACAAGTGGCGAAATTCAGAACTATGGTAACCTCATGTACTTGATATTATTCCATTGAGACCCCATTAGTTAGTGATATAACCAATATAACCATATTTAATTATGACAGAAAATTTGTGATAATTAAATTATGGCTTTGATGAGGTATCAATATCCCTAGCTGCCACCAAGTATATTGTTATATTGTATTGTCTATTGTATTGTGTAGTGTATTGTATATTGTATTGTATTGTACGGTACTGTGGTATGCAGACCTTCATGGAGGATCGGGCATAACGCAATTTCTTTCTCATTCGGTCATTTCGAAGAAGATACGAGTAATTCGAATATCAATTTAAAAGGTTTGAAATGGTATTCGATGTCAAGATTCGAAATGATTGAAGATCTAATCTTGCGCGATTCATTGATTATTGTGAATTCATTGTAGTGAGCTCGCGGAAGAAGTTCTTGTATGTGTTCGTAGGCGTGCAATTAGCACTTTAATAAGCGTTGCTAAACTCTGTTAACCCTGGACGTGTCGGAAAAGTGAAATAAAATTGTAACAGAAGTGCAGATTTTGATTATAACCGTGTACCTGAAGAAGAAATTAGTCTTTTAATTATTCGCCCCCAGAAGAGCCATCACAGTACTTATCCTCACTAATTGATTCCTAACATTGATTACCACTTGGTTACCAGCCTTTCTTATCTTATCTAGGTAACTATCTACCTAACTTCAGAGCGTAGGTGGTAGTTTGATGCAATCTGTGCCTTAGTTTATAGTTAACTAGCGACCCGCCTTGGCTTCATACATACATACGCTCACTCCTATTATACCTAACGGGGTAGGCAGAGCATCAGTGGTTCTAGCGAACTATATAATGCTACATTTGACGCGCAAATTGTGAGGGTTATCAGATGGAACAAGTTGTAAAATGGTGAGAGGTGGTCAGCCTTTCGCCCGTTATACAGCAATCCTCAGACTTACAGACTTTTACTGTATACCTGGGAAGATAAGGTAGCTGGCACATTCTAAGTTTTTTTTTCCCTTCCAGATTTTTTTGACATCATTCACAATCTTCGTCTTGTTTCAACCAATTTACACAAAGCATTAATGGATGTGAAACATAAACCTTCCATCATATAAATCTAACATCAATTATATATCTGTGTTTTGGTGAAAACCGTATGAAAATTCGTTCAGTAGTTTTTTGAGTTTATCGTGTTTGAAATTCGGCGGGTGCAGTGGACTTTTGATTTTACAAGCTTTAGTTACATACAATGTATTCGTGGCTGGATTTTTGTTCGAGACAAATCTTGCAAATTAATAATTTTAAAGCAGGTAGTTACCCTCAACCGATTGGCCTGTAATCCTAACTTAATATTATAAATGCGAAAGTAAGTCTGTCTGTCTGTCTGTCTGTCTTTCAAGCTTAAACTACTGAAACGATTTTGATGAAATTTGGTACAGAGATAGATTAGCCTGGGAAAGGACATAGGCTACATTTTATCCCACAGTTGGGCACGATATAACCTGTAGTCCACGCGGGCGGAGCCGTGGGTGGAAAGCTAGTTTTGTATACACGTTTAGTTTGGATGACAATGCATGTTGACGAGATATTATTTCTTAATCATTTCAGACTAGCTTTCCACCCGGGACTTCGTTCCCGTGGGAATTTGGGAAAATAATGTAGCTTATATGTTAGCCCAGGGTGTCAGCTACCTCCATACCAAATTTTATCAAAATTGGTTCAGCCGTTTGAGCGTGAAAGAGTAACAAACATCCATACATCCTCACTTTCGCATTTATAATATGAGAAGAAGTAAAATAATTAGGTCATTCTATATCTAATATGGCGGATTGCCCAAGATGGCGGACTAGTTTTTTTTTTATTATAAGATGGGTTAACTCTTGACCTCAATCTTGACCATAAAGGTCAAAGATGAGGTCGACGATGGAGCGAGTTAACTCAGAAAATGCCTATAAAGGCACTGGTACTCCCACGCACCGGCGGAACACAGCAAGCTGTTTGGCGTCGCACTTCGGTAGGAGGGTGGTCGCGAACCAGACGGCCCTTTACAGAGCCTACCACACCGCATGAGACCATAGGACGACACCTCAGATTCAGAAAAAAATGAAGTGTCGTTGCCTGCGGTGGATTAATAGGAGGCAGGTCTCATTTGTGTTTCCTTAGTCGCCTCTTACGACACCCACGGAAAGAGATGGGGTGGTGTTATTATCAACCGATCACCACACGGTTAAAAAAATATTTGCGCTCTCATGATATGGGTATCAAATAAAATTAAGGGTTTGCTCAGAAAAATATGAAAAACAAACACTTGAAATAAGCTTGTTTTAGAAAAAATATATTTTTTAATAGATAATGGGTTTGCTCTTGACCACAATCTAGCCCAGGGGCGGAGATGTGGTCGAGGATGTAGCAAGCTCACCCAGACGAAGCCTACTAACTCGAACTTTAAAAAGATTCGGGTTATATGTGCCCAAAAATAGTTTTTTTAGGGGTACGGACCCAAAGGGAAAAACGGGACCCTATTACTAAGGCTCCGTTGTCAGTCTGTCCGTCCGTCTGTCCGTCCATTTGTGCGTCTGTCACCAGGCTGTATCTCATGAACCGTGATAGTTAGACAGTGGAAATCGAAGATGATGTATTTCTTTGTGCCCTATAACAACAAATACTAAAAACCTAAATATTTAAGGGGGCTCCCATACAAAAAACGTGATTTTTTTGCCTCTTTTTTATAGAAAGTGTGTCCGAGGCTGTATCTCATGAACCGTGATAGCTAGAAAGTTGACATTTTCACAGATGCTTTATTTCTATTGGTCTTATAACAACAAATACTAAAAACTAGAATAAAATAAATATTTGAGGTGGCTCCCATACAAAAAACGTGATTTTTTGGTCGTTTTTACAGATAAGTGTGTCCGAGGCTGTATCTCATGAACCGTGATAGTTACATAGTTGAAATTTTCACAGATGATGTATTTTGGTTGCTGCTATAACAACAAATACTAAAACTTAGAATAAATTAAATATTTATGGGGCTCCCACACAACAAACGTGATTTTTTGCCGTTTTTATAGAGATAATGGTTTTTATAGAGTCCGACTCGCACTTGGCCGGTTTTATAGGTAATGGCACGGAACTCTTCATGCGTGAGTCCGACTCGCCCTTGCCCGTTTTATTTATTTTTATCCTTATAATTTATTTATTATACTATGAGGTTTCAAGCTCTCGCGTACTTTAGTTACACCTCTCTGCTTACATCTACTTAAGTTTGTTCAGGTTTGCTTTGTTGTTTGCTCTTGAAATGGAATAGTAATGAGACTAAAGGGTGTTTCAGACGAATTTCTAGCTTTGTTTCTGAGAAAACAGATTTAATTGACAGATAGATATATCTTGCTATAGATATATCTATCTCAAGAGGGTTTCTCTTACGAAATTATATTTCTACCTTTTTTTCTAATAATACTAAAATTAGTTTCTACTACAGAACCTCGGGGACTAAGTATAAATATAAATATTAAGAAGAATAACTACTTCCCTACCTAATATAACAAACCCGAAAGTAACTATGTCTGTCTGTTACGCTTTTATACCTACAGGTGTAAAATCGTTCCGCCCGCGGCTCCGCCCGCGTGGACTAAAGGTTGTAGTCTATGTCCTTTACCAACGTTTATAATCTATCTTTGTACCAAATTTCATCAAAATCAGTTCCGTAGTTCAGGCGTGAAAACGTAACAGACTGAGTTATTTTTGTATTGATAATAATAGGTCTTTACCTATGAAATTGCCGTTTTTCATACAATATTTTTGGAAAACTGAATTTTCCATACTAACGTTTTTGTTTTTTTCTCGGGAATAAGAAATCCAAATTTAGCAAAATTTTGTGGAAAGGTTTGGACAACATTAAGTTAATTTTCATCATACTTACTTTATTGAAAGTTGTAACTGTAACAACGGTACAGTAAAAATAAGCAATGAAACGGGCAACGGATGAAAAAAGCTATATTTGAGCTTCTTTCTCAGTAAATAAATCTAAAGTAAATATGTATTAATTTGACTCATTATCTCCGTTATATAGCCAAGGTATTAAATAAAAAACAATTTTAGTAATAGCTGTTCAATCAAAAAAATTTTTAATAAAATAAAGCTTGAGAAAAAATCTGCAATTTCATAGGTAAAGACCTATATATTAGTAGGGAAGTAGAGATAGGGATTACAGTGTTATACGTATTTATACGTATAGTCTGACTATATACAAGCTAGGTACAAGTATCTTAAGTTAAGCAGAAACTTCCAACACTGTACTCTGTGTAAGGTTTACATAAACAAACAGAATATTGTGGAGTAATGGTTTGTCTTGCATCTAAGACATTGTTTCTACCGAACTCTCTCTTTGCTCTATGAATTATGCTAAGCCTTCGTTTGCGCTTGTCTTGCTGCACAGCTGACATTCCTTCATGATTAGTAGTCCAGTAAAGATAAATATTCTTGGACTATGCACACAGCGCTATCTAAACCCAAAACTAAGTCATACAGGGTGTAAAGGACAGATCGATCACGAAACACATATATTTTCTGATTCGTTACAATAAATCTATTTTTTTAACTATAAAAAAACTAGTAGTAGACAGAACGCGTTTTTCCTAGTTAGAACTAGTTTTTACTTAATGCCTTTGTTAATACTAGAATTGACTAATGTCTGAATCAAATATCAGTTAAAACTAGTTTCTGCAAGACAAAACGCGTTTTCCCGAAGCGAGTCAGTTAAAACTGTTCCGACCGAGGTTAGAGTTCATCATACCTTATTCTGATTGGCTTGAGGTTATGTTGTGGGTTATGTTGTTGTTGTGCTTACCGTTTCACGCAACCAAAGTCTTTTCTGGCACTTCGCCGGCCGCTGCCGCGGCACGCTCGCTTCGCTCGCTCGGCTCGTGCGTTAGGGGTCGCAGTTCTAACCTAACCTAACCTACAGTTTCTGCCCCGATATAATCTCCGCGGGGGGGGGGAGTTTTAACTATAGCTCGATGAGACAACTAGTTTTATCTGAAAATCAAATATGTCAGTGGTAAATTCTAGTTTTAACTGATTATTTCTAGTTTTAACAAAGGCATTAAGTAGTAACTAATTTTAACTAGAGAAAACGAATTATAACGAAAAATGGGTTTTAACTGTGACATATATAATTGGTCTATTTTTAAGGATTAATCACATAATATAGTTTACTACCAGCGCTGTGTATAGTTATAATCGGATTTAAGATTTATATTGCTACTTATTGTATAATTAGATATTAAGATTCTGATCTGTCATCTGTTACTGTACCTTTTTGAATAAAATAAAATAAAATAAATGAATAATTATTTTTTCCCGGAGACGTCAAGATAATGAGTTTTCGTTATTTTTACCTACTTTGACGTTACGAAATATACCACCCCGTGCAAAGGCTTGTTCGCTCTCTTTGTATTAAAAATGTTAAGGTAATAAATAGGTGTATTAAATAGTCAAGAAATTATATGCAATAAATTAATGAAAAAAATTAAAATTTATCAAGTTAATAAGGGATACCTGTGCCCCTCAGTGGGGATGTATGTAGGCTGGTAATAAAAATTAAAAATAGTTAACTGTTCATAGTTATGTATGACTAAACCCCATCATTTTTTTTTAATCTACAAAAAAGATTTCAGCCGTCTTAGACGACTAAACAACCTTATTAGAAGAATCAAAAAAAACAAATAAGTATTTTCTAAGCGTCCCTGTATACAATAAAAAACAATCTTTCAAAGAGCTTCATACTTTACAAATGCTTTCAAAGAGTTTTACGAAGACGAACAAAAAGTATCAAAATTGAGACATTGCGTCAAGCTAACCGTTACAGTATTACAAAGCTGTAAGCTTTTAAGCCTCTTTAACTTACGGTATAAATTATTAAACTAGTAGGTCAACTTCAGTTTTTAACAGTTTAAAAAAATATATCTCACCTATACTTCTTCTTATTCTTATCGTGTAGGTACAGTGGCGTGCATTCCATACAAGCAGAAAAGCAGTGCCTACCCTAGGCTTTTCAAGGCAAAAGAAATACAAAAATTAAATATTATAATGTACACCAACGATCACAGATCTTTGTGAAACGAATAAACGTTTTCCGAAATGACGCCATCTTCATTTCTCTAACCTTTAACTTTTCAAAACAGCGCCATCTAAACTTCTAATACTGAACTAGTAAGAGCCCTCGTAGGAGCGCGATTTGCCTTTCTAATTATTCGTTAAAAGCACTCGTTTGAAATGCCTTTTTTGTTGAGGTTTTGTGTTGAAATGGGGGCTTCTGATTGGCTGTTTCGCCTCCCCCGCCAAATATTAAAAAACTGATTGTATGGAGAAAAAAGCTCTGCCTATAAAGCGATTCTACCAAATTGAGAAGTGTCAATATTCGGTAAGTTTGAAATGGCTGTTATAGATTTTTAATTTTGCGGCCTTTTTGTCTTATTGGATGCATTCAGCCATATTGGTTTGTTTTTGTTTTGCAACTACGTAGGTACGAAAACTTTTGCAAATTATTGTTTTATCAGTTTATAGTGATTGTTAGATATTTGTTTAGAACAAAATGAGTGCAATAAGTTGTGAAAAGTGTGGTGATGATGTTTGTTTGCCTAAACTGCGTTATTTTTCAAGTTTACCTTTTCAAGAAAAAGTAAACATTACTTATCGCAAAAGGCCGATACGTGGATTTGACGCAAAAAAAGGTACCGCAGTAAGACATTATTAAAATTTACTACATTCATTATTGGTTCACGGGTTGTGTGCATACTAACCGCTTAAGTATTTTGTTTTCTGTGCATTTTGTTTTCAAACTGTAATAAAAACGTATGGAACGGCGCAGGGTTATTTTGATTTGAATAACCTTAATACAGCGATTAAAAAGCATGAGCTTTCTGAAAAACATCTCAAAGCTAGGTACGTTGAAAGATTTTTCGTTTGTCAAAAGTCGCATAGAAACGAGTTTGAGCGGTCAATTAAAACTAGACAAGTTCACTGCCTACCCTGCCTAAAATGTCTATGCACGCCACTGTGTAGGTATAGTCAAGTGTGTGGTGAATCTGGCGTTAGCCAGGGTTACCTGGTGTCAGAGTTTTCAAACCGCACAATGGCCTCTGACTTGGTTTTAACGACTATAGTCAATCGACAACAGCCAGGACCGACAGCTTAACGTGCCCAAGCACGGAAACGTTCATGTTAAATTGACACTTTGGTCACCCAGGTTCCCTGCCTCTGTATACGTTGCTTAACCTCACTGATCAGTTGAGATCAGCGAGCGCCACTGGGCTACGAGTGCTAAGATAATCTTATACCTATACGGTAATCCACTTTTGATTTTTAGCGAAAGTTGTTCATTCCGCGAAAAATCCAGGAAGCTAGGAACGGCGTCAAGAGCAATCATCTCCTCATCTCCTGCGCCTGCGAAATAAAAGGCTCACCGCGATCGCCTGCGCATAACCTGTCTTTTTTTTCTTTTTTTTATTATAAGATGGGTTAACTCTTGACCTCAATCTTGACCATAAGGTCAAAGATGAGGTCGACGATGAAGCGAGTTAACCCAGAAAATGCCTATAAAGGCACTGGTACTCCCACGCACCGACGGAACACAGCAAGCTGTTTGGCGTCGGACTTCGGTAGAAGGGTGGTCGCGAACCAGACGGCCCTTTACAGAGCCTACCACACCGCATGAGACCATAGGACGACACCTCAGATTCAGAAAAAAAATGAAGTGTCGTTGCCTGGGATGGACTACTAGGAGGCAGGTCTCATTTATGTTTCCTTAGTCGCCTCCTACGATACCCACGGAAAGAGATGGGGTGGTGTTATTCTCAACCGATCACCACACGGGTGGCCTTACTTCCTGATAAAGGTCCTTGTATATAGGATCGAAGGATCGAAACTGTCAGCCCAACAGACAGACCCCAGGTCTAATTACCAGCCCAACTCCGATTTTAAATAACCTACACGCACGATGTAATGTGTAAGGGAATGAGAAATTTCCCCGCTTGACTTGAAGGCACGATAGCTCAGTTGGTTAGAGCACCATGAGATCTAATCCTGGGGTCGTGGGTTCAATTCCCATTCGCGCCGAATATTTTTCTTTCCCTAAAATTATTTGTTAACGTGAGAAAAATCTTATAAATTATAAAGCTTCTTTCTTTTGTTGAAGAACAAAGGATTGTCTATAAATAACTGGATAAAAATATACAAAAACGTTTTTCAACCAAACAGAAATAAACAATAGGACCGAATTTGAAATGTTTTCCTTAAGGAACTCCGTAAAACAGGGCCCCAATTCTGTAACTTCAGTTCTGTGTCGATGGAATGGAGGCTATTTTATCTCTTCAGGTGGCGAAATTAAGAACTATTTCATTTTCACATACTAGCTGACAAGCACCCCGACCAGCAGCGCCACCGCCAACCAAACGTAAAGTTGCAAACTACCTAGCAATTGAAAATTCAGTTGGCGGTGGCGCCACCAATCAAAGCAGCCGTCGTTAGATGTATGAAATTTGGATAATTCTCAATTTCGCCACCTGAACGGATAAAATGGTGACCATTACATTGACACACAACTGAAGTTACAGAATCGGGGCCCAGTACTTTTGGATCTTCCTTGTTGCACCAGATACACTTTACCATCTAATATTTCTCAACTGTACCGCAAATTTCCTTTTCTTGACTCCCCTGTCGTTCTCTGTCCCACCCCAAAGGCATAACGCGACGCAATTTGGCTAAGTGTGCCAGCGATACTATCTTAATACGTACCTGCGATCTTAGATATGATACGAAAAATAGGTAGATTTCACTTCCCTCACCAACTGATTATTACATTTCTGCAAAACTACTTACTATATGACTGGGTCTAATAGCTCAGTCGGTAATGCCGTTTGCCTACTGTGACGGTTAAGGGTTTGATTCAATATTTGAAAATCGTATTTTGAAATATTTTTGAAGAGACTATGGTTTGTATATTCTATGTATGTTATTACAAAAAAGTAAATAAGTAAGTAGTATATCAGTTATCTAGTATCGACAGTACAAGCCTTGCTTAGTTTGGACTATATTGAATTTCCGAATCGCTAACTTTAAGCAAATTGTAAGAAGGTTAGCTAAAAACAAATTTTCCTTGTAACTGATTGTAAAAAGTTTAGCTAAGAACTAAGAATACGCACAATCAAAGCTGCTGTAGCTTATAAGTTTTAAAAACTGCTCACAAAGTAACTTACATACATACATACATACATACGCTCTCGCCCATACTCCCTAATGTGGTAGGCAGAGTATCAATGGTTCTAGAACCACTAGATGCCACGTTTGACACAAATTGTGAGAGTTATCAGATGGAACAAGTTGTAAAATGGTGAGAGGTGGTCAGCCTTTAGCCCATTATACAGCAAAACCCTCGCATCCCACTTACAGATTTTTACTGTATACCTAGGAAGAGTAGGTAGCTGGCACATTTTAAAGCTGGCACAACGTTACTTATGTAATACATAAATTCATTAAGAGAGGATTTTCTAAAATGCCCACAAGAAATTGAAGAAATTAGTGAGGAAGATGGCAGCTGAAACAGAGGTTCTCTTTGTGGGATTGACAATGAAATACATTCGATTTTTCAACTCTAGCGTCAAGTTTACGTCAACTCTGGTATTAGAAAGAAAGAAAGAAAATTTATTCACCATACAAAACAGACACCAAAACAACATACAAATAAATAATGTGGTGAAAAGGTGCTGCCTCAGTCAGGCTGTTTTTCAGTCAGCACCTGAGTAGACTGCTAACTACATGCATATAGGATGCAGCACAATAATTACTGAGAAGAATCTGTGGTTGCAAGACTAATTATAAACATTAAGAGAAATAACATAATATAAGTAATAATTATAACCCTTTTCTAAGACAATATTTTTTATTCGTTTTAGCGAAAAATGTTTGACATGAGTCCTCCTCTCTCAAATAAAATTGCGTGCCCAGCCTGGGTCCATGAGCTCTCAGAAATGTTGTTTGTTACCTATGTAAAAACCATAGAAAGCAATAAACGATTGAGTATTGAAGAAAAATGAACTTAACGGCATTACTCAATGCTCACTTACGAAAAACTCAGACTCCATCATGGGTTAAAATTTAAAGACTCAACTAAGTTTACCTAACGAAGTCACCAGATACATGATGATTTTTGTTTTGACATTAGCCACTCTCTGGACAATCATTAAGAAATAGACTCTGTCTTTAACTAGAATATACAACACAAAATATCAATATTTTTCTTATGTACCTTTGAATTTATAACATCACTAGCTGCGGTGGGCACATCTGTGCCGACGTGATAATCAGACGGTTAATTTGGGAATGTTCCTAAGGGGATTCTAATTTTAAATTTAAAACTTGGAACGCTTTGAAAACTTTTTTCTCTCGAAAGGGTTGTAACGAGAACTTTAGATTGGTAGAAGAAAAATTTACTCGACTCGATTAAAGTTCTTACATTTTAATGAGACTTGTTTTTAAAAATAAAATTACAAACAACCCAATGAACAGAAAATAAATGTTGACTTTGACGTCTCCCTTATCGAGCTCGTAACTACGCTGGCTTTTGTAGTGCAAATGGGTAATCTGACGTGCTGCTGTCTGTACATCGTTAAATGTTCATTAGCATATTCTCGTGGAAAAGTAGCTTATGTCACCGTACCAACTATCCCTGTAAATGAATTCAGTCGATTTGTTGCTCCGTTTTGACGTGAAGAGAGGACAAACAAACATATACGCTTTATATATTTTAAATATATTGGGAGTCCCTAACACAAGAAAGAAAAGTCTGGAAGAAGGAACAAACAGGCTAAATACCTTGAAAAATAGTACCTCATTAAAAAAGGCCGGTTTGGTCGAGTGGTAGTGACAATGCCTCTTAATCAAAGGGTACTGGGTTCGATTCCCGGTCGGGGCAAATGTTTGTGTTAAAAAAGCCGGTGTATTTTTTGTGTATTTTCCAAAGGACCCACGACACAAGGGAAAACGTTAGCGTGCTCTTTCAGTGTGTACTTTTGTAGCGTTTATTATTTTATTAAAAAAACTAGCATTCCGCCCGGGACTTCGTTCCCGTGGGAATTCTGGAAAATTATGTAGCCTATGTTTATCGGGGATAATGTAGCTTTCTAATGGTGTAAGAGTTTTTCAAATCGGTCCAGTAGTTTCGGAGCCTATTCAATGCAAACAAACAATCAAATCTTTCCTCTTTATAATATGTATAGATATAGATATATAGATACGCGCTGCACACAAAACCAAAAACTGTTGTTTTATCTTTATGCAAAAGTTTTTGAAATGTGGCTAAAGTCGTATGCGATCAAAGTTATAAGCGTATGCTAAACTCCCACAAAACCAGATCCATAAACTTTGAAACTTTTGAATCCCCAAGTCAAAGTCCAGAGTAAAATATTTTGGACTCTATGCGACAGTTGGTACACACAGCAGCACGTCAGGTTACACATTTTCACTAGAAAAGCCGGCATTATTGCGAGTGAGATAAAGGCGACGTCAAGATCAACATAATAGGTCTTTACCTATGAAATTGCCGTTTTTCATACAATATTTTTGGAAAACTGAATTTTCCATACTAACATTTTTGGATTTTTCTCGGGAATGCGAAATCCAAATTTAACAAAATTTTGTGGAAAGGTTTGGACAACAATAAGTTAGTTTTTATCATTCTTACTTTATTGAAAGTTGTAACTGTAACAACAGTACAGCAAAAATAAGCAATGAAACGGGCAACGGATGAAACGAGCTATATCTGAGCTTCTTTTTCAGCAAAAAATCTAAAATAAATAGTATACATTTTACTCAATATCTCCGTTATATGGCCAAGGTTTTTAAATAAAAAACAAATTTAATAATAGTTGTTCAATCAAATAAAATAAGAAAAAAAAAATAAAAATAAAAAATAATAAAAAATAAACGCTACACACTCAAAGGCCCACAGTAAGGTTTTCCCTTGTGTCGTGGGTCCCTTGGAACACACATAAAGACAAACACAAACACCCATGACCCGAGAACAAACATCTGCTTTTTACACAAAGGTTTGCCCCGACTGGGGATCGAACCCAGGACCGCCGATCAAGAGGCAGCGTCACTACCACTCGACCAAACCGGCCGTCAATAAAATAAAGCTTGAGAAAAAATCGGCAATTTCATAGGTAAAGACCTATTATATAGCCTGATGTGCAGTGTTGTGTATCTCCAGCTAAAATATCTCACAATATTAACATAACCTGGGATTATCTTAAGTTAAGTCTGCAAATTATGGCCTCTTATGGCAAAGTTAGGCTAGTCGGTGGCAAGTTGGTCGTACATTCAGTGCTTGCTCAATTAATGCTGAAGTGGGGAATCTTGGAAGAAAGTTATAACGAGAATATTCTTGTATTCTTTTAATAGAAAATCAAATGAAATTTTGCTGGTTTTGGCATGTAAAATATTAAAATAAGAACGTTATGATTGTTATTTTTGATTCCAGGGTTTGTTTTTTTTTACCTTATGGTCAATATTGAGGTCAAGAGTTAACCCATCTTATAATAAATAAATAAATAATAACCGTCAATCTGGGCCACAAGTCTCTCGCCAATACTAAGTCAATTTCCTTCACTTACATACGTTAATTGTGACATTGGGCCATTTTATAATATGAAAACAGCACGGCAAAATTGTATTACCATTGCCTCCTATGCGCTAGTGATACTAGAAGTTGAGAACAAATTCTGTCTTGCTGTGCCGTGTCGTTTGAATTATAAAAAAGCCCATTTCGTTGAATAATGATTTATGATGACAAACGATTGACTAGACTTAAGTTTAATTAATATGTGTGTTATTTTCCTGAGTATTCTAAATGGCTCCTACCTATATTATATTATTAAACACACACGAAATTGTCAAAATGTTTCTAATCACGATAATTTGTTGTTACAAAATTCATACATTCATCAAAGACAATCACACAAACCACATACATATATACAAACAAAGAACATACCAAAAACACATCATTTAAATAAGCTTGAAAGAATTATGTTATCAATAGCGCCTCAATTATCTTGTATACGACTAACTGTGACAATTAAATACTTTTGTGTACACTTACCTGTCAAATTTAAATGGCTAACTTAATAAATATTCTAAATGATTTAGATTCCATCAACATGGAACATACTTACTCTTGTTCCCCAGATAAGTCGGTGGAGTATATTAAAGACTCATGTAGGAACATAACAACATTGCAACTAAATGTGCGTAGCATAAACAAAAATGTTAACGAACTTCTAATTTTATTACATAATATTAAAATTAAAACAGATGTTATTATTCTAACCGAGTGCTGGCTTAGTAAAGTCTGTAATCTACCTTACTTGTGTGGGTACAACTCACACTTTACAAAAAACCTAAAAAACCAAAATGATGGTGTTGTAATGTATACTAGAGTTGGCTTAAAATGCAAAGTAACAGAACCAAACCTTAAAAGTAGTAGTGGTTTAAAATGTAAAATTGAAAATAAATTTGCTATTATTGGTGTCTACCGGTCACCTTCTTTTAAAACCAAGGAGCATGTTGAAGAATTTTTGAATAGCTTAAAAGATATCTACGATAATCTGTCATCGTATAAAAATATTGCACTATTAGGTGATATAAATATAGATATTAAACCAGGAAATGAAGACACCAATAGTTTAGATTATCTGATCTTAAATGCATCTTTTGGTCTTCTTCCCACTCATCTACTTAAGACTAGATTAGAAAATTGTCTGGACCATTCCCTATTAAAAACTAAATTGAATAATACTACCTTAGTTCTAGATACACATATTACAGACCACAAACCAGTACTATTAAATATAGAAAAGCTTACCCCTACTAGAAAAGTCAACAAATTCACTACACGCTTAGATTATACAAAGCTAAAAACAGATCTATTGGACATGGATTTTAAGCAGGTGACTAGTAATCTAGACGCAAATCAAGCAACTAACATATTCATCAAAATCCTCAAAACTGTAATAGATAAACACACAATGACAGTTAAAATACCTAAGAGATGTAGAACTCTAAAACCATGGATGACTCCTGGATTAGTAAAATGTATAAAAAATCGAGACAAATTACACATTAAAACAAAAAAAGAACCTAATAATCAAGTCATTAAAACTACATACACACGTTACCGAAATTTTTGCACTAACCTATTAAGGAACCTTAAAAAAGCATACGAAGAAAAAGAATTCATTAAAGCAGGAAAAAATCAAAGAAAACTGTGGAAAACGATAAAGGACATAACCTTCTGTCAAAAACAAATTTCCCCATCATCTGATCTGTTAGACGCTTTCAATAGCCCTCAATCATCTTTAGAACATGTGAGTAATTTTTTCTGTAAAATAGGCGAAAACCTGGCAAATAATATAATTTCACAACACCCGCACAAACCCTCCTTGCATAGCACTGGAACAGGAGCACTCACGTCACCATGTAACTCCCTGGTACTTACGCCAGTGGATGAGATAGAGGTAGAAACTATTATTATGAGTTTGAGACGAGACTGTGCCATTGGGTGGGATGGAATTTCCTCAAACATACTTAAAGAATATCGGCAGGTCTTAGTGCAGCCTATAACCCACATCTGTAACATCGCTATTGAATCCGGCGTCTTCCCAAATGCTCTTAAACTTGCTATTGTTCATCCTATACACAAGGGTGGGGACAGAGGCTGTGTCAATAATTATCGTCCAATATCTGTGCTCTCAGCTCTCTCCAAAATCTTAGAAAAGATCCTAAATAAAAGACTAATAGCTTACCTGGACAAGTTTAATTTGATTGCTAGCAACCAATATGGCTTCCGAACCGGCGTATCTACCGAAGATGCTTTACTAGACATAACTCAGATTGTAGCTAAGAATTTGGACACTAAAACAAAATGTCTGGCCATATTTCTGGATTTGTCGAAGGCATTTGACACGGTCTCTGTCCCTCTCCTCATTAAAAAGTTGGAGCATTTGGGAATACGAGGTGTTGGGCTTGATATCTTTAAAAGCTATTTAGAGGGTAGGAAAATGCAGGTGAAAATTGAGAAATGGCTCAGCGAGGAAAAGTCAGTTCTATACGGAGTGCCTCAAGGCAGTATTTTAGGCCCTACACTCTTCAAAATCTATGTTAATCAACTTTGCACCTTACAAATTCCTCACTGTAAAATATTCGCATATGCAGATGATACTGCGATACTTGTTGAAGGAACCAGTTGGGAAGACGTTAAGAGAAATGCAGAGAATGCGCTGAAAAAAGTTATGGATTGGCTTATAGCAAACCTTCTTTCATTAAATTTAGATAAAACTAACTACATCTCCTTTTCCACTCGCAAAAATATGCAACCTCCAGTAAATTTTAAAGTAAAAGCCCATATTTGTCTTAATTATCAGGATACCTGTAACTGTTATGAAATAAAAAATGTTAGTGTGGTTAAATACCTTGGCGTTCAGATAGATGAGAGTTTGAATTGGACGAAGCAAACTGAAGTACTAGCAACCAAAGTCGTACGCCTTATATATATCTTTAAACTTCTAAGAAACTCTGCTCCTGGTGATATACTTAGGATTACGTACCAGGCTTTATGCCAGTCTATCCTTGAGTACTGCATCCCTGTCTGGGGCGGCACCTATAAAACTCACATGATTGGACTGGAGAGAGCGCAGAGAGCTGTACTGAAGATGATGCTAAAAATACCGCGAAGATACCCTACCGCTCAATTATATACAGAAGCAAAGGTACTCACAGTCAGGCAGCTTTATGTGCTCAAATCCACCTTAAGAACTCATCGAGATGTCCCTCCACCTACTCGAGAAAAACGAAAAAATAACCCTAGGAGTGTTGCACATACCACTACTTATGCCCAACACCAATACTATGTTCTGGGTAACCATATTTACACAAAGCTAAATACTAATCTTAAACTATCACACCTCAGCAGTTACGAATTTAAAAATAAACTTACAAACTGGCTTTTGTCACAGGACTACAATATCACAGAGGAGTTACTTACCTTTATCTCTTGAATTCTTAGCTTGTTTCTTGAATGCTGACGAAATAATTGACGTAAATATACATGATTCTTGCAAGCAAATACTCAAATACACATTTTTACACACACACTCACAAACACACACACACACACAAACACACACTCTAACTTTTCTTTTTTCTTAAACACATACTTAATGAAAATAAATAAATTTTGATATTTATATATTTATAAGCTGCACATAACTTTTAAGTGATAAATGTGAACTAGACTCATCTTCGCTGAATCCCAAGTCACAGGCAACGTCCTAGTTTGGGATACAGAGATAAACAAATACTGAAATGTACAAATGTTTGGTAAATAAATAAATTTTATTATTATTATTATTATTATTTTTTGTTTGCAATATTTAAAAAAAACAATTTTATTTTATTCAAAAGCTAGGGAACATGCCGAGGCACAGGGAAATTAAAAATGTGAGTGTCTATAAATGATTCTTTCTTATAAAATTATTAACATCAAAGTCATATCGATTAATAAGACAAGTTTTTTCTTCACCATGTATTTAACAAAACTAGGAATAGGTGTATTCCTATCTTACCTTGCCATAGTACTTCCCCATTGGTGGAAGTACCCTGGCAAGGTAAGATAGGAATACACCTTAATGGCGAGTTTTTACGTCAGGCCATAAAATGAGGACTTAACAAGGACAGTTAAGGTGTAGGATACGCCTTGACACAGTTAGATAGGGTTAACTGCGCTTTTGATTATGATGTTAACTAGATTTTAGTTACGTTGTGTGCAAATATGAAGAGTTTGTATGGAATGACTTTAAATTAGTGGAGAAAACTACTCCACTTATTTAATATACTTATATTCGATTAGTATGTCTACGTATTTTAAATAGGTACCTATTATACTAAGCTTTTCATTTTTAATCAAATATTTGCACCACCCGCTTCTGTTTTACTTACTTATTATTTCTCCTTTACCCCAAGGTTGCCTGGAAGAGATTGCTTTTTAGCAATAAGGCCGCCCTTCTGTACACCTTGTTTTGTTTGTTTTTGTCTGTGTTCTATTTATGTGTGTGCAAATAAAGAGTTAAATAATAATAATAATAATAATAATAAAACTTTAGGGGGTTTCTCCATACGAAACTGAACCACTTTCTCCAAGGTTGTAGTTTCCTTGAAGCTCAAAAATTTTGACTGAAAAATGGAGAAGAAGTTTTTTTTCATAGTTCGATCTATGTTCCTTAGGATAAGTTGTTCAGTTTTGTAGAAATCCTTAATTTTCGCTTACTAATTCCAAGTCACTCAAATTTTTGCCATATTTTTATTTTTGTTAGACTAATTTCAGATCTCATTTGTTTAAGTAATTAGATTTTAGATACTTCTTTGTTTCTTAAGATTTTTGTTTTAATTTAGGTACGTTGTTGCCTTGCTAGTTAAGAAAATGTTTTGTATGCTTTTAATTGGCAAATATATTTATTTATCTTTTAAAAAGTTTATTGTCGTATATTTGAACTTTTTGCTGTTAGTGCACCTTTAAATAAATAAATAAACAGGGAATAAGGAAGGATTCCCACGGGAACGAAGTTCCGGGTGTCCTCTACTGCGTTTTCTGCGGAAAATCGCTGCGCATCTTTGTTTCGAAGCACAAAGGACTTGAAACGCGAGTCAGCGCAGCAAGGAGCCCCGAAAAGACATCAGCGTCTAATTTCCAGTTTAACTCCAACAAGTTCTGTCTGCCGCGTCGGAACATAATCACGCTGAAGCTCTGATTTGTGCTAGGAACGGGATGTACCGGGCGGGTTGAAGTTTAATGTAATTCGAGCCGATATGTAATATGTGCTGTTTATTTGTCTTATACTCTAAATAAAGAGTTTACTTACTTAAGATATATTTTATATGTAAATTTTATTGCACAATAGCATTCGGCCCGGGACTTTGTTCCCGTGGGGATTTGGGAAAAATATGTAGCCTTTGTTATTTCATATTCATATTTTATTCTTTATTGTTTTGTGTGTAAAGGTGAGTTAATTGTGACACCTTGAAAGGGCTCTGCAACTAAGTACATTTTATACTTAAACTAGCTTTCCGCCCGGGACTTCGTTCCCGTGGCATTTATTTAGTTTTTTCTTTCATAAAAACCTTCTCCTGACAATAAGGAACACAACAAAAAAAGAATCATCCAAATCGGTCCAGCCGTTCTCGAGTTTTGCGCTTACCAACAGATTTAGTGATTCATTTTTATATATAAGATTAACAATAAAAACTTAAAATTAGGTAATTAAGATAACAATACCCTATACATTACAATGGCCATCTTGCTAAAGTTTTAATTAATAAAAAAATAATAAAAATTACCAAGGGATAATGTAGCATTCTAATGGTGAAAATTTTTTTATAAGCAGTCTAGTAGTTTTAGAGCCCTATCAACGCAACCAAACAAACAATCAAATCTTTTCCCTTTATAGTATAAAGTTTATACTATTAGTGTAAATAATTATCAGAAGTACAAAACAAAAGAGATGGATACAAGGAAAACTAAATATACAAAGGCGAGTTTATCCCTTGAGAGATTTCTTCCAGCTAACCCTGAAATAAGACTAATCGCAGACGTACTTGCGCAATTAGCTAAATTTTAACCGACATGTAGTTTTTTTGCATGTTATTTTGCGATTACTCCGCCAGTTAGGAATTGATTTAGATGACAAATTTTAGAACCGCGGAAAAAAGAGGACTGTTATAAGTTTGATATGTGTATCTGTGTGTCTGTGTATCTGTATATAAGTGTATCTGTGTGTCTGTCAGTGGCATCGTATCTTTTAAACGAATTGACCGATTTCGATGTGGTTTTTTGTCACTTTTTTGTTTTCTTTTACAATGGTTACCTTAACACATAGTAATTATTTATTCCCGGTTAAGTATTTAATTCCCCCAGTGTACCCTCATCCCGCGAGTTTCTCCTTGCAGGAGTGGCACAGGTAAATTGAATCTCAAGTTCTATAATCTCGTACAAGTTTGTTCGCGAAAGTCTTGAAATAGCTAAGCATTTCGAATTGCTTTTCTCTAAGCATTAAGATCAGGACAAAGTACATGCAAGATAAAAAAATAATTTTAAAATAGGTCAAATGTTAAATGGACATTTTTTCAAATCGTCACTTTTTTATGATGAGATGGGTTAACTGTTGACCTCAATCTGGACCAAGGTCATAGATGAGGTCGACAATGGAGCGAGTTAACCCAGGAAATGCTTAAAAAGGCACTGGTACTCCTACGCACCGACGGAACACAGCAAGCTGTTTGGCGTCGGACTTCGGTAGGAGGGTGGTCGCGAACCAGACGGCCCTTTACAGAGCCTACCACGCCGCATGACACCTCCGATTCAGAACAAATTGAGGTGTCGTTGCCTGCGGTGGATTAATAGGAGGCAGGTCTCATTTGTGTTCCCTTAGTCGCCTCTTACGACACCCACGGAAAGAAATGGGGTGGTGTTATTCTCAACCGATCACCACACGAATATCTTTTTGTTATTCTAATTCCATATATCCTACTAATATTATAAATTGCGAAAGTTAGTAAAGATGAATGGATGGATGTTTGTTACTCCTTCACAAAAAAACTGTTTTACGGATTTTGATAAGGTGTTATAGTTATACTGGGTGACAGTTTAATTAGTAAGTGAAATTTTAGGATATGAATAAGCCCACGAAACAAAACAACTGTCCACAAGGAACATAATAAGACAAAATATCCTCTCAAACCACTTATGCGATCAGACTGCCTTACCTCAAAGCACGAAAATATGTTTCGAGAATTTTGTATACAGGGCTGTAGGTAAATCGCTTTCTCTACCTCTCGAGTAAATCAGTCCATGACACTGAACAACTTTCCCAAGGAACATAGGTCAAAATACGAAAAAAAAAACCGGCCAAGAGCGTGTCGGGACACGCGCATTGTAGGGTTCCGTAGCAGCATGGTTCAAATATGCAGCTGGCTTCTTAATTCTACGAGCATATGGACGGTTAAATCGCTAATAATGTCTAAAAACGAGGTCACAAAGAAAGAAGGTAACTAAAGGAGAAATGTAGATTCCAGCGCCACAAGGAAACTAAAAAAAAAAATCATCTGTTTTATAACCACCTCGCGTGGATGCAAATGGTTGTATAATAATTGTTTACATTACGTATTCATTTAACGGGTGTACTATTGTACTATTGAGATGAAAGAGACTGTCTTTTAAGGCTTATTAAAAAGACTCGCCTCCATCTTACAGGACTTGACTCTAAAATTAAGACTGAAAGTTCGAGTTTTTATTAATAAGACTTAGTAGTTTATTAAAAGATTAAAAACTGAAACGACTCGAGTTGTTTTCAAAATACTAAAAGACTTAAACGACTCAAGTTCTTTTATGTAAAAGGGATCGCACCGCAGTTTGTGTGTGATATTAAATATTTCTTTTGTAACCTATCAACCAAAAGGAATAATTCACGCCTAAACCACTAAATACATTTTGATAACATTTGACAAGGAGATAAAATGAGATATTTACATTCTATCAACAAATACCTTTACGACTGTCGACTTCCCAGATAATGAGTCGCCAGTCTTTTAAGTCCTTTAAGCTGTTTAAGTAACAGCTCAATTTTTTACGTTAAAAGACTTCAACTACAAAAGCTAGTCTTATGACTAAAGGTTGGGAACTAAAAGACTGAATCAGTCGAGAGGCGTCAAAAATAAGGTGAGTCTTTATTAAAAGCCTTAAAAGACTGAGTATCTTCCATCACTAGTCATAGTCGATGTTAAAATCTCCAAATACTATATTATAAAAAACAAATGTATTAAAGAGTTTGTAGTTTCAGAAATAACTTTAGTTTTGGTCTAAAAACAACATAATGAAATATTTTTTTTTTTTTTGCGACAATATTATTAGAAATAATATAGACCTGCAGATAAAAATTTTTTGATGTCATTTTCGTAATTAACACCACCAAAAACCCATTTAACGACACCTAAAATGTCAATATGTTACAGCTTGGCTTTCGACCTCGCCTCACTTTTAGTATTGAACCTTGTAAATGTATTCTTATTAATTCCAAAAACGTTTGGCACTTGGTCGACTATCACTCGCAAACTTGAAAGGCCAACTTATGTGTGATAGTTTTTCTTTTAATTTCGTTGTATATTCTACCAACGAGAATTTCTTCTCATAATTAGACACAACCGTTTAGCTAGTAGAGGGGGGGACACTAACTTTGATTTTGGGCTAAATACAACAGAATGGAAGTATTTAATCCGCGAGCGAAGCGAGCGCGAATTTTTTTTTACTTAAAAAAAAATTCTTTTTAATTTTTTTTAGCAACAAAAGTATTGTTAGGAATAATTTTGAGCTGGTGTTAAAGAGCAGGTCGCGTGGCGATTGTGTATAATTTTGATATCATTTTCGTAATTAACACCCCCAAAAACCTATAACGACACATGAAATGTCAATATGTTACAGCTTGGCTTTCAACCTTGCCTCACTTTTAGCGTGGAACTTTGTATGGCAGTTGTTTTGGATTAGGCTTAACTTCGTCGTAAATCTTAATGCTCGTAAAATATTTTGTAGTAAACCCCTTCTATCTTTTAAAAAAGTATCCTATGACATGTCACTCGATGATATCGGCGAGAAAAAAAAATCCATCGCCCTTTCACATGTATGGGAAACACCCGAAATTTTTTTTTTAACAAAATTTTATTTTTTCTATTTGTCGGCGCAATTAATATGTATAAACATGCCAAATTGCAGCTCTGCAGTACCAAGGATCTAATATTAGTAAATATATTCTTATTAATCCCAACAATGTTTGGCACTTGGTCTACCATTACTCGCAAACTTGAAGGGCTCGCAAACTTTTATAGTTTTGCTTTTAAATTTGATGCATATTCTACCTCTGTGAATTTTTCCACATTTTTAGAAACAATCGTTTAGCTGGTAGAGGGGGGGGACACTTGTGTTTGACAAAAATTTTCACTTTAAAAATTTATGATTCGCAAACGGAGTGCTAAATCGAAAAACGTTCTTAGTAAACCCCTTCTATCTTTTAAAAAACTATTCTATGACACCCCACTCGATGATATTGGCGAGAAAAAAAAATTCATCGCCCTTTCACGTCTATGGGAGACACCCGAAAAAAATTTTTTTTCTAAAGTTTTACTCTACAGTTCTGTCGGCGTGATTAATATGTATAATTATGCCAAATTTCAGCTCTGTAGTACCAAGGGTTTCTTAGAAAACCCGCGGACAGACGAACAGACGGACAGACGGACATGGCGAAACTATAAGGGTTCGTAGATTACTACGGAACCCTAAAAAATTGAGTTCCCATACAAACTTCATCAGCATATAGCGCATTTTATATGGGAGACCAAAGTTTTTTGTTTCGTATTTTGACCAATGTTCCTTGGGGAAGTTGTTCAGTTTCATGGACTGATTAACCACCCGGGAAAGAGATTCACGGGGGTTGAAAGAGATTTACCTAAAACCCTGTGTATCCTTACTTCCTTACTTTTTAATATTATAAATGCAAAAGTAACTCTGTTTGTCTGCCCGTCTGTCCGTCTTTCACGCCTGAACTACTGAACCGATTTTGATGAAATTTGGTACAGAGATAGATTAGAGCCTGGAAAAGGACATCGGCTACATTTTATCCCACAGTTGGGTACGATATAACCTGTAGTCCACGCGGGCGGAGCCGCGGGCGGAAAGCTAGTTTTGTAAAGTTCTTTGGAGAAACTTGTTTAGCTTCATGAGGACAATCAGCTCTTAAAGTTTCACTAGTTAATTCCTACGAGAACAAATTGTTAGGTAGAAAGTTAGTGGAAACACAATTGAACGAATAAAACAAAAGGCCTAGCGCATATTAAATTAGACTCAAAGTAGTCTGTCGATATATCTTCTATATCTATATATCTATATCTATATATCTATATATCTATATCTATATATATATATATATATATATATATATATACATATATATATAAAAGAAAGTCGTGTTTGTTACAACACTTATAACTCGAGAACGGCTGGACCGATTTCCATGGTTTTTAATTTGTTGTATTTCTCTCCGTCCCGAATAGCAGAATAACTATTAAAACATTGGAAAATTGACGGGGAAATTCCCACGGGAACGAAGTCCCGGGCGAAAAGCTAGTCTTTTATAAAACGTACTCCAGGAAGTACGTATACCCTAATTTGGAGTTGCATGTGCTAATTCTGCCTACAGTTCCTATCCCTATAGGTCGTGGAGATGCACTGTGGGGTACCAGCCCTATATAATATAAGCCGTGTGATGATCGGTAGAGTATAACACCACCCTATCTCTCTTAATACTAAGAGCTCGATAGTCGTACGAAGCAAATGTCCTAAGGGGCTTAGGGTTGCTGGAGGGGAGGGGGGTCATAGTGTGCCTCTGATCCAGTGATTTAGAGGCCAAACTTCCAATTTAATTACCTCTGAAACGCATAAATCAACGACTCTTGATACCTTTGGTCTAATATTTGAAGTCTTGGTGAGTACATTGTATTGGATACCTTTTTGTAAATGTAGATTTTGGGAAGGTTTGGAGCGTCTAATAACACTCACTATAGCTTCATAGGAGACTTCAAAATAGAAAATATTTCTGAGCTATCACTAAGCTAATGTTATCAAAAAAATGGCGTCTCACAAATACTATAAAAAATCCCAAATACAAATATCCCAAATACGGGAAAATCTTTTATGAAGAACTGTTTCTTAATGCAGTGGAATCAAATAATCTATGAACATTATTTCGTCGAAAACAAAATAAAATGGTCTACTGAAAATAGTATCCATTTTTTATTTGTTACAAAAGATTGAAGCGGAAAATTTTACAAACTTACAAACTATTTGTATATAAGCTATGTAAAACTTTTTTTGTGTGTATGCAATAAAGGGTATCTGTCTATCTACACCAGGAAACAACTTTGTTTCAGAGAACAACCAACAAATGGTCAAATGGTAACTTTGTTTTACAATGATATTGAATACAACGTCAGTAACACGAGAATTAATTTCTTAGTCTGATAAGTTTCGAGTAGTTGTACGGACTTAGCGGTCGGTCAAATGACTTAGAAACATACGCACTTAAATACCACCTGTAGGTAGTTAAATTCCACACTCGGAAATAATTATGACATGTATTTAATTGTCATAATCATTTCTTCAAGAATTACACATAAGTAGGTATCCTTGGGAAAAGTTGTTCAGTTTCATGAAAGAAAACACAATCCAAAGTTTCTCTAACTAATTTTAAGTTTCATCATCATGTCAGCCGCAAGACGTCCACTGCTGGACAGTAGGCCCCTCCAGCGATCTCCACCTCGATCGGTCCTGCGCCACTCGCATCCGGTGGCTTCCCGCAATCTTTACAAGATTGTCGGTCCACCTTGTGGGTGGCCTTCCTACGCTCTTAGATTCATACCCTAATAATTATATGTTAGTATCATGTGTTTATTTGTATTTTTGTTCTGCATTCAGTTCGAACTAAGCAACGGATATTCTACTCCACCGGCGACCAAACTACCCCACATTGCTCACCCGTATGTTTCCACTCGTCGTTATCGTGTTGTAAGTGTAGATGGTAAGGCAGATAGGTTACGGGGCGGCTTCCTGAACAAGAACCCCTCAGGTTACCATGGCATGGAGCCATGAATGGTAATTTGAGACTTATAGGCATGTTTTGCCAGTGTTTTTCAAGGTACAAGTTAATATATTAAGAAAGAGGGTAGAGCGCTTTGTCCGCTTTTAACACTACCCGCAGTTCTCCAGTTCATTCGTGATCATGGTTCTTGCAGCAGCGTCAAAATATCGGACACTTATTTAAAACAGAAATCGTGGTAGGCACCCGTTATAATATGTTTACAACGAATTTACTACCTTGTTTCGAATGTCGCAACTGATACAAATGTCTTTGAAAAGGTGATTATTCATTGTTTGCGCTTCAGCTTAGCCTATTATTTTTAGGACTACTTTTGTATGTTCGCGCATATCTTTCCTATTATTATATTGTTAGAAACTCAAACTATGCTGTACTATAGTCATTTATATCTTTAGATTTGTATAAAAATCGTGACCACTGTATGTGAGTTCAGTCATAGTATGTAGTCCAATTTCACCTCTTCTTGCATTGTAATTAATACTGTAATCCCATATATCTCGTACCGACGAGCAGTGGGGCGCTTGGGCCCACAAACCGGTCATGCATTTGATCGCCCTCCGGCGGCACTAAAACTTGTCCACTTTTGTTTTATACATTTTTTTTATACGAGTTTGCCCAACTTCCTATTTTATTTCTTGTTCCCGTCGGGAACATTTATTTTAAAGATGGTTATTGGTAAATAGCCGATCTTTGCGGTGAAAATTAAGAGTTCAGAGTGTTCGCCGTTGCTGAAAACGGTCGGATCTCATCATCATCATTTTACATATCTATATTTCCATTTAAGGAGGAATGGACAGTACGGAAAAAAATAAAATTTTATGGGGACTCCAAAAAAAAGCTAATTTGAGTTGCGATTCACGAGAGACGCCAAATACAAACAAATACAAACTCTACGAAACAAAAAATCACAGTCATTGAAATCCATCGATATCAACATTACCGACAGATCTAAAGCCTTCCTCGTGAAGGGATAAAACAAAAAAGTATGATTGCAATCCTACCACCACTTTCTACGGCCGTAGTCCTCGACCGGCTTCGCTCGCTCTTTAGTGTCTTGCAATACAAAAGGGGCCTTCTGTCGGAATGCAATTACGGCGAATACCATTGGCTAGGGATGGATTTAGATGAGGGAATCGTGGGTGGATTAAGTACGATTCATTGGGCATTTTTATAAGTGGAACGGCACGGCACGGCAGAATTTGTCTAACCATTGCCCCCATGTTCCTAGATTCTATTATCACTAGTGCATAGGAGGCAATGGTAATACAATTTTGCCGTTTTCGAATTATAAAAAGGCCCATTTTCTACCAAAAAGTAAAGAGGAAGTCGAGTTATCTTAGATAACTGAATGCATCAGTCAGAAAGAAAATTTTATTTGGTTTTTCCATGGACTAATATACTTCATCGCCATAACCAAAGATTGTAGCACCCAAGGAAGCTAAGAAGCAGACTCAAATCTTGATCTATAATTAAGTATTGACTGTGTCTTTCTCTCATTATCAAAATGATATAGACGACTGCTACGTATGTATAGATCAAAGTCTGAGTCACGTTTTGTGAACAGTCTAGATATAGCACTCTGAATTGAGCTGGCTATCACATTAGCCAGATCAAAGGCGCGTTCGTTGCACCGCTGCCCACCACTGACTACTTTTAAAACCAAAAAAAATATCTAGATGGCGTAAGTAACGGTTTTTTTTTGTACAACTTTTTTTTTATTAAGAATGGGTTCGCTCTTGACCACAATCTAGCTCAGGGCAAAGATGCGGTCGAGGATGTAGCGAGCTCACCCAGAAGAAGCCTATTCACTCGTACTTTAAAGATATTCGGGATGTATGAGCAGATAATTCCACTCCTTGGCAGTGCGCAATACAACAGCCCAAACTCAACGTGCAAGCCGCGGTGAAATGCAAACCTTTGCGCGGTGCCTTCGCGCAATCAAATTTTCAACGCCATCTTAGTAGCGTGAGGTACGATTTTATTGCGGGCGTGCTAGTTACACAGAGATATGCGGTTTTTCTAAGGATCGTTGTCCAACAAACACAGATGTGAAATAGAAAAAAATACTTATAGACCAAGATTCCAGGGCCGCCAGACCTTACTTATTTTCTCAGTAACCAAAAGTGCGGGAAAGAGTAGTGCTAATTTGTACTATTAACATATGAATATTTGCTAGACTGGGCCAACTGCCAATTTTCAGCTACCAGACTTCAATACATGTGAGTAATTTTTGGAAGTAACTTCAGAACCTAGTAGCTGAAAATTGGCCGTCGGCCCAGGCTAGCAGGTATTCATATGTTAATAGTACGTATTAGCACTACTCTTTCCCACACTTTTAGTTACTGAGAAAATAAGTAAGGTCTGGCGGCCTTGGGATCTCAGTCTATTAGAGGAGGAGTCACTCCGGTCCCTCTTCCATAGAGTATGTGATAAACCTTAACCCTTTTCAAACCGCCAATGATGTACATACGTTGCTTACCTCACTGATCGGTCCCAAATAGTAAGTGCCACTTCTCCTTATCGTATAGGTAAAGTTAAGTCTGTAGGTAGCGAACTTGGGCTAACCCTGATGTCACAGTTTTGAAGCCGCACAATGGCCTCTGACTCGGTTTTAACGACTGTAGACAATCGACAACAGCCAGAGGACCCGCCCTTAACGTGCCTTAACGTGCCCTTCGAAGCAGGGAAACGCTCGTGATAAATTGCCATTTTTGTCACCCATCAGGTTCCCTGCCTCTGTGTACTATGCTTAATCTCACTGATCGGCTGAGATCAGCGAACACTACTAGGCTACGAGGACTCCGGCCCTGTATTGGCCTATTTCCATAGATTATGAGTCCAGCGAAAGAGGGTCGATTGGTCACAAATACAGTCAAGGGATACAACTATAGCGTGCCCTTTGCAAGTTAAGTACCAGTTAATTGGTTGGCCTTTTTGGTTTCCGTAAGTGTCTTGGGGTTCAATTGATCTTTGAAGGAAATTTCTAAGATCAATAAATTCGGATTGTGTGTTTTATTCAGTTATTATTAATTTTGGTCATGTTTGAAAAAAGACCAATGATTCATATCAACATTTTCGCGGATGTTGAACCCACTACCCGAGGATTCGATCTCCTGGTGCTCTTAGCCTCTGAGCTATCGTGCTTTCAAGTCAAGCGGCGAAATTTCATGGTACAGATAGCAGCACGTCAGATTACCCAATCGCACTACGAAACGTCAAGGTCAACATGTATAGCCTGATATGCTGCCGTGTGTACAATGATTCAGCGTTGTTCAAATAACATGATCACGGATGAAAATAACCGCGAGAATCTTAAAACAATATATTAAAAATAATTCTGTCGCATAACCGAACAATTTCTTATTAATAAGCACATATTCCATAACTCGAATACTTCGCAGAGAATGCAGGATATTAAAAATAACATCTGCATATTTCGCATGTCATGTATCGAGGACTTGGATCGCTTTATAAGAAAATCGTTGCACAGTTTCCATGAACGATTTTATCTTCATATACAGGGTTCAGTTTGAAGAACAAATTCGTGAAAATTATGTAGCCTATGTTCATCGGGGATAATGTAGTATTGTAATGGTGAAAGAATTTTTCAAATCGATAGTTACGGAGCCTATTTAATGCAAACAAACATACAAACAATCAAATCTTTCCTCTTTATAATATTATAGATTAAGGCAATGCCACTTACACGAGAAAAGGGTTAGTTGCTAAAAGTAAATTATTTTTGTTGCTGTACACAGGCAAGACAATGTAGATTTAAGAGTGGCTAGTACGTAGTAGATAGGGTTGACTTAAAACTTACATTAAGACCTAATTTCACCATACTTTAACAGACGATTAGCAACTAACCCGAGATTTGACAATGTCATTTTCATACTTTTTGTTTGACGTTTTGTCTGATTAACTTCTTAACCGTGGATTAACTAACTAAGGCCCGTGTTCACCAAAAATATAACCATCGGTTAAACCGCGGTTAGAAGCTAATCAGGAAAAATGTAAAAAAAAAAAATATGAAAATGACATTGTCAAATCTCTGGTTAGCTGCTAATCGTTGGTTAAATATTTGGTGAACACTGGCTTAACAGAGTATGGTGAAATTGGACCTAAGGTCATTAAAATAATATTAAAATTCACATACGTGAGTTAGGGTTAATTTTTTAAGGTTAAATTTTTTAAGGCCTCCTGGAGTAAAAGTTGTGCTTATTATAGGAAACATTATTTCGTTTTAAAAAAGAAATAAGACTGAATTCATAGATGATCGATAATTCGCTTGCCATACCCAGTAAGTAATCAAACCGGCTAAGATCCGAGGAAATAACAAAAAAATACTTTTATGGCATCGATCAATCGGGTCATACATATCAAATCTTTCTGGTTAATTAGACTATTCAATCTAAACTTATAAATTCGATGGAACAAGATAATGTAGTTAAAGCACATAAACATTATATTTGACGCAATTTAATGGTTTTCCTTTCATTTAATCTGCCATGTTTGTTAGAGAGATTTCATCCTAATGATTGACCATATCGATCGATGCCATAAAATACTTTTTCGGATTTTAGCCGGTTCGATTACCAGAATTAGAATTAGGCTGTGCTTTTTGTATTGGTCTGTACTATGCAAGCCTAATCATGTGTTCCGTGTACAACAAACTGTTAATTAAAAAAATAAAGTTCTAGAAAACTAGCGTAGAGACAGAGATAAATTCACAAAAAATTAAGAAAAGCCAACTTTATTTCGTTCCATTTTACAAATAAATAAATAAACACACTCAAAGATTCACCACTAAAGTTTCCCTTGGGACGTCAATTAACTTCTTACTACAATATAAGAAGAGGATCGTACATTAATACATAAGGAATAAGGAAAAAAGTTTCTTCAACTTCTAATTAGCGAAACTTAAGGATGTTAACCAGCCACAGACCTATATCGAGATAGACGGTAAAAGTTTACCTACCTTGCGTGTAAAAAGTGTGATCCACGGTCACAGTTTTGTCCGACTTAAGTCAGTCCGCTTGAGACCGCCGTAAATGATAATCGATTTTAACCGGATTCACATTATTATTTTACTTAATTAAGCGCCTTTGAATTGTTTCCGCACGGTCTTGATTTCCCATAACGAAATCTCGCTCGTGACGTCATCTTTAGTACGAAAAATTCGACACGCTAGGTTCTCAAACAGTTTGAAGCGCTCTTTTCGTCTATCTCGATATCTAGGTCTGTGTAACCAGTCCACTAAACTGAGTAACTTTCCTCAATAAATATAGATCGAAATTTGTTTTTTTTACCCATAACTATGATCGACTTTTAGGAATTTTATATTCCCAGCAGCTCGAGAACTATGGCGACAAAATCGGGCGGCGAGCCACTCGGCTGACGCTGAAACTTCACTTTGATTGCGCGAGGGCCCCGCGCAAAGGCTTGTTCGCCCTCTGGCGTTGTCAAAAATGTCAACAATTTTGACATAGGACCGCGGCGCATTACGCGCGCTATCACCATCGTACTCGAGCTGCACAAGAGTCAAATTGAGGAATTTTCGTTATACAGGGCTTTAGGTAAATGTCTTTCAACCTCTCGGGTGGTTAATCAGTTCATGAAACTGAAAAACTTTCCAAGGAACATAGGTCAAAATATGAAAAAAAAATGTCAAGCTTTAAAACAAACTTCATCAGCATATAGTGCATTTTGTATGGGATATCAATAAATTTTTTTTGTATTTTGACCTGTGTTCCTTGGGAAAAGTTGTTCAGTTTCATGGGCTTATTTAACACCCGAGAAGTTGAAAGAGAATTACCGAAAGCCCTGTATACCTACTTTGGCGCTACCATCTTGGATTCGACTTTCTTTCTAGACATATAAGTATTGTGTTACATTATACTTACTGAGATTAACAAATATATTTAATATTTTGACGGTGGGTTTTATCGAGTGGTAGTTGCGCTGCCTCTTGATCAGCTGGTCCTGGGTTCGATTCCCAATCGCAGCAAATATTTTTGTAAAAAGCAGAAGTTTGTTCTTAGGTCATGGGTTTTTTTCCGTCTTTATATGTATATGTTCCGAGGGATCCACGATGCCAGAGAAAACCTTAGTGTGGGCCTTTGAGTGTATGGCGTTTTATTATTATTTTATAGATTAATAAAAAGTATTGTATTGTGTACAAACTTGTCATCCATCGCCTTGATGACAATGATTCTGCCAATGTCAAAGTACCGAAGGAAACACGAAAACAAGGTGTTTCCAGATAAAAATAATAATAAAGACAAGAAAAAATAAAAATGAAGATAATATATTTGAAAAAAATGGTTTTTAGAACAATTTTCTCGATAAAAGACTAAGGTATGGTCACAATGCGATGGCGTGCATGCGGCGTATTTAATATAACGGTCTTTCACACCCTCCGTCCAGTCCCGAGGCACTGCCCACTGCCAGTCTACATGCAACCTATATTTAGCCAGACGGGCCGCGTATTTACTATCACTTGACTTCACCCATACTAAAGTATCAACTTCTAGTACTTAAAGGACTAACTAAGTAGGACTTTAGTAGGACTTAGTAGTGTCTAACTTCTTAGTACTTAAAGGATAACATCTGATTCGGCACCTACCATTTTCAGTAATTGGGATGGGTGCTGGAAAGTAAAATGATAAAACTAAAAAATAACGCAGCCAAAAAGATTGCTTAACTTAGCTAATAATATCTCTAAAATTAAAAATGTTGTACAGGGCTTTAGGTATCTCTCTTTCAACCTCTCGGGTGGTTAATCAGTCCATGAAACTGAACAACTTCCCCAAAGAACATAGTTCAAAATACGAAAAAAAATTTGCAATAAATGTGGTACAGTACATTGGTAGTATATGATAGGCAGATTCACACATTTAACCATTTGAATGGTATGCAATAGGGTTAAAATTAAAATACTATTTGAAATACATATGTCAAGGCAGGAAGAGAATCATAATGTCAAAATGTGAGATAATTAAAAAAAATTAAGATAACAATAATAATTTTAAAATGTCAAAATGAATTAAAATACATATTACATTAAATATTATATGCCATAAAACTTACTGATTGATCATGGACTGATTAACCACCCGAGAGGTTGAAAGAGAGATACCTAAAGCCCTGTATAACCCCGGACATTTAGGGCCTTACCACAAAAAATAAAACTAGAACGTAGACATGAAAGATGGCTGTATGGACCTAAATTCCTTTGCCTTTCCCGAAAGGGACAAATAAAACAACAACAAAATGACATAAGTCAATTTAAGACACTGTAAGTGAGGAGGTTCTTTTCTAATCTCGACTATTCCACTTTTTGTGTTTTTGTATAATTTAAAGAAATATAATTTTGAACATGGCAATTCGAATAGGAATATTCTTTTGACGAAATCATGCGTTTTTAAATATATTTTTCCAGTGGATCTATCACGTTTTGTCAGGATTTTGTTTTCGATGCATATACATTTCAATGTTACCAACCTAAAAAAAAAAAAAACTACTTTGGTCGAAAATGGAATAGTCAAGTTTTGAAAAGAACCTCCTCAAGTGGTGTTTTAATAGCAGTTGTTGCTTATGACTGAACCAATCTTAGGAACCAATTTAGACAAAATATAGCTATGAAACATCTCAATTACGTCAGCTTTCAGACAAAAAAATCGCATAAAAATCGGGCCATTCGTTTAGGAGCTACGATGTCACAGACAGACACAGAGATACACACGTTAAACTTATGACACGCCTCTTTTTGTTGGGCCTTAAAAAAACATTGCATTTAACATAAGCACGCTGCTCTAATCAAATCGCATATTATTTCAGAACACTGAACAACACTAATTCTGCAACCAATTCTCTACAACAGGGAAGGCGGACATTCTGTCTGTTCACACTAACACTTGTTTATTGAAATCTATACTTAGTTCCTATCCTTGCCCTGTCTGCTTTCAGGAAATTAAAGTTAGATGTAGAGTTATAGACTGATATTTAACCCTAACCTATTATTATGGCAATAAACTTGACATTTTGCATGCCGCCATGTAAGAGCGACTAGAATCTAATACCACAACTAGTTCGCCTCATAGTCACCTTTATCAGTCGAAGCAAAATTTATGCTAAAAGCAGATGTTTGTTCTTGGGACCGGGGGTTTCTGATGTCTTTGTAACCCAAAAGAAACCTGTGTGGGCTTTGTGTGCGTGGCGTTCGATTTGAAAATCTGTATAGAAAATAAATAGACTTACACATTCGGTAGATTGCGTGGACGAATTGATAGATTCCAATTCGTATATTGCTCTTGATTTGTATCAGTATCAAAGGGTTTTTTAATACTGTGGTATGCAGACCTTCATAGAGGATCGGGCATAACGCAACTTCTTTCTCATTCGGTCATTTCGAAGAAGATAATTCGAATATCAATTTAAAAGGTTTGAAATGGTATTCGATGTCAACATTCGAAATGATTGAAGATGTCTTACGCCATTCACTGTAGAGAGCTCGCGGAATAAGTTCTTGTATACGTTCGTTGGCGTGCAAATAGCACTTTACTAAGCGTTGTTTAATTACATTAACCGTGTATACGTTGTGATAAAAATAAGTGCAACAAAAGTGCAGTAATTGATTATATTATAGTATCTGAAGAAGAGCTACGCATTTTAATTATTTGCCCCCAGAACAGGTACCACAAATGAAAGAAGTTGCGTTATGCCCGATCCTCTATGAAGGTCTTCATACCACAATACTATAGCAGAATGCCCATCCAATTCAATTTGACTGTTGGTTGGTTCGCCAGTCAAATCGAATATTAAATTCGCAAGCTAACGGCTAGATCTAATTTTTAAAATGTTGTTAGGACCACACCACCAGTATCGTATATCCAAGACCTGCGCTAATTTCGGGTGTTTTCGGGTAAAGTACTAGGGAAACCGCAAATTTTTCGGTTTTCCTAGTACTTTACCCGAAAATAACTTTCAAGACAGGATTACTCTAATTGGACAATGAATCAGGACTAGCGCTTTGGTTATTCTTATTCTACAGAAAACAATGTATCATTTATTTCAATTGGAGCCGGTACCACAGAATAAATAATAGTACTAACGTACAGAAGTCTCACTCCCTAACAAAAGTCAACTTTAGGCATAAAAATTTGCCTACTATTGCAAGCGGCACAGGCTTGCAAGAGAAATTGAAACTTATAGTCAGCCGCTAGCGCTCATATTCTATTGCGCACCGCCGACTCGATGCCGCGTTCGCAACGGGAGCTCGATTTAGAGGTAAAATTATTATTGAAATTAATTAAGTAAGATAACACTGCTTATAAAATCAAGAGTAACTTTAGTTAGGAAGTGTAGTAAGTAAAAACTCAAGTTAACATAACCAACCATGTTATTTGATACCTAGCCTATATACCTATTAACTACAGACACCTACAGACTCTTGTGATGGCAAAACGTTATTAAATACACTTATTACCTATTTTGTTCAACACGCGACCAACGATGGTGAGCGCGCGCGCGGCGAGTATCAACCCGCGCTCGCTGGCATACTCAGTATGCCCGCCGCGAGAACATGCCTAAACTGCGGAGTGACACCCCCCCTGCCGGTACCAAGTTCCATACTAATACCGATACAAAATGCTCATCATCCTTTCTAGTGTTAAATAAGACTGGCGTTAGGTACTACCCTGTCAAATTTGCGATAGTGCAACACTTTATTTAGAAGCGTAATAGCCACTTTTCGCCTTACCACCTGACGCGAAGTATAAATCCAGCAGTTTCGGCTGTGCATTGATTGATCAGTGAGTCAACTAATCTGATCCTTTTGTCTTCTATGTATCTATCTATACACTCACGCCTATAATCCCTTTCGGGGTAGGCAGAAAGTTATTTGGTTCTGGAACCACTTGACATCACATTTGACGTTAATTCTGAACGTCAATAGATGGAATATGGGTACAGTGCTGATAGGTAGAAGCGCTCGTAGCCCAGTGGCGCTTGCTGATCTCAACCGATCAGTGAGGTTAAGTAACGTACACAGAGGCAGGGAACCTGATGGGTGACCAAAGTGACAATATATTACGAGCATTTCCGTGCGTCGGAGGGCACGTTAAGCTGTTGGTCCCGGCTGTTGTCGATTGACTACAGTCGTTAAAATCAAGTCGGAGGCCATTGAATAATTGTGTGGTTTGAAAACTCTGGACACCAGGGTTAATCACCACACACTTGACTATACCTACATGATAAGAAGAAGAAGAAGGTGATATTTTGTCAGCCTTTCACCCACAATACAGCCAAAACCCTCTAGCCCCACTGGTTTCTACAGTATGCCTGGGAAGAGTTCTAAGTTTTTATTTCACTCCCAATCCAGCGTGGAAGTAAGATAAACTGAATTCAAAGCGCGTCGCCAACAGCTAGTTCAAATTAAATTTATTAGGTACTAGCTCTTGGTAGCTAGGTTAGATTTCCACAAAGGGAAGCTAGTTGAACACGATTAACATCCAGACAGTTGGTCAGACGTCAGAATAAAGAGGAACGCTGGAATATCCAGTTTGAACCGGTTAATTAGAGCTGTGATATGATGCTGCGTTTGGTGTGAGGAGAGTAGCTGCTGAATCTAAGAAAATAAGAAAATTTTAACTAAGATAAAAACAGTGATTTCACAATATTTACAATAGAAGCGGTGATAGCTGTTGGTAATGAGCCAGACTTGTAATCTAAAAGTCGCGGGTTCAAATCCTGGTGCGGGCCTGTACCACTGAATTCGTCTTTTCGGATTTATGTACGCATTTCTGTTTATCACTTACTCAACGGTGAAGGAAAAAATCGTGATGAAACCCGCCCGTCCAAGAAAATTTATTTTCGAAAGACGAGCGGTCCACCAACCCGCATTGGGCCAGCGTGGTGGACTATGGCCTAAATCCCCTTTGTGTTTCGAAGGGAGACCCGTGCCCCTCGGTGGGGACGTATATATAACAATAGAATGACTTTCTGTAACTGATTCGAAAACAAAATAACTGTAAAATTAAAAATGTTGTATCATCTCGGACAATCTATTGCTTATTACAAGTCTGAAACAGCTGAAAAAATTTTGACCGATGCGGTTTTTACCGCGGGTAAAAAACCCAGATCGAAATCAGTCCATTTCTTTAGGAGCTACGATGCCACAGACAGACACACTGATACACAAGTTTTTTTTATTATAAGATGGGTTAACTTTTGACCTCAATCTTGATCAAAGATGAGGTCGACGACGGAGCGAGTAACCCAGAAAATGCATATAAAGGCACTGGTACTCCCACGCACCGACGGAACACAGCAAGCTGTTTGGCGTCGGACTTCGGTAGGAGGGTGGTCGCGAACCAGACGGCCCTTTACAGATTTTACCACACCGCGTGAGACCATAGGACGACACCTCAGATTCAGAATAAAATGAAGTGTCGTTGCCTGGGATGGATTACTAGGA
Source organism: Aproaerema taeniolella (assembly GCA_949987775.1). Taxonomy (NCBI): domain Eukaryota; kingdom Metazoa; phylum Arthropoda; class Insecta; order Lepidoptera; family Gelechiidae; genus Aproaerema; species Aproaerema taeniolella. Next base: position 1,274,178 of record OX465261.1, on the reverse strand, counting down.
GGCAGGTCTCGTTTGTGTTTTCTTAGTCGCCTCTTACAACACCCACGGAAAGAAATGGGGTGATGTTATTCTCAACCGATCACCATACGGTTAAAATGATACACATACACATGTCAAACTAATAACACCACTCTTTTTTTGTCTGAGGTTAATAATAGTAGATACTACAACTCTAACAAACACGGAGAAGTCATTGATCCAGTACAATTTAGTACGCTGCGTCTAAACACACACCAAACGTGATTATCAGACGAATAGACGGTGAAGGACCTGAAAATTTACTTTTCATTAGGTATCAACTAATACCAATGATATTGTACGTGAAATATTTGGTGACAAAATTAAAAATATAAATCAGCTTACAAAACTGAACCACTTTTCATGAGTAACAGTAACAGGGCAGCATTCCTTGCTGTGGAAAGTCAATTTTTTTTTGGGGAGATTCCATTTGTTTCCGAGAAAAAGTTGTTAGGTTTCAAATATTTTATGATTTATTTATTAAGTTCTCATTTTATTTACATTGAGTGCATTTTAGTTCAAAGGTATTGACTTTGCACAGTTCCATTCCTGAGCGTAGAGAATCAATACTTATTCTAATTTGTAGTGTTTCTTGTACTTCTGTATATTTTTTAACCGATTTCAAAAAAAACGAGGGTCTCAGTTTTACCTGTATGCATGTATGTTTGTATGTATGTATGTTTGTCCGCGATTATCTCGCGTTTGGCTGAACCGATTTTGATGCGGATTTCAGAAAAGTATTTGTTACATTTAGGAGAAGGTTTTAGTATTTTAACTGACTTCAAAAAAAGGGGAGTTCTTAGTTTAAACTGTATGTATGTAAAATAAAAATCAAAAATAATATATTATAATGATTCGCTTAAACTTTTTGAAAGTTACCACTTCGTTTTATTAACCGACTTGAAAAAAAAATGAAGAGGTTGATATTTGCACTATAAATGGAAAAAAAAAACTCAAAAAAAAAAATAGAACCAACTTCAAAAAAGCGAAAAATAAATACAATATCATATTTGATGTGCTATGTGTTACCTACCTACTGAGCTGATTGAAGTCGGTGCCAAGAAAATTAAGTTTGATAGGCCGCCTTCGCACCGACTTCAAACAGCTCAGTAGGTAGGTACCACATAGCACATTAAATGATATTGTATTTATTTTTCGCGTTTTTGAAGTTGGTTCTATTTTTTTTTTATTGCTTATGATTTTTCCACTTCAAATGTACAACCTAAAAAGGAAGTTGAATTTTTGAATGTGTCGATGAGATTAAATACCAGTCTACAATTTTTCTTCCAATACCATTGCATAAAGTCTAGACAAAGAGTATACGAGGCACAAAAGACACAAGTTTGTGTCAAATAAAGTCTGGAACTTTTCTGTTATATTGGCAAATAGGTGTTCATGAGATTGGACGTCTAAGATTGTCTGGTTCTTCAGTGTCAACAAAAACGGTAACAGAAACCACACAAGTAGTACAGTACAGCTATTTTATTAATGTCTCTCGGCAAACAGTGTCTGTCTCTTTATTTTTGAAGTTAAAACATATTTAGCGGCGTCGAGCACTTTTAGTATGGGAAAAAATGTTAAACTCGCGTCAGATCGTCAGATGTCACGTGACCCTGATCGAAAGTGCGTAGGATAGGGTTTTTTAGCAGCGTTGTGTACTTTGAAGTAAGGGTAGAAACCCGGACGGATGGCAGCCCTATAGTAAAATTATCTCTGTGACAGATGTCAACAATTATTCGCGCATAGTACGCAAATACCGATAGACTATTTTAGTAAATTGAAAGTAGACAGTTAGGTCAATTGGAAAAGTTGCCAGATTGTAAGCAACAGGTCGAGGGTTCGAATCCTGAGAGATGAATGGACTCTTTTTGTGTATTTTGTTTTATTTCCATATTAATATACAACGTTAATGTTCAAATTTTCACTTCTGCCGGCACTCCCGGAATGCAATCCGTTGTTTTTTTTTTTCTAAGCCTGTAGGATCTCACTGCTGAGCAAAGGCCTCCCCCGCATCCTTCCACTTCTTGCAATCTTGTGCAAGTTCGGGCCACCCGGAATTGTATGTATCAAGATCATCACGCTAGCTTTTCTTGGGTCTGCCATCTTTTTTTGTCTCTTTCTTGTCTTTTGAAAATCAATTTACTTATTCGAAATACGAAATTTACTGAACCACAATAAGAAAATATAAGCACTGAATAGAAACTTATTTCAGTTCAACCCTCCTTTCATTCTTGTTGCCAACTTGATTATACTAGAAGTCAATTTTCGAATCGCCAAATAGACCTCTGACTTGAGCTGCACAAGCTCATTCAGCCTGCCCTTTTCTTCTATCGGACGTCCAGACGCACTTCGATCTATCATCGTGACCTTGACAAGATCCCTCGGATCCGTACTGAGCACTTCTCTTCATCTTTTATACTGCGCTCGGCTTCTTCTTCTTATCGTGTAGGTATAGTCAAGTATGTGGCGAACTTGGCTAACCCTGGTGTTAGAGTTTTCAAACCGCACAATGGCCTCTGACTTGGTTTTAACGACTGTAGTCAATCGACAACAGCCGGGACCGACAGCTTAACGTGCCCTCCGAAGCACGGAAACGCTCGTGATAAGTTGCCACTTTGGTCACCTATCAGTTTCCCTGCCTCTGTGTACGTTGCTTAACCTCACTGATCGGTTGAGATGCGCACGGCTAAGGAATAGACTTCTCTGTCTGTCTTTATTTTCGAGCTCATGTAACTCGAATCTCTGCTTCCCGAAGCTTCTGTGTGATTTTGTTACATCCTCGACCACATACTCGACTATAATCCAGGATTTGACATATGAGATAATCAGATCCTTCTTTTTATTGTGTAGGTATTATCAATTATATGGCTAAATTGGTCTCTGACTAGAATTAATTAGATTAGAATAATAGAGCTTATTTTCTACATAAACCGGTTGTACTGCATATGGAAAATGTTTTGGTTTTTTTGAGAATTCCAAATGAAATCCTAGTACAATAGTATTAGCATAGCTTGCCCATTCCTATATTTTGCTGAGTCATTCTATATCTCAAGTTCTCAAGAGAAACAAAGACTAGCGCACTCAGAAACCTATTTGCCAATAATTTCAAATTACGGAAAAATTATCTATGACTTCTCTAAAGCACTACTGCTTGAAAAGTACTAGCGGTGGCAAAGATAAGTTCACTTAGATAAACAAAGGTACATTTTGATATTACAGGACGTGGCGTCTTCCAACTAGCTCCGCAGTGCAATGACAGCGAATACAGCAGGTGTCTCGGCGAAGAACACATCACTGTTTTGGTCGAGTGACGACCAGACGGCCGGTTTGGTCGAGTGGTAGTGACGTTGCCTCTTGATCGGCGGGTCCTGGGTTCGATCCCCAGTCGGGGCAAACATTTGTGTGAAAAGCAGATGTTTGTTCTCGGGTCATGGGTGTTTGTGTTTGTCTTTATGTGTGTTCCGAGGGACCCACGACACAAGGGAAAACCTGTGGGCCTTTGAGTATGTAGCGTTTATTTATTTTATTTATTTACTGTTTTCAAAGCCACACTTAGGTCGGTATTACAGAACGCGACTCAGACTATAATCTATACTTAAGTAGCAAGTAAGTCATTAAGTCATCTTTGTTATTTTGATAGAGAGAGAAAGAGACAATCGATGCTCAAGTATAGATCAAGACTTGAGTCTCCTTCTTTCTGTATAGTATGGGCCGAGGGTTTTTTACGATTCAAGCTACTATCGCCGTGTGGTGATCGGCTTAGAATAACACCGCCATGTGGTGATCGGCTTAGAATAACACCACCCCATTTCTTTCCGTAGTTGTCGTAAGAGGCGACTTAGGAAACACAAATGAGACCTGCCTCCTATTAATCCATCTCGGGCAACAACACCTCATTTTTTTATGAATCTGAGGTGTTGTCTTATGGTCTCATGCGGTGTGGTAGGCTCTGTAAAGGGCCGTCTGGTTCGCGACCACCCTCCTACCGAAGTCCGACGCCAAACAGCTTGCTGTGTTCCGTCGGTGCGTGGGAGTACCAGTGCCTTATAGGCGTTTTCTGGGTTAACTCGCTCCATCGTCGACCTCATCTATGACCTTGGTCCAGATTGAGGTCAAGAGTTAACCCATCTTATAATAAAAATAGAATAAAAAATACTAAAAACTTTCACTTGATGGACTCTCGATTCTACCAATAGTGATTCAGATTAGATATTAAGTCAATTAAAATTTGAAATTTGTATGATGTCTGCATTTCCGAGCTCATATAGAATAGGCTCTTCTGGGTTAGTTTGCTTCGTCCTCGACAGTATCTTCGTCCATGTGCTGAATTTGGCTTAGGAGCTAACTGATTGTATTTATTCACTCACACTATACCGCCATCTGTTGCTACTTTTCTGAACTAAAATCCTGAGCTATCTGAAAATCTCTCATTATAATTTTAACCAGTCACACACATACTTACGGCGCGTGCGATATAAATCTTTCACACCATGTGCGCAAAAAGCGCGTAAAGGCTTAAAATTAACTACAAAAAAGCTAGTTAAACACCTATCGAAGCAATTCCGAGTGTTTAAGATCCAAGTTCATAAACTTAATTGAGATCTTGTGAGATTTTGAATTAAATATTCATAATGTAAGATAATATTCACTTTAATCCAAATATTATCCTTTAGTTAGATGAGTCCCAGATAAATTAAACATGTTGTCGATGAAGCCGATGTTGTCTTGAAACGGGCTGAGAGCTATTTGAGTAATGTATCGAACTTTAAAAATAGTCTGTTCCAAAGTTTGAACCCTACAAAAGTAAGAACTTTCAAATCTCACTCAAATTCTTTTTATGTAAAGCTGCCACAGTATAAAAAATTCAAGAGTAAACGTATCTTGGATTCTTTTGAGCTATTTGAATCAGGCGATATTTGATAACAATTTCGAATAATCCGGGACTGCTTTTTCTTACCCTGTCGTTTATAAAGCTCATATTTTTGTGGCCCAATGCTCAATAACCTTGACTGAATATGAGGCTCTACTCTGTACTATCGAAGATCGGAATTTAGAAGCTTTGAATGGCAGTACATTTCTGTGTTGCCCTATACGTATGACAGTGACAAGTAGTGACAATTATCAGCCGTCCGTCGATCGTAGATAGTAAAGTTGAGTGGTTCGGCCTTCCACAGGACTTCTAAGGTGCAAGTGTCACAACAATTTGAACACGCCAATTAGGTGATCCATAGTTTGGAGAGGCGCAACTTATCCATAAGCCCACGCTAAGGTTTTCCCTTGTGTTGTGAGTCCCTTGGAACATCCACATACACAAAAACAGATACGAACACCCATGACCGGAGTACAAACATCTGCTTTTACACAAATATTTACCCTGGCTAGGAATCGAATCAAGGACCAGTCGACTAAGAAGCAGAGCCACTACCACTTGATGTTGTAGCCGTTGTGTTCGAATCGTTGTAGCCCCACCTAAACATATTTCATATACTCTTATATTTCTTCACTGTTTGCGAAGCTTTCTATATCCTCGACCAAACCTTGAACTAGATTATAGTCAAAATATCATTGATTTTGACTGATTTCATTTGTTAACATTGTTATAATTATTTAATTTGTGTCATTTAATGATAAGAAAATCTGTATAATTTGTCACATTGTCCAATAGTGTACACGCCTGTAAAGGCAGCATTCAATGTGTCTTTTTAAGAAGCAACTACAACCGCAAATGTATAACTTGTTTTTATTACACTAATAAATATTCTATTCTATTCTATTCTAAAAGTGAACCTATAATTGATAAAAAAAGAACGTTCGGAGCCTATCACAAGTGAACTAACTACTCAATTTTCTTATACTACGGTACGACTATCCGATCCTTTTCAGAAACCCATTAGCGCTTATATTAAGCTGCGAAGAAACCCTGAGGAGATAAACAATTTGAGTTCAAAGAAAACGGCTCTATATAGCGAAAAAGTTGGGATATTCGTCCGTTTGTAATTGATTGCGTCTCGCGATTTAATTCCGACGACCAAGAACGTGATTATCAGTGGAAGAAACCCGGGGTGTGTGGTACGAGTCAAAGGAATTAATATAGTCCAACTAGGGGAGGCTCGGGAATTTTTCCCGTGGGATTTTCATGAAATTCTTGCTTATTCCGTTATAAAAGGAACCTTCGTGCCTTTCAGCTTTGGGCTACGCGTTGATAAGTCAGTGATTTATACATATATTTACTAGACTTCTGCCCAGAACTTCATTCCCATAGGAATCCGGAAAAATATGTAGCATATGTTACTCAGGAATAATGTAGCATACTAATAGTAAAAGAATTGTTGAAATTGGTCTGGTAGTTTTTCAGTTTATTTGTTACAAACAAGCAAAAATACACATCTTTCCTCTTTATAATTTTAGTGCAGATTTAGTTTAGATGTAAGATAACTATATCATTTGATAGCTTTGGTAGGTAAAAAGTATGGTTCTAGGTAACAATAAATTTACAAAGCAAATACGTAGTAACTACTTAATACAGGTCAAAATTTTTTTTTTTTTTTTAGAAACGCTACACACTCAAAGGCCCACACTAAGGTTTTCCCTTGTGTCGTGGGTCCCTTGGAAAACACATAAAGACAAACACAAACACCCATGACCCGAGCACAAACATCTGCTTTTTACACAAATGTTTGCCCCGACTGGGGATCGAACCCAGGACCCGCCGATCAAGAGGCAGCGTCACTACCACTCGACCAAACCGGCCGTCAATAAAATAAACTCATATATAAGTTTGGTTAAAATGGTTAAATTTCTTATGTCTTGGGCCAGTGTCTTCGAATCGGCAGCGGCATGGCGGCATAAATCCCGACGCGGCGGGCGGAGTTCAGAAATTCACGGCTAATGAGATTGTTCCTGTGACGACTGTATCCAATCCGATACCCAAACAACTAGTATTACAAAGGATAATAAAAATACCTATATTGAAAAAAAAACATTAGTCCTTGATTTTGGAAGTCGGTTCATAAAATTACGCTGCAAATTAAAGGACTCAAAATGAAGTTTTTAAATATTAAATTATTCAAAATTCTCAAGTATTCTCAAGTAGTATCTACAAGTATACTAATATTATGTACGGATTTCTAATTATCACTTGCTCAACGGTGAAGGAAAACATCGTGATGAAACCCGCCCGTCCAACAAAATTCATTTTCGAAAGACGAGCGGTCCACCAACCCGCATTGGGCCAGCGTGGTGGACTGTGGCCTAAATCCCCTTCATGTTTCGAAAGGAGGCCCGTGCCCCTCGGTGGGGACGTATATGGGCTGGTAAGATAAGATACTAATATTATATAGAAGAAAAATCTGTTTATTTGTATGTAACGAATAAACTTAAAAACTACTGGACCGATTTCAAAAATTCTTTCACCATTAGGATGCTACATTATCCCTGAGTAACATAGGCTACATAATTTTCCTGAATTCCTACGGGAACGAAGTCCCGCGCGGGAAGCTAGTATTTCATACGTATATTAGTCTGAAGGTATTTATCTATAGGCTTAGTTGCCTGATAATTAATAAATGATTTTATTATTATTATTATTTGTATCTCTCCTATAGGAAATCACGGCACGAAGGCCAGTCCTTTTGGAAGGCTTACGTGGGGATACATTATAATTACTATTTTATTTGAGAAAATCTTTTCTTCTCCCATTTCTGGGGATTTCGCCACTAGTGCAGGACAAAAAAATATTATTATTATTAGGACAAAAAATTTCGTTCCCATCCGCCATGAGATTTTTAGGGTAGATAATTGGAAAAACAGCATAAGATTTTTAAACGCAATCATGTCAGCGACTTTAAAAGGAGTCTCACGATGACGATTTGCGTAACATTTCCCAAAATTGATTTTTTGAAACCTAAAAGTAATAAAAACCTGATAATTTTGCACTCAATTTCCTACAGATTGTTGAGTATAGCCGGATCAGGATAAGTGAAGATAACAAATAATATTTTGGAGGCACATTTCTATTACATAATTTAACGAATACTTAATTACATTTTCAATGGGTGACCAGTGGCGGGCGAGAGACGACTTACGTCACCTCGCCCAATGCTACTAGAAGTGGCAAAAATGCTTAATTTACAAAACATTATTAAATTATGTGTCCCTGCAAGATAAAAAACAACAGATCAAGATGCTCCCAAACTGTTACCCTTGTTTTACTGAATATTTTTGATACAAGCGATGAATTTCGGTAAATTCTTCAAAAAGTCGGGCCACCCTACGCTCCTCTAGCTCCACCCAGCTACCAATTGGAAATATATTCTCTTAATGTCGCGAGAGATCTACAGAACGATAGCTATAATGGACGAGGGATTTCGTAGAGGCTTCCAAATCATTTTCAAGATAGTTCTTTCTTCTGGTCGTAATGGGTGCTGACAATTTTTGGAGACAAGGAAATATTTCGTTCTTATATGACTCTTTCATTTTCGAAAGCTTAATGGTAAGTAGATTAATATATTATGAACATTTTTGTCTTAGTACTATAATAAATGAAATTTGTTTATTTACTAGATGGAGAGATATCTGTCTAGTGCAAGATCTGGTAGGGATGAAATTCGAAATGAGAGGGAGGCAATGGTTGAAAGAGTAAACTCAACCTTAAGTATAGTCTCCCAATGGGGTGACATGAACTTAGTGAGTTTCAACGCCATCAAAGCGCAAACGTGCCTATTCTCCGCAAATCCATCTCCAATCACCGCAAGTCCATATTTATCTATAATCGATGAGCTAGAACTCCTCGGCATAAAATTATCTGCCAACCTTAACTTCGGCACCTCCATAGAGTCTAAGGCTTAAACTGCGGCAAAAAAGCTGGGCATCCTTAATAAGGATAAGCGATACTTCACGCCATATCAACTTCTTACCCTTTATAAGGCGCAGGTTCGGCCAAATACCAGCTAGCCGCACTGGACTCGGTAGATCGCAGAGCCAGGAAGCTTATTAGTGATAAAAAGCTGGTTGAGGATAAGCTCCAAAACCTAGCTCATAGACGCAAAGTAGCTTGTCTATGTGTTTTTTATAAGATGTACTTCGGAGAGTGCTCAGAGGCTGCATAAGCTCTTTCCGCCTGCCCCTTTTTTCCATCGGACGTCCAGACGCACTGCATGGTATCACCCTTATCTTGTCGCGATCCCTTGGATACGTAATAAGCGCTATTCTTCATCTTTTATATTGCGCACTGCCAGGGAGTGGAATTCCCTGCCGGTGTCTGTATTTCCGAGTTCAACAACTCAAATATCTTTAAAGTACGAGTGAATAGGTTTCTTCTGGGTGAGCTCGCTACATCCTCGACCGCATCTTTGCCCTGAGCTAGATTGTGGTCAAGAGCGAACCCATTTTTAATTTAAAAAAAAAAGATAACGATTTACATAATCCAATATTGAGGCGGCTTCTTTTAAGTAAATATTTACTTGTGTTAGAAGCCCCGCTCGTCCACTGTATATTAAAGGTCAAGAACATTTCGCATAAAGTTTAAAAAAATTATCTCTTGTTTTATTTAAGAGACCAAAGAACATATAAGTATTCAATACAGGGTGCCAAATAACAGAGCTTACCATTTACGCTCTATAGAAGTTCTATGTAATAGTAAGTAGTTGGCTCCTGCCATTATTTCTAACCTACGCAATATTGCGTATTATCACTCAATGGGTCAAAAAGCTACCGTTGAAACTAGTAGCTAACAGCCCCCAAAAATAAAGGTAGTGCCTACAGCTTGCGCTCACTATAAGTAATTACCTTCCAACTGATTATCGTTATCATTAACCCATTTGCACTTCTTCTTCATAACGTGTAGGTATAATCAAGTATTTGACGAACTTGACTAATATAGTCAAACCGAGGAGCGCCGGAGCTTCGAGGTTGGACTATAGATAGAAACCTCTGGCTAACCTAACCCTAACCTAGTCAAACCTAGGATATTCCGGGAAAGACTGCATATCGACCTTTGACTATGACATATTGACAAAGCCGAAACGGAGATGCTCATGATTAATTACCGCTTTGGGTGCATCGGGGTACTCTGCCCCTGGGCTATGAAGAAAATAATCAAAGTAATGTTAATAACTATAATTTTTCGTATCACAAACAAGTTATTCAAACACTTGAATTTGTTAATCAGAAACTTAAAAAAGAAACATAAGCACCATCCTTAGAATTGGTGGAAACAATACTGAGCCGAAGTGAAAGAAATGGAGCATTAAAATCTATTGAATTTCGTTTACAGCTATTATCGAATTGGCCTCCCATTTTCTGGAGTACTTTTGTAATAGTTCGCCCAGGGATTAGCAATTTACGTTTACGTAGAGAAGGGAAAAGTCTTTAATTATATTTAAAGACGCACGTACCCAAAATGAAGTACATAGATTACAAATTAAATGTCATATTTGGGAATTTCGTTATATATTTATCTTTGGAAATAACCTAAATAGCGGTGATAGCCCAGTTGGTAATGAGCCAGACTTGTAATCCGACGGTCGCGGGTTCAAATCCTGGTGCGGACCTGTACCACTTAATTCGTCTTTTCGGATTTACGTACGGATTTCTAATTATCGCTTGCTCAACAGTGAAGGAAAACTCCGTGATGAAACCCACCCGTCCAAGAAAAATTCATTTTCGAAAGACGAGCGGTCCACCAACCCGCATTTGGCCAGCGTGGTGAACTATGGCCTAAATTCCTTTCGTGTTTCGACGGAAGGCCTGTGCCCCTCGGTGGGGACGTATATGGATGGTAAAAAAAAACCCGACATTCACAACTTATAACTTTTAAACGGCTGATGAAAATATATAGCTAAGAACCATCTCAATAACGTCAGCTTTCAAAAAGAAAACCGCATTGAAATCGGTTCATTTGTTTAGGAACTACGATGCCACAGACAGATACACAGATACAATACATCGAACTTCTAACACCCCTCTTTTTTAACGCGGCAGACCGAGACGAAGATGGCACCATCCATAGATGCACCAATGGGATGCATTTGATTGGAGATGGTAGGAAAATAAACGCTACACACACAAAGGCCCACACTAAGGTTTTCCCTTGTGTCGTGGATCCCTTGGTACACACATAAAGACAAACACAAACACCCAAGACCCGAGAACAAACATCTGCTTTTTACACAAATGTTTGCCCCGACTGGGGATCGAACCCAGGACCCGCCGATCAAGAGGCAGCGTCACTACCACTCGACCAAACCGGCCGAGCTCTAGATAGGAAAGAGCTCTAGATAGTTGTGGAGAAAAAGGAGGGAGGATTTTGCCCAGCAGTGGGACACATCGGTCTAGATAAGATAAGACTTCGATATAAATATACAAATTACAGTTAGTGAAACATAAAATAACCTATTATCTCTGGGTTTTTTTTCTAATTTCTTATTTAATGCTTTTGAACTAAGGGAATGAGCTTGGTAACCCACGACGCAGTGAATTCTAGTGTGGGTGCCATGAAACAATGTTTTATTTTCTAACTTGTTTTCTATACTAATATTATAAAGAGAAAAGATTTGAGTGTTTATTTGTTTGCATTGAATATGCTCCTAAACTACTGGATCGATTTGAAAAATTCTTTCACCATTAGAATCCTATATTATCCGTGATAAACACAGGGTACATGATGTTCCCGAATTTCCACGGGAACGAAGTCCCGGACGGAAAGCTAGTTGTGAATAAATACATGTATTTTCAAATATTTAATGGGATTCGAGAGCATTATCAAAGATGCAAATGATGCTACGCTTTGCTGTTAGGAAGACAGTATTAAACAAACTCGTCTCAAACCTGCAACCCTCTGTCGAGGGAAGTTGGTAAACTCTGCTGTAGACCGTTCGAATAGTTTGCAATTAGAATAATTGGATCTAACGGCTGATTTCAATGGCTCTGTGTCTAACTGGAATTCCAATGAGTTTTTATGTTTCTCGATGGAATTCGTTAATTCATTTGGTTACATTATTCAAGAATTTATTTCGCAAATCGTGCTCTTGAGCGCCAATGGAGAGAACAACGTAGTCGAAAGACTAAAGATTTTTTAAGAGAACGGAATTCCATAGAAGAACCAGATAATCCATATATTGGATTATCCATATATTGTATTATCCATTATATTGTGTGTATGTATATATTATAGGTATTTTATATATGTAGGTATATATTATTTATTTATTTAGCTAATTGTATGTGCTTATATATTTATTAATTATTATGTTTGTATTATAAATTTAATATCTCACTTTATCTTGGTACACCCTTGCCCACTTCAACTGCCTCTCCCTCTCACATAGGTTAGCTGGAAGAAAACTCATTGCTTGAGTTAAGCTCGCCGTTGTACATGTCCTTTCTTTGTGTAATTTTTTTATATGTATTTGTGTGTACAATAAAGAATAAAGAATCTAAAGTTGTAAGGTTTATGAAACTGAGCCACGAGAAACCTCTACAAGAGTATAGTATCACTATTATAAAGCAAGAATAAACAAAAAAATTTAACAAGACAAGGGCACGAATATGAACTCTGTGGATGCCAATGGAATATAATTTAAAAAATAACCCTCTTCAAGATTCACGGATTTTCACGGATTTTCCAAAATACTTATTAAGAAAAAACAAATTCTGGAGAAGGTTGATTTTATCAACCTTTTGACACCATAAATCCTTACGTAAATATCATGTAACCGAAAAATCAATTTCGAAATAAGCAACCTATTATTAAAGTTTTTTTTTTATTCTGCCAGGTCAGAATATCAGCTGCTGATGGTTCTGCCATAGCAACACGCTGAGTCCTGGACCGATTTCCTCCTTTTTTTAAGTTTTATAATTTTTATAACCAAATTGTGGCAAATAAACCACTTTTATTAATTTTATTATTCTTTAATTAATATTATATTCATAATTTGGCCGCATCACGATAACCAAACTGGCACGTAGGAGTTTTACACTTTTGTGTCACGTCTCCAAAATTGTATTGTTCCCAGAAACTCGCTTGACACAAAACACACGTCCCGTTATTCCCTAATTACATTATCACAGAATTTGTTCGTAATTCTGAGCAATGATATGATGTAGAGAAAAGGTAGATTTTCTTTGATTCTTTATTGTACACCTACAGTCCCACAATACATATAAAATTACAAAAGAGAAACTTTTGATAACTGCCCTTTTGATATTTTTTTATACTTACTTATACCGACTTCAAAAAAGGAGGAAGTTTTATGTTAGACTGTATTTATATTTTTTATGTGTTCACAAATTTCTCCGACATTTATTATTTTTTTGTTCGAAAGAATATTTAATCTCGCGTCGCATTCCGGAGAAAAAAAAAACGGTTTTCATGAAAACGACAATTTTATTTAAAAAACTTAATATGTCACCATGTTCCAAATAAAGTTCCTTTACAGGGTCACGGAGTTCAGATGGCAATTGGTAATTAATTATTTTATCTGCCTGTCAAGTACTAGATTATGGTCATACGTTTGGAGAGCTGCACATCAGCACCTGTTACCACACGCTTGCACTCTGTGCTGTTGCGATAAGAGTGGTTTTGCAACGAAAATGGAGTATCCTAAAGCTCTAGGAGATTAAAGATTTCATTTGTAAATACTAATTTATATACTCACTGATGTGATGAATGAATCCTTAAACCAAGTCAGAAGCCATTTGGTGGTGTAATACTCTGACACCAGGGTAAGTCAAGTTACACACATACCTGATCATACCTACACAATAAGAAGAAGATGACGTAATGAAGAGATTTTTTTTTCACACATAAACAAAGAAAGGAAGGAAATAAAAACTATATATACGATACAATATACTTTATTTGCACACAAAGACATACAATACAATTAACAGAATACAAAAAATAGTGTACAACAAGGCGGCCTTAGGACAGCAGTAAGGTAAGAAGTAGTAGGTGGTGCATAAATATATATAAATAATACCAGTAAACAAATATATACATGCGGTGTTCCGTCGGTGCGTAGGAGTACCAGTGCCTAATAGGCATTTTCAGGGTTAGCTCGCTTCATCGTCGACCTCATCTTTGACCTTGGTCAAGATTAAGGTCAAGAGCTAACCCATCTTAAAATAAAAAAAATATATATTATAAATAAATATACATAAAATAAATATATACCGTTATTTCCATAAGCTATTACTGCTAAATCCAAATGAATCATACTTTAATCAACGCTTTTAAGGTAATTACTTTATCACAGCTTTATATGTCTTGGTAATAAATGGTCTTTTTAGATCGGGCTGTGTAATATAGTTGTGGTTTAAGGGATAGGGCATAGACAGTCGATTGATGGGCTTTTGTCAGTTACGGTCTTCTATTGGGGTCTTCTGTTGGCCACGAACCATCCCTAATGCAAGACTGTGGGAGCTAACTAACCAAAAACCAATGAGCAAGGAGATTCTTATAAGAAAATGGCGCTGGATTGGGCACGTCTTGAGGAGACCAAATAACCATCTGTCTAAACAAAGCCTTATATGGCAAGCTTGTGGTACAAGAAAGCCGGGCCGTCCCCGTACCACCTGGAGACGGTCAGTTGATAAAGAGGCTGCATCAACTGGTCTCGGTTGGACGGACATCGAAGCTGCCGCCCAAAACAGAGAAGAGTGGAAATCCTTTCTGAGAGCCCTATGTCCCTGATGAGGGATAACAGGATTACATGATTGGGTGTGAGTTTGAAATCTAGGTGTGAGTTTGAAATCTAGTAAACACTGAACTACAGCTTAGTGGCGGTGTAGTGCATCTGGTACGTTTCATGAGCATAAAGTAAAGGGTTTTCATACATATATGAACGATGTAAAGATATCCTTTCATAAACGACTTCAACGATGTACAAATAGCATTGTGATTGCAGTATTTTGAACTCTGTATGTTCATAGCAAAAGATCTTGAGATCTAGGTGTAATAACGGACCTAATGTGGATAGTATCTTGAATTACTATACCTGTAAAATTATTATTATTATTTTTATATTTTTATTATTATTATGTTTGACGAAACTCTATTGGTGGATTTATAATACTAGGCTAAAATATGGGACTGTAGCTGTAACAAGAAATTGTAACTGTGTGTGCCTGAAATAAAAGATATTTTATTTTATTTTTAGTAAAAAACTGAAACTCTGAATTCAAACCAACATTCTGAATGAATTTTCTTCAAGAAAAATTGTTTCACATGTTTGATATTGTCTGCTTTAAAAATAAATTATTATATTTGCAAAAAAAAAAACATAAGAGAGTAAATCACGGAAACCAGCAATGTGCATCACATTCTGGTAGCGGTGTGACGCGGGGGCCACAATATACATATGTTGAGTCACATTTGTATGATTATAAACACTATTGGAATCCTACATACCATACAGTTACCTACTCCAGGGTAAATACAGTGTTAGTACATTATTCGCTACAGTAAGTTGTCAAGAGACCTGATTCAGCAGAGTGTAAAGCGATTAAGAAATCAGTGCATGAAACGCATTAAAGGAGAGGAGAGAGTTGGGGAAAAAGCTCATTAGCCCAGTCTCTGGGATAGTGTTGTTCAGACACCAATAGGTTCTCGATAGGTAATCGATAATCGTATGACGTATACTTAGCAGATGACTTAGATAGATAACAGACAGTCCCCTATGCCGCGGCTTCATGAAGACAGAAGAGACTCCAGCGCATGTTATGATAGAATGCCACAGCGTAGAAGCACAAAGGGCACAGATCCCGCATAAAGAGGCATATAGGAACATAACAAACAAGAATATTGAAACTAATTATACCTAGAAAGGTAAAAAACAAATGTGAGACTGATATCGAGCTATTTAAATATTGCAAGGTACTGCCGGTAATGGAAAGAGTAAAACTCAATATCTTGCTGGAGCAGTATTTCAGATCTGAGATACTGCATCCTAAGGTTTATTCGAGAACATTAAGACAATCAGCACAAAAAACATTAACTAAACCGAAGTATAATAATTATTATGGTAAAAGAAGATCTGAATATGTTGTGCCAGACCTAATTAACAAAATACCGCAGAATATAAAAGATAAAATCACTGCACAAAATATCTCGACAACTCTAAAAGACTATTTTCTAAGTAAATTATAAATACACATTTTTAAATTATATATTTTAATTCACACACAAATACACGGTAATTACATAAATACCTACACACGCGTACTTTATACAATCACATATAATAATTAACAGCACTTAATATTACATATAACTATTATTAAACTATATATAAAATCCACTGTCATAATAAAACATGTCGTACTCACCTACATTCATAACTCATTCAATCCGATAAAACTATCTCACCTCCTAAAGTAACACTGTGTTTTTAAATTTATTTATTCATTTTTTTCTATCGGGGTAGACAGAGCTTCTGAACCACGTTCCCATGTTTTGGAGCGCCCTGTATAGCGGATTAATAAAACCGGTTTGAGATAGCGGTGAGGCGGGCGAGAGCGCTACTGCGAATGTTGCTAGTAGGTAATTTGTTTGTAATGTTAAGTTATAAAATAGGTAGGGTATAGATAGATGCAAGATGTATTGTATATATACTGTTGTCGTATGTTACTGCATTTAGCGACATTTTCGCAGCCGCGTCAGGGCCAAAATTGTAATTTATATGCGTTATTAGTGTTAAGTGCAATTTGTTTGTTTATATTATGTTTAATGTAGTTATATTAGAAATTAGCAACTGTTTTACATTGTATAGACTGAAGAATAAGACACTAAGACAAACCACATGTGGTTTAATAGTGTCTTCTTGAAGTTATTGTTACTTTTGATATATTTGTCTAAATAAAAAAAAAAAAATAAAAAAAAAAATCTTGCGTGCTTCTGGGAGGACATTGGCTGGCTGGAATAGCTAGCTCAAACAATATTACGTACACTGGCTCAATCGAGAAGCTATGTGTGAAAAACGCCCGACAAATACATGACTGAGATAGAGGGGCAGACAAAATGACGGCCACTGGAGTAATGTTCTTAATGGACAATCCAAGATGGTAGTGTGCCACGCTACGCCTGCTTAAAATAAGTCAAAGTAAGAAATACAATAAAGAATAAATACATACATACTTACAAATAAGTATATGAAATGCATTAAAAGAAAAAACAAAGAGTGTGAGTCTATGTTCTCCATTTGAGACACAGTTGGCGCTAACCTACATGCACAACAAATTATGCTTAATGAGAAATTTCGCAGCTTGACATGAAGGCACGATATTTCAGTTGGTTAGAGCACCAGATCGAAGCCTGGGGTTCACGGTTTCAAAACTCATTCGCGCCGAACATTTTACTTTCCCTAAAAAAATATTTGTATTAAGTCAAGTGTGTGGCGAACTTGGCTAACCCTGGTGTCAGAGTTTTCAAACCGCACGCTGGTCTCTGACTTGGTTTTAGCGACTGTAGGTAGTCAATCAACAACAGCTTAACGAGCCCTCCGAAGCACGGAAACGTTCGTGGTAAATTTCCACTTTGGTCACCCAAGGTACCCTGTTTCTAATAATATCGATAAATCGATGACTGGTGTCTTCTCAGCCCTAGTCTCAAGAGATTTATACTCTGTGCGCCAATATGCCGGCAAGATGGCCGCCTTAACGACTCCACTGGACACTGTAATGAAGTTGCCTTGAAATACTGCAACCGCTCCAACTACCAGCACTGGAGGCTAATTTTATTATCCCTATACTACCTGGGTGACTGATTTTGCTTGAAACTGAAACCTGGACATTTTCAGTCATAATAGCTGCCCGTGAAATTTCAATTTTGAAACTTCAATTCACCGATAAAATTCATATACTTAGGTCCACCTCAGGAGTAAACTCCTGCTAACAAAACAGAACTTTGAAAATCGGGCAACAAATGGCGTAGTTATCGCGTACCAAACATACAAAACAAAACATTGAAATTGAGAACCTCCTCCTTCTTTTAAAGTTGGTAAAAAATAAAGACATTCTTTATAACAAAAACCCGTTCCTCACTCAGCATTTACATTTATTTATCCTTTACTGTATAAAATTAAGAAATATCCGTTCCAATACAATTTATTCCCTTTCAGACGCTGTAATTCCCAGAGGAAATTATACCTAATTTATCCAGTGCAACAGAAAGAGATCGTTCGTCTTCTGCACTACGTCACTATTGCATTTTAAGTGCAATGAACTTTTAAGCTAGACTTAAGGACGCCTACGATTTTCTTCTCGTAGCTTGCTGTGTTGCGTCGGTGCGTGGGAGTACCAGTGCCTTAATAGGTATTTTTTAGGCTTACTCGCTCCATCGTCGTCAACTTCATCTATGTCCTTGGTCAAGATTGAGGTCACATAATAAAAAATAAATAAAAAATAAATCAGCTTTATCACCATAAGATTATAATTAATATCGTTAGTTGTCCATTCGTCACAGAAAGTAGCAGAAAGTGATGCGTTAAATTGTAAATACATTAAAAACATTTTCAAATTTTTTTTAAGTGCCATCCATACATTACGTAACACTTGAACCCTATTTTTACTTTGACTTTGAATGACTTTCACCCGTGTGGTGATCGGTTGAGAATAACACCACCCCATCTCTTTCCGTGGGTGTCGTAAGAGGCGACTAAGGAAACACAAATGAGACCTGCCTCCTAGTAATCCATCCCAGGCAATGGCACTTATTTTTTTTCTGAATCTGAGGTGTCGTCCTGTGGTCTCATGCGGTGTGGTAGGCTCTGTAAAGGGCCGTCTGGTTCGCGACCATCCTCCTACCGAAGTCCGACGCCAAACAGCTTGCTGTGTTCCGTCGGTGCGTGGGAGTACCAGTGCCTTTATCGCCATTTTCTGGGATAACTCGCTCCATCGTCGACCTCATCTTTGACCTTATGGTCAAGATTGAGGTCAAGAGTTAACCCATCTTATAATAAAAAAAATAAAAAAATAATGAACATGATAAGACTAGCTTGCGCCCACCACCTATTATTCGCGTGGAAAAGTACTTTCCAAAACTTACATGAAAAGATTTTCAAATTCGCCGCTGCCATCAAACCTCCTGGCGTTAATTAAAGCCCACCTAAGCCTACCTGCCCGTAATCGCAGACTATGCAGGTTTCCACATGAAGTATGGGCCTCGGTTAATGAAACACATTACTTAGAAGCAGACTCAAACTGTCCAGAGTGTCTAGTCCGAATTATGCTTGATTTTGAGGAGCTGTTTTATGGAGTTGCGGTTTTAGGGCAGGTTTATAGCCTTACTATAGGCGTGGACTAAGGTTATATCGTGCCCAGCTGTGGGATAAAATGTAGCCTATGTCCTTTCTCAAAGTCTAATCTGTTTTTGTACTAAATTACATCAAAATCGGTTCAATAATTTAGTCGTGAAAGCTAAACGACAGAAAGACAGTACAGTATGTGGATAGTTCTCAATTTCGCAACCTGAATGGACAAAATGGTGACCATTGTCATTCTACTACCATTTTGACGCCATTAATTAGTGGATAGCCCTCCTGTATTGTATGCTCAAATAGTTGCAGATAGTCGGACAAGTGTACCAACTACTAATGATGTTCGCGGTTAGCGAATTGCTAGAGCACACTGTATTATGTCTAACTTGGGAGTTAGTCGAATAATTGATATTTAATGGAGCCTACTGCAGTTAAATTCTTAAATATCATTAGCATTTCCACTCTGGTCTGGGAGCGAAAGACAAACCAACTCATCCCAGCTCCATCGTCGACCTTATCTATGACCTTGGTCAAGAGTTAACCCATCTTATACGTACGTGGAAGTCTTCTCGAGCGCCGGAGGGGCGCTCGGGGAAGCCGCATCGGGGCGAACCCCATGGAGGCGAAAGTCTATCGCGGCCTATGAAAATAGGCCGGTCATTGGGACTGCCTCTGACCCTACATGCGTGTAGGGTGAGGGGACTATTCTGCTCCCCCCGACAGGGAAGGCAAGAGCACACCTTCGGCTGTCTTAGAGAGCATTTTGGGGGACGCGGGTAGGCGGGAAAGGGCGGCGCTACCATACAATGGCGACGTCGACGATTCCCGCCCGTCCGCTGTCTGTCAAGTAGGTCTGTCACTGGGCCCTCTCACACGGCCTTGTGGTTGGAACACAACGCGTAACGTGTGAGAGTGACCCATTCATCAGTCATGCAACTATCAGCGGCCGTCGGCCCGCTACAGTTACATGACTGAGTTGGAATGTCGAGGGGGAACTAAGGGGGAAGCAACTTCTCATTTAAGTGAATAGCATCTTATGATATTTTTTTTATTATTCTAGGGACAAATGATTCGTTTTGTAAATTCAGCATATTTGCCACTTCCAGTACAGTTGGGCGAGGTGACGTCAGTCGTCTCTCGCCCGCCACTCATTTAAAATGTAATTTTATTATTAATCGTGACGCAATAGAAATATGCCTCCAAAAATCTGATTCTCTTCCTTTACCCTGTTCCCGACGTGAAAACTCAACATTATTATTAGGGATAAGCTGTTGTTATCCTCTAATAAAAAATAATTTAAAAAAATACTGTAGAAGCCAATAAGTGGGACACAAAGGTTTTAACCAATAATTTTTAGGGAAAGAAATGTATCCGGCGCGAATGGGACTTAAACCCACAACCCCTAGCTTAGATCTCCTGGTGCTCTAAACAACTGAAAATGCCTCACGCGGGTAGAAGCACTGTACTTACTTATACAGGGCTTTAGGTATCTCTCTTTCAACCTCTCGGGTGGTTAATCAGTCCATGAAACTGAACAACTTCCCCAAGGAACATAGGCACAGAATAAATAATAGTACTAACGTACAGAAATCTCACTCCCTAACAAAAGTCAACTTTAGGCATAAAATTTTGCCTACTATTGCAAGCGGCACAAGCTTGCAAGAGAAATTGAAACTTATAGTCGGCCGCTAGCGTTTATATTCTATTGCGAGCCGCCGACTCGATGACGAAAGCTCAGGGTTAACACTCGCCGCCGATTTAGAGGTATCATTATTATTGAAATTAATTAAGTAAGATAACACTGCTTATAAAATCTAGAGTAACTTTAGTTAGGAAGTGTAATAAGTAAAAACACAAGTAAACATAACCAACCATGTTATTTGATACCTAGCCTACATACCTACTAACTACAGACACCTACAGACTATTGTGAAGGCAAAACGTGTTTCTGTCTGGTTTTAATATTGTTAATAATTAGGTACACTTATTATTTTGTCCGACATGCGACCAACGCGGCTCACGCGCGCGCGGCGAGTAGGGCACCCCGCGCTCGCCGGCATACTCAGTATGCCCGCCGCGCAAACATGCCTAAACTGCGGAGTGACACCCCCCTGACATAGGTCAAAATATGAAAAAAAAATGTTGATCTCCCATACAAAATGCGCTATATGCTGATGAAGTTTGACCCCCCCCCCCTCCGCGCCGCGCTGCTATCGAAGTGCGATGTACAGGGACAACAGAACATCATGCTATCCAAAACTGTACAATTTCTTCAATCGATTTTCAATTTTATCTCCAAGTATTAGAGTTTACTATCCATTGGGGAAATTTGACAGTTTGTGGTAACCTGATGTGCCGTTGACTGTACATTGCTGGTTTTACGTTGTTATGATTGTTTTTTATTGCAAAATGGAGTGTGCTCGATAAAATAATAAAAAATGTAAGCAGAAAATATAAAAAACATGAAAAAAATATTGAAACTTTTCCGGAGAAAAATTCCACTGGAAAATCATTCAGAATGATTGTCTGAGTCCAGGGTTTCAGTTTTTGCTATGCTGTCTTTTACACCCTGTATATACTTTCTACATGTAGTTCCGTTAAAGAGATTAATTAGGCCAGTGTTCACCAAATATTTAACCGACGATTAGCAGATAACCAGAGATTTGACAATGTCATTTTCATACATTTTTTTTGACATTTTGTCTGATTAGCTTCTAACCGTGGTTTAACCGTCGGTTATATTTTTGGTGAACACGGGCCTTAGGTATTTCTAAATACTTTAACTTCTTGTTAACAAATCAGTTTCTTCAAGAACCATTTAATTCACACGCTGTGGTGGCAGTTATGTACGTACAAATGGCATTTAATGTTTACTACAACTCGGAGCTACAATCGAGTTAGTTTCCGTTTGCTGGTGGACTTAGCCTAGCACAGGGACAGAGCCAGGATGCAAGGAAGTAATAATAAACGCTAAACACTCAAAGGTCCACACTAAGGTTTTCCCTTGTGTCGTGGGTCCATTGGAACACACATAAAGACAGACACAAATACCCGACCTGAGAACAAACATCAGCAGGCCGAGTACGATAGTGACAGCGCCGCGACAACACCGCGGTCCTATGTCAAAATGTCAACATTGACAACGCCATAGGGCGAACAAGCCTTTGCGCGGGACCCTCGCGCAATCAAAGCGGAGTTTCAGCGTGAGCCGAGCGCGAGTTTGTCGTTATCGTGCTAGAGCTGCTGCTTACACAAATATTTGCCCCGACTGGGAATCAAATCTAGGACTCGTCGATCAAAAGGCAGTGCTACTAACACTTGACCACAAACTGACAGTCAAATATTGGAAAGGTCTTATTAGAGAAAGGATATAAAATTAAAAAGTTAGTTCGAGTATCATTCACTTTACGAAATCCTTTTTTTGCAAGAAAATATTGGAATTAGACCTTTCTAATATTTTCTTTCCTCCGCCTTAAGAGCGATAAATCTAAAACTAAAAAATTTCTCCCACGCTGGATTGGGAGCGAAAGAAAATCTTAGAATGAGCCAGCTGCGAACTCTTTCCAGGCATACAGTAGAAATCAGTAATCGAGACTCGCAAAACCTCGCAAAACCCTCGAGGTTTTGCTTGTTTAACGTAGGCGAACGGCTGACAACCTCTCACCACTATACATCATGTACCATCTGATAACCCCCAGAATATATGTCAAACGTGGCATAAATTGGTTTTACAATCAAAAGATGTTGTCTACCCCATCAAGGGTCATAGGCGTGAGTGTATGTATGTATGTTGTACGAATATTATTCATTTTATCAGATAACTTTATAGGTCTATCATGCTTCTAAACAATATGTAACATTGTTCAATCAGAAAATTTCCAATAATATTTTTAAAGTTTTTAATGTGATGTAGAAGCAGATAGGACACAGAACTGAACATACTTGCTGTCTATCATAGACAACAAACTGATTTTCAGCTGTACCTACAGTAAAAAAGATAGTAATGAAAAATTGTGCCCTCAGCGCACTTAAGTACTTTATTTAAGCATGACTACAGTTTTTAAGCCGTCCTAAGTCCGCCCCTGCTCCGTGCTGAGTTTCTGAATTTAATACAAGTACAGTTGGCAAACCGGACTGTGTACTGTGTAGTAATGAAGTGTATGGCCAAAGTTGTGGAATATGGCCGGATGAGAACTGATAACTTCGCTCCTATGCCTTGAGATATGTGGTGCAAACTTATCTTTAATTTTCTATACTAATATTTGATTTTTTGTGTGCAAGAGGAAAGATTTGATTGTTTGTGTGCATTGAATAGGTTCCAAAACTACTGGACCGATTTGAAAAATTCTTTCAACATTAGAATGCTACGAAGTCCGGGCGGAATGCTAGTATTTTATAACTACTGAAACATTCTGTATTTCTTTTATTTTAAACAACGACAGTGCCTAAAATAAATATATTTTATTAATAATGAATGTTAGTGTTAGTGTAATGTGTAATGAATATGAATGTTCTGATATATTTTATTAACCTCTATTTTCCACCATATTTTGTGCAATGAATAAATGAATCTGAATCTGTGAATCTGAATGCTCTCAAATACATTGTAATCATTGATCAAAGATTTTTTCATTGGAATCGAAAACTTTTTTCAGCTTTTTTCAGAAAAAAAAACACAAACTTTACTGGTTTTTGTGTAGTCGAAGCATCTTGGATTTTTGGTGGGGGGAATCGAGACGCTACGGGCTAAGCATCACGCCAAATCTTGACATTTTCTAACACTTATTTGCTTTTTTAACCTCCTATAAAACAAAAGGGTATTAAAATTTAGACATGTGTATCTATGTATCTGTGTATGGCATCTTAGCGCCTAAACGAATGGACCGATTTCGATGCGGTTTTTTGGATGGTAAATCTATAAGCGATAAATGTATACTTTTTTTTAAATTAAGGAGTTATTTCCTATTCAGAATTTTAACATAACATGTTACATTTTAAAAACATATCTCCTGCCCAAAACTGATTAGGTAGTCCAATAAATTGCTTGCGTGGTCTCGTGCCAAAAGAATCCAGCTCAAATCCCATTCGTGCTCCAAATCCACTCACTTGGGAGATAATATGTCTCCATTACTTCGGGGAGCTGATTCTCAGAAATTTATATAACCTACCTATTGTTTTAGATTCTTTATCGAAATCTTCTGGTCTAGTGAATACTGTACAAAATCATCTGACAATAATACTTGCTCGCTATCAGCCCATATACCTTCGTCCATCTCCACCAAGGGCCTCCCTTCGAAGATAAGTCATAATCACGGCGCTCGTAGACCAGTGGCAACCGATCAAACTCAACCGATCAGTGAGGTTAAGCAACGTACACAGAGGCAGGGAACCTGATGGGTGACCAAAGTGGCAATTTATCACGAGCGTTTCCGTGCTTCGGAGGGCACGTTAAGCTGTCGGTCCCGGCTGTTGTCGATTGACTACAGTCGTTAAAACCAAGTCAGAGGCCATTGTGGGATTTGAAAACTCTGACACCAGGGTTAGACAAGTTCGCCACATACTTGACTATACCTACACGATAAGAAGAAGAAGACGGCTGAAATCGAGGAAGTTTAAGTAGTCCTCCAAGCTGGCCCTATACACTCATATTAGAAACTATATTATAATAAATATTACACATGCAAAAGCCAATTACAGTCAAATTGTGGTGAATACTAAATTAAATTTGGAAAAAATAATGAAAAGTTTTGAAACTACCGAAAAGCTTAAAACTGGTGACAGGTGACTTCTAGTAAGCTCATCGCCTGAAGCAGCTCTTCCATAACTAACTAAAATACTCTTTTAAATGTATCTGATGGTCTCATGCGAGTGGTAGGCTTTGTGAAGGGCCGTCTGGTTCGCGACCACCCTCCTACCGAAGGCCGACGCCAAACAGAGTGCTGTTTTCCGTCGTTGCGTAGGAATATCAGTGCCTTGTAGGCATTTTCTGTGTTAACTCGCTCCATCGTCGACCTCATCTATGACCTTGGTCAAGATTGAGGTCAAGAGTTAACCCATCTTATAATAAATAAATAAATAATGTAAACTCGTAATGCTCGTAAAATACTCGTAATGATGTAACTTACTTTCCATCACCTTAAGACTTTTTGAAAAATTTTTGCTCGTGTTATTCATTACGAAATTACGAAAAACCCGCGTGTGATTGGACCCACTTACTATGAGCACCTGCCTACTGACATAAGAAAGGAAAGTAACGAAGAAACGTTTACACGCCGACTGAAAAACTTTTTATTGGAATATGAATTTTATACATTAAAGGAATATATGGACAATTGGACATTTTTTGACATTGATAATTTTTTGAAATATCTCAAATATTTAGTAATTGAGGGAGTGTACTTATGTATACAATTTATATTTTTAATTTATTTCTTTTGACATTTCATTATCATTTACTGTTGACATTTTATTATTATTATTGTTTTTTGTGACGATCATAACTTAAGCTGAACTGACTAATTAATTTAATTTGACATTGTATGCTTTGTTATGAAATAAATATATCTAATCTAATCTTACCTAACTATGCCTCTATTGCCTGAGACACAGGCATTTAGCCTAGTTCAGGCACAGGTATTAATTTGCCTTTTATTGATATGTTTAGTCTTAACTTTCATTTTTGTCACTCTACATAGTATAACAAAAAATAATTTGATTTGAAATGATATTTTTTGTTAAACAGAATTGACACCTACTTCTCTCCAAGAATCGTCTCCCAAGGAAAATCTTTTTAAGTCTCGCAGAATCGCTACGTACCGAGTGCATTTCCTACTAAATCAGAAAAAGCTCTTTTTAAACTGAAGTAGGCATTAAGTGCTGTGGGTAACGACCCAGAGCTCGACTATCAATACTAAATTTCGTTCACAAAGACAGAAAAAAGAGGATTGAAGAGGATCCAATTTTAAGATGGCCTCTGGAACGAGGTGCGTTCTACTTGGGACTTTTTAACAATCTTAACATTATTTTTTTTACAAATGAAGCTAACTTTAAAAAAATTCTTAATTTGGGACCTCAATCCTCAATATTCCTATGAAACTGAATAATTCCTATCCCTAAGGAAGCCATGTGGAATTATGAAAAAGATGGCTGGCTGCAGAAGTTGTATGTAAATACGATTTGAATTCCGTGGACTTTCCGAGAGTTTTTGTTTTATCTTGAGCTTTATTGCTAAATATAATTATATGAATTACTTTTATAAAACAAAAATTTATCCTTCGTTGACCTTATCGTTATTATCATAATTTTCCGGTTTTATTTCCAATTTCCAATGACTTAACGTCGACCCATGGGAATACCAAATTTTTTTCCTATTTAGAATAGAATAGAATAGAAAAGCAAAAATCTTTATTATATAGGACATTCAGGATGTCACTTAAAACACGTCAAGATTACATGAAATACATACAAACACACATTAAAAGATTTAAATGCATACATACACATTCGTTCTATTGACCCTACTGACTCTAAGCCTATTCGCAAAGGTGCAGTCTTCCCCAGAGAAGAACAGGCAAGAAACTCTGAGGGTGGTCTTTTTAATCGCATTACAAATTGTCGTATTTTCTAATTTTAACTCAATCAGAAATAACTCTAAAGCTGAGTAGTTAATTCCCATGGCTGCCTGTCTGATAGATAATCAGAAATTTTGTAATAGCCCTTTTTGCAAAGTTTTTGTTTAATTACTGTCTTAAATTTTTCCAAAGGCATATTTATTATAGAAACGTATACATTGACCCATAAAAGAGTTTGTGAACTTATGGAGACGACTGTCTAGTACATCCAGTTTATGCTTGGTCCTAGTATTTACATTGTGCCTATCGCTATTTTTCTTAAACAAATGTTAATTTTTCTTCACATATAAAACATTGTCACATATATAGAAGTCAGAATATCTATTTCTTTGAATATTTGTCTTAGAGACATTCTAGGTCTCATTTGATTATCGCGCGAACAGAAGATCTTTTTCAATTATATATTTTGATATATGAGTTTTGTTGCATCAATATTTGTTTGGTTATTTTTGCGTGTAAGGGTAACAAACATCTAAACATCCATAAGCGGTCTAACATCCACCGATTACAAGTCGAAAATGACCACAGTTGCAAATTCGCCTAACAGTTACCGCCAAGTTTGGTGTTTAGCTTTACTACAGTTTGGGTAAATGACCGAATTATCGTCCTTTTCCCACAATATATGGATTAAAGCGCAGGTACAGTCAGCTGCTAAATTAACTCACCCCTCTATGAAATAAAGATAAAGTTACTTCACGAAATGTTTTAAGTATTCAAATGATATTTTGTAAACTAATACAGTTTTTCCAACTTAACAATTACTCTGAATCACAATTTCATAAATTTACGTTTTCTCATAGCTAACTTCATCTTATCCGGTGGTAAGTATCCGGTACGGGGTCAGGTATCTCTTTAGCTGACTGTACTTTATCTTGGGAACACAAAGTTTGGGATAATTTTAATTTATAGCCATCGCATTACCTGCAACGTTTATCTTACTATTATTATTATTATTATATATACTTTATTGCACAAAAAACAGGACATCACAGAAACATAAAAACACGGAAAAATGTACAATAGGCGGCCTGATTCTACTTTAAAAGAGTCATCATTTTCTTAAATAGCTCGGTAGAGTTAGCTGTGGTGGTATGTAAATGTAGGGGTCACTAGTTAATGAAATTTTGACGGATGAGGAAAAAGCTACATCCAAGGGTACCACTGGAAGTCATGATGGAAAAGTGCTATTACCCGCTACGTCAGACTTCACAATCGAGATTAATGGTTGAAGTTCTATAAAATGCGAGAAACTCGGTGCGTGTTCCGCTATTTTGTATTCAAAGCAATGCACAGCTTAGAACAGTGCAATGCTATCAGCGCCAACTGTAACCATCAAATATCGTGTTGGGTTATTCAGATCCCCACACTCTAGAGACCTTGCAAATCTGTAGCAGATTATTTCAGCAGTACTCAAAATATCATTGCCACAATGTATTGCTTAGAATTTTCATAATTTAAGAATCGGTGCAATCTTTTATGTGTATACCTATCTGTAAAACTATAATTACTGATTTAAAAAGCTATACTGTGACTACACTGACCAGCAGCTCGAGAATTAAATGGTCATTTTACGACTTAGAATTCGTCTTGCAGTTAACGTTTAAGTGTATAAAGTTCTGCATTCTGTGAGTACTTGTAATAAAAGTTTTAAAGTAAATTTTATGGGGAAGGAATAAAATTTACTACAGAGAAGTTGCTTAGCGGATTTTAAGATCTAGGTCTTAAGTATTATTTAGTTACATTTTAGGCCCCATTAATTTCTTATTAGGTAACATTTTGGTAGATGTATCAACAACTTTTTTAACAATCTTTTCGTTGATTCAACACTGTTTCTGTTTTTAGGGTTCCGTAGTAATCTACGAACCCTTATAGTTTCGCCATGTCCGTGTGTCCGTCTGTCCGTCTGTCCGCGGGTTTCCTAAGAAACCCTTGGTACTACAGAGCTGAAATTTGGCATGGTCATAAATATTAACTACGCCGTCAGAACTGTAGAGTAAAATCTTAGAAAAAAATATTTTTCGGGTGTCTCCCATAGACGTGAAAGGGCGATGAATTTTTTTTTTCTAGCCAATATCATTAAATGGGGTGTCATAGGACAGCTTTTTAAAAGACAGAAGGGGTTTACTAAGAACGTTTTTCGATTCAGCACTTTGTTTGCCTAATATAAATTTTTGAAGTGAAAATTTTTGTCAAACACAAGTGTCCCCCCCCCCCTCTACCAGCTAAACGGTTGATTATAAAAATGCGAAAAAAATCATGGTGGTAGTGTATACAATAAAATTATAAGGAAAACTATCACACATAAGATGGCTCTTCAAGTTTGCGAGTAATAGTCGACCAAGTGCCAAACTTAGTTGGGATTAATAAGAATATATTTACTAATATTAGATCCTTGGTACTACAAAGCTGAAATTTGACATGTTCATACATATTGATTGCGCCAACAGATTGAAAAAATAAAATTTTGGAAAAAACAATTTTTCGAATGTTTCCCATACACGTGAAAGGGCAATGGTTTTTTTTTCTCGCCGATATCATCGAATGAGATGTCATAGGATAGCTTTTTAAAAGATAGAAGGGGTTTACTAAGAACGTTTTTCTATTCAGCATTCCCTTTGCGAAAAATTAATTTTTAAAGTGAAAATTTTTATTAAAAACAAGTGTCCCCCACTACAAGCAAAACGATTGTTTTTAAAATGTGGAAAAATTCACGGTGATAGAATATACAACAAAATTAAAAGGAAAACTATCACACATAAGTTGGCCCTTCAAGCTTGTGAGTAATAGTCGACCAAGTGCTAAACGTTGTTGGGATTAATAAGAATATATTCACTAATATTAGATCCTTGGTACTACAGAGCTAAAATTTAGCATGGTCATACATATTGATTGCCCTGACAGATCTACAAAATAAAATAGTGGAAAAAAAATGTTTTTCGGGTGTTTCCCATACACGTGAAAGGGCGATGGATTTTTTTTTCTCGCTGATAACATCGAGTGGGTTATCATAGGATAGCTTTTTAAAAGATAGAAAGGGTTTACTATGAACGTTTTTCGATTCAGCAATCCGTTTGAGAAATATTAATTTTTATAATGAAAAAAATGTGGAATAATTCGCGAGGGTAGCATTTACGACGAAGTGTACCCGAATCCAAAATGGCTGCCATACAAGTGAGGCGAGCCGAAAGCCAAGCTGTAACATATTGACATTTCAGGTGTCGTTTAATAGGTTTTTGGGGGTGCTAATTACGAAAATGACATCAAAATTATACACGATCACCACGCAAACTGCTTTAGCAGCAGCTCGATATTATTATATTATGCCTAACAATAATATTATCGCAAAAAAATAAAAAAAACAAAAACCAAAAAAAAAAAAAATTCGCGCTCGCTTCGCTCGCGCATTAAATACTTCCATTTCATTATATTTATTTCATTTTTTTTCTCGCCGATATCATCCAATGAGATGTCATAGGATAGCTTTTTAAAAGATAGAAGAGGTTTACTAAGAACATCTTTCGATTCAGCATTCCCTTTGCGAAAACTTAATTTTTAAAGTGAAATTTTTTATTAAACACAAGTGTCCCCCACTACAAGCAAAACGATTGTTTCTAAAAATGTGGAAAAATTCACGGTGAAAGAATATACAACAAAATTAAAAGGAAAACTATCACACATAAGTTGGCCCTTCAAGCTTGTGAATAATAGTCGACCGAGTGCCAAACGTTGTTGGGATTAATAAGAATATATTTACTAATATTAGATCCTTGATACTACAGAGATAAAATTTGGCATGGTCGTAATATTGATTGCGCCAACAGATCTAAAAAATAAAATGGTGGAAAAAATTTTTTTTTCGGGTGTTTTCCATACACGTGAAAGCGCGAGGGTTTTTTTTTTCTAGCCGATATCATCGAGTGGATTATCATAGGATAGCTTTTTTCAAGATAGATGGGGTTTACTACGAACGTTTTTCGATTCAGCAATCCGTTTGAGAAACATTAATTTTTATAAAAATAAAATGTGGAATAATTCACGAGAGTAGCATTCACGACGAAGTGTACACTAATCCAAAATGGCCGCCATACAAGGTTCCACCAGGTTCCACGCTTAAAGTGAGGCGAGCCGAAAGCCAAGCTTTCATTTGACATTTCAGGTGTCGTTTAATAGGTTTTTGGGGGTGCTAAGTACGAAAATGATATCAAATTTATACAAGACCACCACGCGACCTGCTTTAGCAGCAGCTCGATGTTATTATATTGTCCCTAACAATAATATTATCGCAAAAAAAAAAAAAAAACTATTTTAAAAAACTTAAAAAAAATTCGCGCTCGCTTCGCTCGCGCATTAAATACTTCCATTCTGTTATATTTAGACCAAAACTACAATTATTTCTGAAACTACAAACTTTTTAAAGCATTTCTTTTTGATACTATAGTATTTGGGGATTTTAACATCGACTATGCCAATATGCTCGTAGAATTAAGAAACCAGCTGCATATTTGAACCATGCTGCTACGGAACCCTACAATGCGCGTGGCCCGACACGCTCTTGGCCGGTTTTTTCTCTTTTTAATTAGTATTTTATTCTTTTGTTTTACTTGTCTTCTGTTTTATATTATCTATTGTCATTCTTCTTGTTGTGATGTGTGAAGATTATGATTATTATATAAACCTTCAATTAGACTTCGTTCTATTAACTTTTCAAGCGCATAGACGCCTGTGCCTATCCTAGGAAAATAGTCACTGTTGACGCGAATTAGACCAGTCTAGGCATTTATTTATTTACTGTTTATTGTACACAATAGACATACAAAAATAAACATACAAGAGAGAGACGACACAACAGGCACTGCTTATTTCTAGGTAGAAATTTCTTACAGCAGAACTAACAAGAGAGATTGGACGAAGTGAGGCGAGTACGACGTGCACAATAACGTGAAAAAGAAAACAAGACAGAAAATGAAACTTACAATACAATTTAAATGAAATCAAAAAACATACTTTATTACCTAAACAAATGAAGTACTTAATAAATAAATACCTATCTATAAAACATACAAATACATACATACAAACATATATATATATATATATACATAACTACACACACGATTAACTGAGAGAGAGGTAGGCATAAATAATAATAATAAATAAATAAATAAATAAACGCTACACACTCAAAGGCCCACACTACGGTTTTCCCTTGTGTCGTGGGTCCCTCGGAACACACATAAAGACAAACACAAACACCCATGACCCGAGAACAAACATATGCTTTTCACACAAATGTTTGCCCCGACTGGGGATCGAACCCAGGGCCCGCCGATCAAGAGGCAGCGTCACTACCACTCGACCAAACCGGCCGTCAGGCATGTTTAATTCAAATAAATTTCTTTATGACTTCTTAAAACTAAGGTAGATAGATACCTACTCACCTACCCAGAGCTTCTTGATACCCCATTGTATCAAAAGGTTACTGTCTTTATAAAAATCCAACTTTGAACATTTACTTAGGACTTAGATAGACTGACAGTAACCAAAAACCTGAATATTATATTTTAATATCCCACGTACTGTAATTTCTCTCAAAAACTTCCAATTGTATCAAATTACCCCCGACACGAACATCACCATAAATACTAGTATATAATGTGACTATGTTACCATCAAAAGTAATTTTCAACGTCAAAACTGTTCGCTCCAAAGCTTTGATTTGCCAAAAGTACTTTATCCTAATGAATAGGCTAACCCATCATCATCCCGAGGCTTCAGTTGTGCCTACCCGCATTTAACTAAGTGGAACACGCCTGGGAAAGCGGGCGTCGTTCATCCCACATAATTGAAATAATCATAAATTAAACAAAGGACATTGTCGGTATTCAACAAATACACAGTATGTCATTATGATCATTCTTAATTATATATCCAAATGAATAAAAAAAATTACACGTGAATGAGACTATTAAGTACCTAGAAGTACTTTTTGAAGCAGTACTAAATTTCTATCCGTTCCAACTTCTCATACTTTAACCTTTTAAACTCAACTTTGTTTTCGAATTACACTTTGTTACAAGCGGTGAAAGATTTTCAAGTTTGTTACATAACAATCTATCTACTATGATAAATCAAGTCATTTATTTTAAAATATTTCTAATCAATTACTCAAGGTAGGTCAGCATAAAGTTCTTAACAAAAGTATATATTTCACTTTTTAGCTAACGAACATCGGCATACCAAGTCTTTTAGTCCTATGAAATATATTAAAAGTACCATATTTTCCTACCTTTCAGATCTCCCTTAATTCATTAAACCCTATTCTAGGTCCATCCAGTTTATTTAAGGTACCTAGATTGTCACGCCATGGTCTATGTAAGTTATGCCTTATCCAACAATAATATCATCCATTTATATGTCAAAGAAAAATTTTAAAAACCGTAAGATTACAACTTCAATAGTGAAATTATAATTTCCAGCCATATAACAATTTTCCTAGCAAAATTATAAATTTTCGAATTTTTTTTTTTTAATTTTTTTACTGCCTGAACTCATGAACATTCTTAAATTAAGTAAAAGCTGTTTATAAAAAATATCAACCGGTGAAGCCCCTTGTCATCCAAATGGATGACGCGCTGCTTGGTGTCGAATTACCGCACGGATCATTGAAATGTGAACACACTAATGTTTTATTTTAAAAACAAACACTTTTAATAGTTTCTATATGAAACTCTCTCACTAATTACGTATAATTTGTTTAAATCAAATGCCCAAAAGCGTCGTAAATAAATCGGGTTTCAAGGCCGCGTCAACAATGTAAACAAAGAGCGGCTGTCATACAATGTAATCGAGTACTATTGTTTTTTTTTTATGCGGGAACGACATAAACATAGACTGTAAGTGTGTTCTCTATTCATCCATCATTCTATAGTACGATTTGTTTTCTTTATGGAACCTTTTGTTTTTTTAATCTGAATTTTTTTACGGATCAACACCTGGGCGTTCTACTTGACTTTTTAATGCGATAGTTCGAATTCTCAAGTGAGCGCGCGGCAGTATTTTTTGTTTCTCTCTAAAGGACCACTTGTTGTAGATTCTAATACAAAAAACCGGATGAGAATCGGTAGCCAAACAAAGGAATAGGAAAAAAAAAATGTCAAGTGGCCGCCTAAACGCGCGCGCGGGGCGTATTGACAAAAAATTTCGGGGCTAGACCGGTTTCTAAGTAGTTGTACACTTCCTACTTTAGTTTACTCACCTGATGTATGTGACACCTAAAGGAAGAGCGGTGCCTCCTAACACAAGTTTTAAAAAAACTTAAAAGGAGACACCAGCCCCCGTATCAATAATGTAAACTGTTTTTCGGTGAAAATAAAGATATTTTTTTTAAGGGCTACCTGTATGAAATAAGGATAAGTTAGGTTAGGCTTTTTTAGGTTCGTTAAGGTTAGGTTGGTATTGTAAAAAGTACGTCGAAACCGAGAATGTTTTATTTTACTAAGTCAAGTTACAATATTATGGGTTTGACAATGTTAGATTGACATATAATTAGCGATTTTGATGTTCCTTACACTTGTCAAACGCATGGATTTACCATACTAATATTATAAAGAGGGAAAAAAAATATTTTTGTATGTTACATACATGTTTGTAAGGAATATTCTCATTATGCTACATTATCCCTGAGTAACATAGGCTACACAACTTCCCCGAATTCCAACGGGAACGAAATCCCGAGCGGAAAGCTAGTGATAAGATAAATATAGGTATTAAGTAGGTATGTCTACCTCAAAACCCATATACTGCGACAGCGGACATTAAAGCCCAGCAGATAGAATTGAAAACCGTTCCCATTTAACTAATGTGCCATAGATCTCCCTCGGTTTTGATAATCAGTTTAACTGCATTAAAAGACGAAGTGATATTTTAATGGCAAAGATAATCAAAATGGTGGCTGTAACTTAAAAAAGAAAGCTGTAGATTCTTTGAGTTTGTGGAAAGATTTTCAATTCTTAGATCAGAAAAAGATGTATCACTCGAACTCGGCTAGAAGTATAGAAGTTCAGTGAATGGTAACGAGATGGCGCTATCTTTATTTTTTAAAACTGTGTCGTTTGTCACTTAGTGTTAGAATATCAGTTCATAGATGTACCTATTGTTTAAGATCAATTAACCCAGAAAATGCCTATTAAGGCACTGGTACTCCTACGTAATGACGGAACACAGTAAGTTGTTTGGCGTCGGACTTCGGTATGAGGGTTGTTTTTTTTTCATATTCTTTATTATAACAATATTAAATCAGTATACAATTGGTTGAGGCACAATTATATATTTAAACATAAAAAATGTATTTACTTATAGGCTGCGAACACCTCTTAAAGTTAACTGCATGAACTGATGTTTGATTTACACATAAAAATTAAAAACTTTTTAAAAAAATTGTAAAACTGAACTGGTAGGTAAGTATGTATGTATAAACGCCTTATTATAGGTTTACTTTTTACATGTTATTAACGACATAAAGACTTTAAATAAGTTACAGACATTACAATTGACATGTTTCAAGAAATCACAAAATGAAATTAAAAAAATTGGTATGATTTGCATTAATTCACAACAACATTTTATAAAAGCATAAAATCAGTAGACCTATTGTCTATTTGAAAAGGAACTGCCCAGCCTAAGCGGTAAGAGGGTGGTGGCGAACCAGACGGCCCTTTACAGAGCCCACCACACCGCATGAGACCATAGGACGCCACCTCAGATTCAGAACAAATTGAGGTGTCGTTGCCTAAGATGGATTAATAGGAGGCAGGTTTCATTTGTGTTTCCTTAGTCGCCTCTTACGAAACCCACGGAAAGAGATGCGGTGGTGTTATTCTCAACCGGTCACACACGGCAAAAACTTTAAAGCACTGTGCCGATTGTATAGTGTCAAAATATCAGTTTAATTGGTGGATCTATTGGCCTTCTGTGACGGCATCTGCATTAAACATCGTCTGATTTCAGATAAGACTCCGGGCTGGTCTGTGTTTATCTGGGTTCGATTCCTGGTCGGAGAAAACATTTCTCAAGTCATGGTTGTTTGTGTCTGACTTTGTATGTTCCAAGGGATCTACGACACAACGGAAAACCTTAGCGTGGGACTTTGAGTGTGTAGCGCTCATTTATCTTATATTAATTATAACGTTGACTTATATCAGTTGTGCTCTCATGCGAGACTAAGTTATTAGATTTCTTACAATTAATGAAGTATCATATAATATCCTACATCAAGATTGCATTTTTTTGGATTCTTCCAGCGGGTGCGAGGTTTAACCAATCTGGTGTCTTCCTGAATAGCCTCTCTCGGGAATAATTAAAGACAATTTATGTGAATAGCTGAGTTGACTAATATCTTATATTAGCTTTCTGCCCGCGGCTTCGTTTGTCTGAAAAAGAAGAATTGTCACTGTTTAGCTCTCAAATTATGACTCTGCAAAAAACACGTAAAAGCCTTTAAATAAGGTAGCGAAGCTTAGGGTGGTAAACATCTTTTCCCAAGGAACATAGAATGAACTATTTTTTTAAAAATCGCGTTTTCATATAACTAGAGTGTTAAGTTTACTTCTAGATAGATAGATAGATAAAAATTACTTCTGTGCAAGAAGTTTTTTTTTTTTTAATTTTTACTTTCAAAATTTTCCTCAACGAACATGCGTTGAAACACGAAAACAAGTTTTCGCCTATGTTTGTACGATTAGAGGATTGCCCTAGCTTTTTGTTTTTTACATTTTATTCTATTATTGTTATAGTCAGTAAGTACTTTTTTTGTGGTGTGAAACATAGAATAATTTATTCATTCATTCCATTTAAGGATAACTATCTTTTTTTTCACCAGCCCTTTACGTCCCCACCGAGGGGCACGGGCCTGCCTTCGAAATACGAAGGGGATTCAGGCCATAGTCCACTACGCCGCTGGCCCAATGCGGGTTGGTGGAACGCTCGTCTTTTGAAAACGAATTTTTTTGGACAGGCGGGTTTCATCACGATGTTTTCCTTCACCGTTGAGCAAGTGATAATTAGAAATCCGTACATAAATCCGAAAAAACAAATTTAGTGGTACAGCCCGCACCAGGATTTGAACCCGCAACCTTCCGATTACAAGTCTGGCTCATTACCAACTTGGCTATCACCGCTCCTCATGTGATATACGACAACTATCTTGTGATATATTTTTAATAACGAAAAGATACTTTAAGAGTCAATATCCAGTCGATATCTTTCAATATCATATTCAACTGAGCATCAGGATGTGTAACTACTACAACCTAATTTAAACCGAGCTCAAATACAAATCCTGATTCAAGAAAGGATCAATTTGGTTGCAAATAAATTGTTCTCAAACCACAAATGGCTCCAACAAACATTTAACACAGTTATAATAGACCAGAACGAGTGGGCCAGAGATAACGAACCCTTTGGCATGAATTTTAAATCGATTTCTAAGAAAAACTTTGTATTAGCTTAACAAAAAATAAATTGGATCAACTATTAAATCAAGTCAATATTTGAACAGGTAAACGACCCTTTACAATGTCAATAACACTCGTATCTGTCAAAGATTAATTACTTAATAACTACTGGAATTAACAGAAAATCCATTTTGATCCATCCATCCATATGCTTACGTCTATAATCCCTAATAGGGTAGACAGAGCATCAGTGGTTCTAGGGAACCACTTGACACCACATGATGCCAGTTTCAGTGATGGTAACAAGATATTAAAAAAAACAATAATAAAGTGCCTTCATTGACCACAGAGTAACTCTATAATATTGAATCAAATTAGAGTTAGTTTTTGAATTCTTTGGTTAGTTGATTGCCTTGCTCTCACTATCCCGCCAAACACTACACGTACATACAACAGGTCTTTTACAGTGCACGCGGCGAGGCTCTGGAATAGCATACCAGTATCTGTCCGTAAGTCCCCTTCAGTCGAAAGTTTTAAATTGAGGCTCAAAAAGCATTTTGGTTTCGATGCTGAAGCCCTTAGCTAACATTGTATTTTCTCGCATCTTGTTGTTTATTTATTATATATATATATATATATGTATATACTTATATTATATATTTATGTATTATGTATGTACATGTTTAATTTACTATATTATTTGTCTATAAATATATTATATTGTACTATTTCTGTACAATTAATGCTACCTGCCGACTACTCCTTCCTCTCAAACACTCAATGGGTTGACTGGAAGAAATCCCCTTGTGGGATAAGTCCACCTTTGTACTGTTTTTTTTCTTATAATGTGTTTTGTGTAACTTATGCTCATGTACAATAAAGAATAAATACATACATACACATTAAAAAAAACATGACGTTTGTATGTGTGACATTTGGATTTGTAGGGTGACCTTGAACTAGGGAAACTTGAAGTGATGTTTGTCCCTATGAAACCAGACTTTCCTGAAACATTCCGAAAAAAAATATCACATGTTTCTTGGGAAAGTTATGCAGTCTTGTGTGTGAGTTTGTTTTGTTTCGCAAACTTCAAATCACCCAACATAAATCAGTAAAAGTGAAAAAAATAATGCTGAGGTAGAAATCGCTGAATTCCAAAGGTTTGCGATCTATGGATTGAATGTTGACCTTGGGTAACTTCTTGGTCTAAAAGGGTTCCCTCAGGGCTAATTATTTAGGAAATGGGGTGGAAACCTTAGAGGCTGTCTGGTAACTACATTATATCTTTCAAATTGGGTACTAATGGATGAAAACCGTCAATATAGCTACAGAGAGATAGTTCTAAGAAATTTATGATGTCTCGGCACTCTGAAGCCTTAGTAACATTGTAAATATGAAAATTGATTTATTTATTTGTTTTTCCTTCCTTCGAGTCAAAACAGAGAAACGGATCGAGGTGAAATTTGTAAGAAAACTATTTGAAATTTTTAACAAAAAATACTGACCCAATCAACTAATTGTTTAAAAGACAATTGTTTAGCTTTTATATTGCATACCTATTACTTCTGTTTTTGATTAGTTTGCTGTTTCACAATATCTCTTTAAAAAATTACCAACTAATTATACACACAGAATAAAATTCATGTAAAGGTAACAAATTATAAGTCTTTAATTGACAATTTTTTTGCAAAATGCTTTAGTATTATAAGTTTTGATAATTCTGTAGACCGAATATAAAAAAAACTAACTTTTCAAGTTGTACGGATAAGCGAAACTATTTTCTCATTAGTATTCTAACGAAAAAGTTATTCAACGTGAGCTGATTCACACCCTTAACTCTGCTAACTATTTTAAAGTCACTCCATCCATATAAAGCCTGGATCTCCCTTGCAAAAGATCAAACCAAAAAACAAACATTATTTGTAATATAATATCTAAAGCTGGCAAATCAATAGTAAAAAAATAAAAACAAGTACTTGGAAAACTTCACAGACAAAGGACAGACCACCAGCCCGATGGTCAGACAATGTAATCAAATTGACGGGAGCTCTACGGATAAGGTTCGCACAAGACCATGACGATTGACGCTACAGAGATGTGGGATGAATTTGATGATGTTGATGATTGGAAAACTTACAGTAACAAATCAAAAACGCAGTTTTTCTCATAAAACCTTGAAACGAAGTCAAGTCAGTCGGTCAAAAATGTTTATTTCATAGAACATACAAAGTGCTGCTTGAAAACGTCATAAAAATACATTAGCAAAATCAATATAAATAATTGAACAAAATAGTGAATTACATTAGCATTTTTGACTTTGCGCCTATTCGCAAAGGTGTAGTCTTCCTCGGGAGAAGAATAGGCAAGAAACTCCGAGGGTCGCTCTTTTTAAGTCAATCATATAAATTTGCTTACTTCTAATTTTAATTGACTTAGTATCTGAATAACTCTGGAGCTGAGCAATTTATTCCCATGGTTGCTTGTCTAACAGATAATCAGAAATTCTATAATAGCCCTTTTTACAAAGTTTTTGTTTAATTATTGTCAAAATAGCCACCAATCTATTCTCCCAATCCGAAACTCACTACCGGTATTATCGTCACTAAAAACCGGATAAAATTGGTTTCACCCGGGTCACCTCTGTCCGGGAAAGTGACCATTAATTAAGAGAAGCTAGATGTTGATGTTGATTAGCGACCAGTCCAACCACCTCAGATAGGATAGGAACATTAAGTACACGAAACTGAAAGCAGTAATGACTGCAGTAGTAATTTTTATTTTATTATTATAAGTATGGGAGCGTCGGTGGTCTAACGGCTAGTGAGTCGGACTCGTCAGCCAGAGGTACCGAGTTCGATCCCCAGTGCCGCCATATACTGATGACTTGTTTTCTGAGTTATGTACATGAATTGCACACTGACTTATGCTCTTACGGTGAGGGAAAACATCGTGAGGAAACCTGCACATTCAGGAGACTGAATATGAACCATAACCCAATCCGGTCAGGTTCCCCCGTTAGCAGGGTCAAGGAGGTCAGATGGCAGTCGCTTAACTGTAATGACTTAACCTGCCAAACCCTGGATCATGGTCAAGCGTACCCCGAATGAGAAACGGGACTATTAAGCGCTAGGAAGAAGATGATTATCATAAGATGGGTTAACTCTTGACCCCAATCTTGACCAAGGTCATAGATGAGGTCGACGATGGAGCGAGTTAACCCAGGAAATGCCTATAAGGCACTGGTACTCCCAGGCACCGACGGAACACAGCAAGCTGTTTGGCGTCGGACTTCGGTTGGAGGGTGGTCGCAAACCAGACGGCCCTTCACAGAGCATACCACACCGCATGAGACCATAGGACGACACCTCAGATTCAGAACAAATTGAGGTGTCGTTGCCTGGGGACCTTGGGGTGGATTAATAGGAGGCAGGTCTCATATATTGTTTCCTTAGTCGCCTCTTACGACACCCACGAAAATAAACGGGGTGGTGTTACTCTCAACCGATCACCACACGGCAACGACAATAACCCAATGTTTATTTTATATAGGGATCTTACAGCAAAGTTTACAATACAGGAAATTATGTTAGGCGCTGTTTATACACCAGCGATGTCGTGACAACGCGGCGTTCAAAACAACGCACAATTAATCTTAATAGTTATGAAGCAAAGGTTTTTTTTCTCCTAAGTATCGAGGTAATAACAAGCTTCCACATATAGAAATGGAACCAGTCTTGTAATCGGACAGTTGTCTGAGGAAATCCAAGTCTGGTCCTTTCTAGAGAGATTTTTGTAAAAGGCCTACTCTCAGACTCTCATGATAATGTTAAGGTTCAAACGACATCAAAAAATATAGCCTGTACAAAACATATTTCATTAACGCTACTCTTAGTTTTTTTATTATTATTATTATAATTCTTTATTGCACAAACACAGTGGGAAAAATTTTACATAAAAAATAGTGTACAAAGGCGAGCTTATCTCTAGATCTCTTCCAGCCAACCTAATCGGTGAGAAATAGTGTACGAGACGGGAAGAGAGAATTGCGCACAACGTAAGAAAATACCAAATAAGAGAAGGGCTTATATTATTAATACTTAAATATATTAATGAAATAAAAATAATACGAGTATATATACTAACATATATAATACATATAAACGAATATAATAAATCATACATACATAATATATAATTTGCTCATTATAGTTGGGACAGGTAGTATTCTTTGACTCCATTTTTGAAGGAATGTATAGATAGACTCTCTTGTATAGCTGTCGGGAGTTTGTTCCACATCCGTGCTCCACGGACAGTAAAAAATCATTTTATCAGCCGATAAACGTCCCCCCGAGAGGCATAGAAACATGGAGGGGATTTAAGCCATAGTCCATCACGCTGGCTAAATGCGGATGGTGAACACTTAGATGCTTTACTAGTTCTTCTATACATATCCTTAAAAGTTCAATCAACATTTCCTAATTGACGAAACTGGTTGAA
This sequence comes from Aproaerema taeniolella, assembly GCA_949987775.1. Taxonomy (NCBI): domain Eukaryota; kingdom Metazoa; phylum Arthropoda; class Insecta; order Lepidoptera; family Gelechiidae; genus Aproaerema; species Aproaerema taeniolella. The sequence continues at coordinate 1,232,328 of OX465261.1, read as the reverse complement.
CCGCGTCCTCGCCCTGATTAACCGAGCAGAAGGTGGACTGAAATCTGACTCTGTATCGCAAATACAGGAATAGTGGACTCGCTGAAATCGTGCTCACCTCAGTTAATATTGTTTTTAACCCTCGACATAAAATTGGGGTGGTATAAGTTTGACGTGTCTAGTATATTGTTCATACGAAACCATTTTCCCTAAATATATTTGCTACGAGCATGTTTACTCTCAAAATAAAAATAATAAAATAGCATGTTTAACCAGATGTTGTACAAATAAATATACAGACTGAACAACTTCTCCAAGGAACATAGGTCAAAATTCGAAAAAAAAGTTTTGATCTCCCATACAAAATGCGCTATATGCTGATGAAGTTTGTATGGGAAATCAAAAGTTTTTTTCGTATTTTGACCTATGTTCCTTGGAGAAGTTGTTCAGTTTCATGAACTGATTAACCACCCGAGAGGTTGAAAGTGATTTACCTAAAGCCCTGTATATTTTTAAAATTTTATAAGACTTAACTAGGTATGTAACAAACAAAACAAAAATGGTTCCTAAAATAATAAGTAGATTTAAACTGCTATAATTGTATTAAGTAAGAGCGGCATTTCCTGGCACAAGCTAATATTAGCTCAAAAGGAGATTCCGAACGAATGTCACCTTATATTATCTTTGGTTTAAGAAATAAAGATTTATTTATCTCTCGCGACCCGTGGTCCCACTGGCGATACCCACTGGTGGGTCCACGGGAATTTTTTTTTGCCCATAGACCCACTGACTGCAAAAGCAGCGGCGGTGGGTCCACGGGTAAATCAAGATTCCTATGACCGACCGGCATAGACACCAGACTTATTACTCCTGAGGCACTGTCACTGTTTTTTCTTTCGTTACTCCTGAAAACACTGTCACTGTTTGATTATCACCTAGCTTCACGTCGTTTCCTCTGGAATCCTCACCATTTTTAGGGTTCCATAACTCAAAAGGAAAAAAGCCGTTTAAAAGTTGTAAGCAATCGAATGTTGGGGACTATACAACATTTTATGCCGTGTGGTGATCGGTTGAGAATAACACCACCCCATTTCTTTCCGTAGGTGTCGTAAGAGGCGACTAAGGAAACACATAATATGAGACCTGCCTCCTATTAATCCACCCCAGGCAACGACACCTCAATTTGTCCTGAATTTGAGGTGGCGTCCTATGGTCTCACGCGCTGTGGTAGGCTCTGTTAAGGCGACTATAGCACCCGATAAAGACAGCACACATAGGAATAGTGCCATCTCCGTCTCTCAACAGGCCTGGGCAGGCAGTGCGAAAAGTGTCGATATACGAAGTTTACAGACTATGAAAGCGTGCGAAAGTTAGAAAAATGAGATTTATGGAAAGGTAACAACTTAAATCGAAAAATGCGTTAATTACTTATCCAGAGTGTTCAATCACGAATATTTTGATAGCAAATTCAAGTTCCTGAGTGCATTTAACTATCGTTTTTACAGCTTAAAAGATACACAACATTGGGTTAGAATTAACAGCATCTTATAGTGACGCATATCAATATTAAAATTCTTTAATGTTTTATATAAATATATTGAGACTTGGCCATCGCCTGAAAACACGCGTAAATTCAATCGCCTGAAAACACATGTAAATTCAATTATTTAGTGCGATGGCCAAGTCTCGATATATTTATATAAAACATTAAAGAATTTTAATATTGATATGCGTCACATAAGATGCTGTTAATTATTACGTAACAACTTAATGCTTCGAGTACGGAGATTCCAGACACAATTGATTTTCAATTGTTATGGACCACGATCCTGGTCTTAGAGACTGGACGTATTAAGACAGAAAGTCGCTTAAGTAGAGACTGAATAAATTAATAACCGAATTGGTATTACATGGATCTCACAACTTTTTACCGCAGAACAACTGAGTTGCGAGACTTGGTTTTTTTGACAAGTATTGTTTTTGATGGGATGCTTATCTACGCATCATAAAATCGTAATTTAGGTGCTGTAGTTGCCTTAAGGGTGCCGCGCCGTCTGGTTCGCGACCACCCTTCTACCGAAGTCCGACGCCAAACAGCTTGCTGTGTTCCGTCGGTGCGTAGGAGTACAGTGCCTTATAGTTTTAAGAGATACAATTTTCATTCTATTTTTGTATTTTAATTTTAATTTGATTAAATTTAATTTTAATTTAATTTAATGTTAATTTTAAAACTTATGGATGATACAATCTGAAATAAATGAGTTATTATTATTATTATAGGCATTTTCTGGGTTAACTCGCTCCATCGTTGCCTCATCTATGACCTTGGTCAAGATTGAGGTCAAGAGTTAACCCATCTTATAATTTAAAAACATTTTTAATTTTAGAGTAAAAAACAAATTTCCCTCTTGGCGGAAATTGTAACAAGAATCGAACAAGGAAAGCAAAGTGGGCCTAATTTATGTCATTTTTTGCTGAGAAGGAGCGGGAAAATAATAAATTAAACGTAACAGAGCAGAAATTAATTACAATTTTCTTATTTCCCTCCGCGTGGCGGTGTTCGGACGTCTCGGGTCTTAGATGCGACAATTTTTGCAGATGAAATCAGATTTAATTTGCTCTATGCATTATTTTAAAAGGGGGGCATCTTATAAGAAGCGTGCGTAGCCCAGTGGCTCTGAAGCGCTCGTAGCCCAGTGGCTCTTGCTGATCTCAACCGATCAGTGAGGTTAAGCAACGTATTAAGAGGCAGGGAACCTGATGGGTGACCAAAGTGGTAATTTATCACGAGCGTTTCCTTGCTTCGGAGGGCACGTTAAGCTGTCGGTCCCGGTTGTTGTCGATTGACTACATCAGAGGCCATTGTGCGGTTTGAAATCTCTGACACCAGGGTTAGCCAAATTCGCCACATACGTGACTATACCTTCACGATAAGAAGATCTCCGGATAATCGGTACAGCAATATTACAGAATTTGTTAAATCACTGCTCATGAAGGCTATTCCACTAATCAATGACGTCTTAATAGCGGTGGAAGGCTAATGATCGTCATTTTATCCGTTTAGGTGATCAATTTTTTTTTTATTATGAGATGGGTTAACTCTTGACCCCAATCTTGGCCAAGGTCATAAATGAGGTCGACGACAGAGCGAGTTAACCCCGAAAATGCCAATTAAGGCCATCCTTTCCAATTGAAAACTATCCTAATTTCATACATTGTATGTACAGCATGGAATTTTTTAACGCCACCGGGAGGGAAAGTACTCTTAATACTGTAGATAGAAAATTAAACTCAAAGGAAAACATTCCTGCAGTCAAGGATTTTCGAAAATTCGCTTGCCACACCCGGGAATAGAACCGGGTTAAATTCAAAAAATAACACCCTGTACTTTTATGGTATCGATCGATAGGGTCAATCGTAAGGATCAAATCTCTCTAACAAACATGGTAAATAAGATGAAAGGAGAACCATTAAACTTCGTAAAACCTAACAATGGGGGTCCCAATTTAAGTAAAAGTGCTTTAACTCGTCCTTCCTTGTACTTAATTTACTGTGTTCGTTAGGGAGATTTGATCCTTACGATTGACTCTATTGATCGATACTATTTTAATAGTATCAAACCCGGAATCGAACCAGCTAAAATCCAAAAAGTACAGGGTACTTTTTTGGATTTTAGCTTGTTTGATTCCGGGTGTGGCAAGCGAATTTTCGAAAATCTTTGAATGCAGTTTAGTTTCTTATTAAAAATAAAGAAATGTATCCTTTGAGTAAAATTTTCTATCTACAGTATTTAGAGTACTTTCCCTCCAGGTGGCGTTAAAAAATTCAATCCTGTATATTATAAGTTGCTAACTAGTTTGCAACTAAACGTTCGGGTGGCGGTGGCGCTGCTGATCGGATGGCTGTCATTAAATGGCTCAGGCCAGCAGACCCACGGAACTTGAACAATGAATTTAGTTATTCTATGTATGCCAATGTATAATGTCTTTCTATTGAGAGCACTAAAGCTTAGAACTTCTCCATGTCTGTAACTTTAGCCGTTTCCGTGTACGAGGTGGGTCTGCTGGGCTGATATCCGTCCAGCAGACCCACAAACAACGACCTATATTTCTTAAACTATGATGGCACTAGATATGGTTCTTTCGGCATCAATAGGCACTAGAAAGGCATTATACATTGGTATACATAGAATAACTAAATTCATTGTTTAAGTGGATGTGCTGGCCTGAGCCACACGATAGTTCTTAATTTCAGCACCTGAATGTGTAAAATGATCACCATTGTCATTGAACCGCCATGAATTAGTAGAGTAGACGCCCAGATTTAATTTGCTGTATGCGATAACTTATAAAGTGGGGTAATCTGTGCAGCAATATAAAAGTATTCGTTAAATCACTGCATATCAGTAGTGCCAAATCACCAAATGCACGTAAGCTTTGACCTGACTTTGATGGTACCGGTTTTATCCGGTTCAAACGATTGTGTGTAGGTCGGGCTATCTAAAAGCCCCGTTGCCCGGGTGGATAAAATCGCCTGAGCTGATTAGTGCCAACACGCTGTGCAATTATCGACAGCATTTCAACCAGAAATATCCAGGCCACTTTTCTGTATTTAGGTTTAACTGTGTGCCATTTCAGCAAAGATATATAGTAAATGTAAATTATACTCTGATCAAACAGATAAAAACCTAATCTTAACATGTTGCTTGGGTATGTTGTTAATTTGGGTGAGCTGATTCACATCATCTTTTATTTTTAAGTCACCCTGTGTAAGTAATACTTCTTACCAGCCCATATACGTCCCCACCGAGGGGCACGGGCCTTCCTTCGAAACACAAAGGGGATTTAGGCCGTAGTCCACCACGCTGGCCCAATGCGGGTTGGTGGAGCGCTCGTCTTTCGAAAATAAATATTCTTGGACGTGCTCATCACGATGTTTTCCTTCACCGTTGGGCAAGTGATAATTAGAAATCCGTACATAAATCCGAAAAGACGAATTTAGTGGTACAGGCCCGCACCAGGATTTGAGCCCGCGACCTTCGGATTACAAGTCTGGCTCATTACCAACTGGGCTATCACAGGAACCCATATAAAATTCTCAAAAGCCAATCAGCTGGTCACTCAAGCGTTTGTATAAGTACTTTTATCTTACAATAGTACCGTACTATAAAACTATCTATATAACCCATAACAACCAGTTTAGAATTGAGTCATCAGCGCTGCTACCCGGCTGGATAACCGGCTGTGAGCTGTTTAGCTCCGACTCGCTTGTAATTATCGATAGTGTTCCTAACCGCCTCATATCCGGGCTGCTAAGTACACGAAACCGCACAAGAGTGGAAAATTGCAAATAGTACAACCCATCAGCGAGTAAGGAGCTTTTTTATTCGATGCATCATAATAAGTGCTGAAGGCCGTTCTAATTTGAACTTTAACTAGAAGATTTAAAGTATGTTTTCCGTGGGGTTTTTACTGCAAAAAAGTATTTCATTGAAAATGTTATACATACCATTACCTAATTAGGTATCTATCCCTGACAATGTTGTTTTGCCTTGTTCTTCTTAAATTTAGGAGCTGCGCTCTTTTCGGTGGAGTAAACGCCACACACCTCTATCCTCCGCTAGCGATTTGACCTCTCAATACGACACGACTTCTATCTTCTCTTTTATCTGCTCGAAATAGCTCTGCCTGTGTCTACCTCTCTTTCCTACCTCTCTTTCCTTCTATTTTTCCCTCTATGTTGTTTTTTATAAAGTAGTATTGTGTCGTATGAAATGCCCAATCATCTTCCTTCTTCTGTTCTCAACAAACTTCGCTTTTCCTTCACTAATTTCAACACTTCTTCATTTTTTTTCTTCTCGGGCCATCTCATTATTTCCATTTTTCTCTAGGACCAAAATATTCTCCATCTCTTTGTTTTACCTAGAGATAAATAAAAAATAAAAAATCTAAGAATCTTACAAAACCTCTCTTACATATCCAAATACAATAAATCTCGATTTCCTAACGTTACATATAAAATCAGAAATTGGATAATAATTTTATACTCGGTTGCAAACCGTCCACTCAGCACGTAATTTGCGGGTGCAGTGTAATTATTACCCGGGCAGGTTACGCCCGGTTTACCTCTAAATGTATTCCTGTTTATAGCAGGAATCCTTTTTCCACCAATGCAGTGGAAGTTTCAAAATTCTCACTTGACCTTACCAAAGATTGTATCGAAAAAGCCTAAGTCTAAATCCATTTTCAGGGAATAGTTTTTTTAAAGGACATATTATTTTAAAAACTTAATAAATAGTTAAATTAGCAGATGTGTGACACTGATACATTTTCAATTTAATCTTATACTCGTCTGAGATACAATCTTTTTTTTAATACTTTAAAAACGTCATAACCTTGTTGGTTGTTGGTTGTTAAAATTTAAGCTAGTCTAAATAAACATTTTTAATATTGCTGTCTTCATTTATGTTATTTTACCAACGGTAGTCACTTCATTTTGATAGGAAAATAACGATTTTGAAAAATCTTACGGGATTGATGGTATTTCAAAACCTTGAGTCACTACGTCTGAATGAGACTCAACAAAACTCAATCTATAAGATTTTGACCCATTATGATTTGACATTTGAATATTTTTGTACTTATGCATTATTTCTCAATGATGTTTTGCCATAACACCAAAGCTTTAAGGCGACTACAGCACCTAAATTACGATTTTATGATGCGTAGATAAGCATGACGCACTGCATTAAATATAAGAAAAAATACTACGGTAATATTCAGGACATAAACTAGATAAGTGGTTTGCTGAAAACATGATTCAGCACTTTTGGTTCGATAGAAAAAGCTTACTTAGTCACCTTAGAGGTGATATTGTGTATCTTTTAAGCTGTACAAACGATAGTAAAATGCACACAGGAACTTGAATTTGCTATCAAAATGTTCGTGATTGAACACTTTCGATAGTTAGTTAACGCATTTTTCGATTTAAGCTGTTACCTTTCCATAAATCTCATTTTTCCAACTTTCGAACATGTTTTTACGCACGCACGCTTTCATAGTCCGTAAACTTCGTGTATCGACACTGTTTGCACTGCCGGCCCAGGCCTGTTGAGAGACGGAGATGGCACTATTCCTATGTGTGCTGCCTTTATCGGGTGCTGTAGTCGCCTTAACATACATCAAGACATTTTTACATTTTGCTACTGAAACTCAGTTACAAATTCACATTTTGACTTAGAAACACTTAATAACCGTCCTCAAAATTATCAACTGGGCAAAATCTTTTAGTGCGAATAGGAAAGACCCGGGATTTCCCAGTCCCGGGTCTACACGGCCATTATACGGGTACAAAGCATCGAACGTGTTTGCGCAAGTTTTTAGTTTGCTCGCTTTGTGATCACTGGGTGGGTAATTTGATCCTTTTTACCCAGCCACATGGAAATGGGACTTTAAGAGTGGGTGTAACGGGATCTTTTTTATAAAGAGAAAAAAAATATTAAAAAAAATAAATATAAAAAATAAATAAATAGAGAATGGGATCGCTCTTTACCAACATCTAGCTCACGGGCGAAGACATGGATGAGGATGTAGCAAGCACATCAGAAAAAACGCCTATCCACTCAAACTTTAAAGACATTCGGGTTATATGATCCCGGAAACACAGACGCAGGCAGATAATTCCACTCTTTAGCCGTGCATAACATAAAAGATGAAAAGAAGCACTCGGTTCGGATCCGAGGAATCTCGATAAGGTAAGGGTACCTGCAGTGCGTCTGGACGTCCGGTAGAAGAAAGGGGCAGGCGGAATGAGCTCGTGCAAGGCACACTCCTCGAAGTACATCTTGTAAAAAACACATAGACAAGCTAGTTTGCGTGTATGAGCTAGGATTTGGAGTTTATTTTTTACTAGATTTTTTGTTTTAAAAAAACTCATTTTATTTTATACGCGACCCACGTTGTTTTTTTTTAAAGAACGACGAAGATTATTTTCGCTTGTCAATGAACGGGATGCTAAGATGAAATATGTGCATGTTCCTTGGGGAAAGTTGTTCAGTTTTGTGGATTGATTCTCATCCTTAATTTCCACTTACTAAAGTCACCCAATAGAGCTTTTGCAATAATATATTTCTTTGACGGCCGGTTTGGTCGTGATGTAGTGGCACTGCCGGGTCCTTGGTTCAATTCCTATTCGGAGCAAATATTTGTGTAAAAAGCAGATGTTTGTTCTCGTGTCTTTATGTATGTTCTGAGGGACCCACGTCATAGGGAAAACCTTAGTATGGGCCTTTGAAAGTGTAGCGTTTATTATTACTATTGTCTTGAACTAATGTTTGCATGACCTGACCAGCATCTCGAGCACGATGTGCTCGCGCGCGGAATGCGCCGCGGTCCATGTCAAAATGTCAATATTACCAACGCCAGAGGGCGAGCAAGCCTTTGCGCGGACCCCTCGCGCAATCAAAGCCGCGCGAGTTTGTCGCGCATCATGCTCGAGCTGCTGTATTGATATTGTAAGTAACACTATTTCAGAAGTCAGGTTTACCACGTACCTGATTATATCTACACGATAGGTTTTCAGTCTTCTCATTCGATTACAATTTGAAGCGCTCGTAGCCCATAGTGGCTCTCGCTAATCTCAACCAATCAGTGAGGTTAAGCAACGTACACAGAGGCAGGGAACCTGATGGGTGACCAAAGTGGCAATTTATCACGAGTGTTTCCGTGCTTCGGAGGGCACGTTAAGCTGTCGGTCTCGGCTGTTGTCGATTGACTACAGTCGTTAAAACCAAGTCAGAGGTTATTTAGCGGTTTGTCAACTCTGACAACAGGGTTAGCCAAGTCCGCCACACACTTGACTAGGGAGCATCCATAAATTACGTCACACGTTAAGGGGGAGGGAGGGGGTCGACGAAGTGTGACATTTTGTGACAAGGGGGTGGGAGGGGTTCTAAATTTTGTGACGTCACATTTAAAAAACTAAAATCTATTATAATCTAAGTGTTAAAACACGAACTTTGAACTATTAAGGAAAGACTCGAAAACATTTGCAACTCTATCTGTATGAATCTAAGGTTCAAGTTGTTTTATCGGACACTCGCTCTACTAGTGTTACCCGCCGGCTGCCTAATGCCACCAAATGCATCGCGCCTAGTATAGCGCCTTTAAATTAATTTCGGAACTGCTGTTTTAATTCAATAATTACTAGATGTAAAATTGTAAAATATGTGACGTCACACTAGGGAGGGGTCTCAAAAATGTGACCAGCTGTGACAAGGACGGAGGGGGGGTCAAAAAATCGTGAAATTCGTGTGACGTAATTTATGGATGGTCCCCTATACCTACACGATAAGAAGAAGAAGATTATTACACAGCTAAAGCTATTAGCTATACTCAGCTATCCCTATTGGGGTCTCACAGGCAATGTAGCGAACTAATCGATCAAACGGCCATCCCAACCGGACAATTAATGGCACCCGGCTGAATTTACATTTGTAATGTTAAATAGTTTAGTTTAAGGCGATAATTGACTTAGTTCGGCCCTGTAATTTGAGGCCTATTCTAACATTGGTCCCTTGTTCCCTTTCTGGTTGCGATTTTCTTAAGTTAGGCTGTTATCTACTTAATTGAGTAACGCCCGTTGCAGAAACTTAAGTTAAATTTAAAGGTTCTGTAAATATAATACCGTCCATGTCCATGTTATCAAACGTCGCGTCTATAGGGTACCCGTGCCGCCGGTACACATCACATTTGCCCAGCGCCTTCCGAAATTTCTACTCCCATTTTGTCTACAACGCCCTCTGCCGCAATACTCCAAAGATTAAAAAACTATCGGTAGCAAAGGCTAAACGAGAAATCGAGAATTGGCTTCTGCAGCTAGACTACGATGAGACGGAAACCCTTCTACTTATATCTAAATGATAAACACACACACACATATACACATGCACACACACACACACACACACTCACGCAACTCGGTCAAAAACACACGCACAGACACGGAAACGCATTGATTAACTCTTATTACCTAGTCTTTAAGTATAATAATAATAATAATAGCAAGATAATACGTGAATAATTTCTTTTATCTTTCGATTTCTTTATTTTAGGCTTTGCCCATATTGTATTAACTTTAATAATAATATCTACGTGTTACTTTTATTGATTGTTATATTTAAGTTGCTAATTTTTTTTATTTTTTTTTATTTAATTTTAATTTATTTTATGTTTTTATTGTCTAATTTTTTGCACGCCAAAATTATACTAATAAATTTATTAATTTAATTATTAAGTTGGATAAGCCTGAAAATAACTTAATTAATTAATTATCTAATATGTACTCGACCGGGTCTCAACAATGTTAAAAACGCATGGTAACCTTTCTAATCCGGCCGCCGCGATACAAGCTACGCTTAGTGCGGCGACCACTGTTTCTCATGTACCCTCTTTTCAATTGATAAAAATAAATTATTCTTATTCTTATTCTTTATGACAGCAAGACTGAAAATGACAGCATGATGTTTAAAGCAGCGACGTTTACGTACGACACGCGATGGACTAAGATCTGCAGCTCGAGCACGATGGCGACAAACTCTTGCGGCGTGCCACTCGGCTGACGCTGAAACTTCACTTTGATTGCGCGCATGCCCCGCGCAAAGGCTTGCTCATTTCTCGCCCTCTGGCGTTGTCAATGTTGACATTTTACATAGTATATTATTATGAAAATAACTTATTTATTTATTTTCTTTCTTATTCTTATTGTACTTTTGCGCTACTCTCGGTTTTTCTTGTATTTTTTCTTTCGCTTTGGGTTGCTTGGAAGAGATCGCTGTTTAGCGATAAGGCCGCCTTTGCACACTTTTGATTGTAAGATTATATTGTAAATATTTGTTTTTCCCTGTGAAGTATGCAATAAAGTATTTATCTATCTATCTATAGGACCGCGGCGCATTACGCACTCTGTCACCATCGTACTAGAGTTGCAGTACCCCTTAATGGAGTCGTGTTTGGGCTAATGATGAAGTACGCCAAACAATGGGCTATGTGCAAGATTTTTAAAATAATGTGATTTTTTATTTTAAGCAGATTTAAGGTCCCTTATTCAAATGAAAAAGATATCAAATAATTTTGATTATAGATAAAAAATAATATTTTTTTAAAATTTTAGTTACGATTTCTTGCTTACTATTACAGCATTCTATACGGTTTAATTCCTTTGCCAAAGTAAAAAAAAGACATTTGACAGTTTGTTGACACATAACCTAACCATTGTGTTTTTGAGTTGTTGGTTGTTGAGTTTGTTTCTGTTTCGTGGTTTTGATTATTTGGATATTTACTGACGACTTGGTTTTGCTACCTGGACTCTATTGCTACCTACCTTCTGTTTCGTGGTTTTGATTTTTTGGATTGATATTTACTGACGACTTGGCTTTGCTTCCTGGACTTTCAAACTTTCGCAATACTCTGGATTCTGATACTATGGATACCGCTCAGTTCGTTAGAGCTGATTCTACCAACTTGCCTGAAGTAACAACCAACCAAACTCGGAAATAAACAACCAATACAATATCACAAATTAATAATAGTAATGTGTCTACGACAATACAATATGAAACAGGTTATGTTTTTTTTTTTAATTGACATGACAGTTTGGCAAAGGAATACGATTGCATATAATGCCGTTCTTAGGATTAGTTTACCGTACTGAGAATCTTTTAATTATTATATTTTTATTTCAGGACCTTATTCCTTTATGTTAAACAATAAATCAAACGAAATTAAAAATATTTTTTAAATGTCATACATAGCCCATTGAATTTTATTTAGTTTTTAAAAACACAACCTAAACCGGTTAGCGGATTCTTTTTAAAATAAACAGTTTAAGTAAAACACAGCTGTTTCATCTTTAAAACATACAGAGGCCAACACATCAGGTTACTCCATTTTCGTTGCAAAACCTCTCTTATTACAACAACACAGAGTACACGGGTGTGGTAACCTGAGTTGCGACCGTCCGTACATACGCTCTCGCCTAAAATCTCTATTGGGCTAGGCAGTGCAATGGATGCCATTCTGAGGGTTATCAGATAAAACATGATGTATAATAGAAAGAGGTGGTCAGCCTTTCGTTCATAATACAGCAAAACCCTCGCGTCCCACTTACTGACTTTTGCAGTATGCCTGGAGACGTATTTTTGAAACAAGAGAATTCCAATTTGCATACGAATTGACAAGATTCGCATGAAAATCCCATACAAATCTTGTCAATTCGTATACGAATTGGAATTCTATTGTTTCAAAAATACATCTCCTGGAAAGAATTAGCAACTACAATAATAATCTATATCTATATATATATAAAAATGAATCACTATTTCCCTTGGTCATCGCATCACGCGTGAACGGCTGGACCGATTTAGATAATTCTTTTTTTGTTGTATTCCTTATTATCAGGAGAAGGTTCTTATGAAAGAAAAAATTAAGAAAGTTGAAAAAAAAAAAGAAAACAGGACAACGTCTGTCGGGTCAGCTAGTAATAAATAATAATAAATTCTTTTTATTTCTCTCTCACAAAAGAAAACAAACAAAATACAATAATTATATTACAAATTCATGTGGCACAAGCTTCTTTTGCGAGAGTCTGGTGTCTCTAAGTTTTCAATATTCTAAGTTTTTCTTTCACTCCCAGTCCAGCGTGGAAGAACCTTTAAAACAACCTTAGAAATCGCTATACAGCCTTCAAAAGCAAGATCCCCCACCGCCACTTCAGCAAAATAAGAGGGCTTGAGGGCAGTCTTATTTTTAGCCTACAAATAGCCTACAAACGCAAAATGCAAGCTTATAAACGATGCCCCACTTTCATTCCTCTGTAGCCCCCACTTGACCGGAAAACGTCACCTCGTTTTCTGTCTCTTTCGCACAATATGAAGTGACATCGTGTGAAAATTCCTTAGGAATTTTTTCGTGGAAAATGAGAGATTTTTCTGAGGAAATTGCAGAATATTTTCTAGTTATTTCTTGATTGTAGCTAGTTCTTCTTTTAAACGTGGTACCTACAGGCAAGAGTACACTGAAATTGATAGTTCGCTTGTTGTTGATTTTGCCTTTTATATTTTTTTTTCTCCGACCAAAAATCAAACTCGGGATCTATTTTTCTCTGGGGAAGCTGCACCTTTGCAAATAGTTTAGTTTAGTTTCATTTATTTCATGATATAGATAACATTTACAATATGTAATTACATGTAGTGTCACTCCATATTATGATCGTCATAAAAAATAATAACAATAATTTATATGTATAGTTAATCAAAGAAAGAGAAAAAGGAAAAAATAATATTTGAGAAAAGATAACATAATGTCAATATTTAAAATAAATGTAAGTCTATAAGTATGCTACATACTATAACAATGTCAAAAATTTAAAAATAAATAAATAACATTTCCAATGGAACAATGTCAAAAGATTATTAAAAAATACAAAGTAGGTATGTCAATCTATTCAATGTATTAAATGCCAAAAGGTATTACTTGAATGTATCTTCAAGAAACTCCTCAACTAAATAATATTATTTTTTCAACAAAAGGTTTTTCAGTCTTTGAGCGAACGCTTTGTCATTTTTTATGTCTTTAACAATAGACGCAAAGTAAAAAATGCTTATGTATAATTCACTACTCTGACTTATTTTAAGTAACATCCTGAATGTTCTATGACGGAAAATGAGAAAGCAGTCTTTGCTTTTAGTACGGAAATGGTGAAATTAAATTTTCATTGTCGTCTCTTTTCACCCGACTGCGCAACGCAAAGGAGGGTAATGTGTTTATCAGCCTATGTATGTATGTATGTGGGTTTGTACCTTTGTGACACTATTTAGACCAAACGCGTGGGCCGATTTTGATAAATGATATGTCGTTGGATTCGTCATAACGGCACGCGCGAGTGTCATAGAAAGTTTAAAATTTTTGAAAAATCTAAATGGCCGATTTTGGATAATGTGAAAAAGAAAAAAAATTAAATCGACAAACTATGTCAAGTGGGGTATCGTTGAATAGGTATTTAAAAATCATTACTAGGTTTTGCATATCGTTTTTCAATCAGAATTACCGTTTAGGATCTATGACGATTTAAAGTTGGTTAGTAACGATTTGTACTGAAATATAGGCTTTTAATGCGGACATTGTTCAATTTTTTTGCAAGTAAGATATATTATATACGACTAATGAGAAAATAAATAAACAAATATAAATATCTGACCCTAATTAAAAAGTGTAAAATAAAATAAATTAATTTAAAAAATAAAAAACCAGACTGCTTAGTAAAAACTGAGAAGAAAAAAATAAGTAACTTCAGTAGTCGAGACTTTTGTTATTGAATATTATTGAGTAACATAACGATTTTAACAGTCGGGACCCATCAAAAATCCGGCTTCCTAATAATGGGTCTCGTCTGTTCAAATCGTTATTTAATTCAATAATATTCAATAACAAAAGTCTCGACTACTGAAGTTACTTGTTTTTTTCTTTTCAGTTTTTACTGAGCAGTCGGGTTTTTTATTTTTTAAATTAATTTATTTCTCAAATTTCAAGCTGGATAAATTTCATTTATAGGAATTGAAAATTCCGGTTTAGAACTTGCTCACACTAAAGACTATTCAAAATATGTGTCTTAAATAGTTTTCAGTGCTTCTCGAACAGCGTGCTTAGACTTTTTGATGTGTGTATTTGTGTAAAGGCAGATGTTTGTTTCCGAGTCATCGGCGCTTGTGTCTGTCTTAATGTATGTTCCGAGGGACCCACGACACAAAGGAAAACTTTAGTGTGGGAATTTGAGTATGTAGTATTATTTTTTTAATAAATAAAGCTATTTTTGACTTGACTTGGATCTTTAGATTTGTTCCAACTTTCCGCCTGCGTGGAGCACAGTTTTATCACGCCAGGCTTGAAGTGGCAAGTAGCTTACCCGGTGGTCTCTACCAACCCCAATGGGACAAAGTCGTGTATTTTTTACAAGTTTATTAGTCTTCACAAAAAAACAATCCGATTTCAATACGGAAAATGGTTTGGCGGGAAAACTATTAGATTTAAAATTCCCGGAAAGAATGGCCCCCCGCGGCCACAAATCACTTGCGTTGCCAGTTTGATCGCGAAAATAGTGCTGCTCTATTTATCGATAAATTTAATAATGTAAAATTCAAAATTTTATTTCTATCGAAATTTCGTAAAATTCCTCCTTGTTACTTGCCTACCTTATACACCCTACCTACTTTAATTGCCAACCATATACAGGTTGAAAAAAAACCTCCTAGCTTTATTAAAAATACTGAACCAGTATCACTTACTGAACACTTTTTTTTTGTTTTTTAGTTTGAAGTCGAAAAACTTAGACTAGGCGTTGATGAATCAGTGATTTTATAAATATAGATACATAAGATACCTTTTAAAATCAAAGATTTATTAAATTTATTGTCAGAGAAATAATAATAAATTAAATTAAATCATCAATTATTTCGGATTATACATCCATAGTTGTTAGTAAATCACAAAAAACTTATACCTTTTTAGATACACACTTCTCGTAACTGATTAAGATTGCTTAACTGTTAATTTTCTTTGTTTTTTTTTTTATTATAAGATGGGTTAACTTTTGACTTCAATCTTGAGCAAGGTCATAGATGAGGTCGACGCGAGTTAACCCAGAGAAAATGCCAAGTAAAGCACTGGTACTCCTATGCACCGGCGGAACACGGCAAGCTGTTTGGCGTCGGACTTCGGTAGGAAGGTGGTCGCGAACCAGACGGCCCTTCAAAGAGCCTACCATACCGCAAGAGACCATAGGACGCCACCTCAGATTCAGAACAAATTGAGGTGTTGCCTGGGGTGGATTAATAGGAGGCTGGTCTCATTAGTGTTTCCTTAGTCGTCTCTTACGATACCCACGGAAAGAAATGGAGTGGTGTTACTCTCAACCGATCACCACACGGCATAAAATGGTTGATACTGTGTTATACTGTGATACTGTGTTAAGTATACTATAATTTATTAGCCAACCCAAACCTTATTTTTTACTTTAAAAATCCGAAAACTGAAGGCCACCTGAATCCTAAGACTAAGATTTTTATGTTATACTAGATCATACGCTTCGTTACCGTAGGAATTTAGTAAAATCCTTTCTTGTTCCTAGTCCAGTTTTCTAGGTCCCAGTGGGTTTAGGACCAAAAAGATTTTAAGCAACATTTTCGTCATTTTTATGCCTAAACATCATCGACATTGTACGTACGGCACTATTCCGTGATATTTTCATCTGCTCGATAAATAACATCTGCATGCCAGATTTGCCATTCGCAAACTATTTTCAAGCTTTGATGGTACATAAACTGCATTTTTCAGCAACCAATGACTAACGGCCTGCAGCTGGGAAACTGCAGTGTTTAAAATATCTATATCAGGAATTAAAATAAGCTTCGGTCCGTAATTTATGTATAACTAGCTTTCTGCCCGCGGCTTCGCCCGCGTGGACGTTATATGGTGCCCAGCTGTGAGATAAAATGTAACCTATATCCTTTACCAAGGTCTAATCTTAGTACCAAAATTCATCAAAATCGGTGAGCCGCTGTGTCCCTGCATTTTAAATCTGTCATATCTTCGAAATTATTAATTTAAATAACATGCTGTAAAGGGCAATATTGATCTATATTAAATGCACACTTTATTTAAAGTACTTAAGTAGATAAGAATTAATGATATATTGCTTAACATCGCTTCGTAAATAAGTCGTTATTTCTCGTAAAAAGTAAAGGATAAAAAATGGTTACTGTGGGTTATCCCTAAGAGATAGAGATAGACCATCGTGAACTTTTTTGTAGATCTTTTCAAGGTGTAAAATACTGTAGTACATTATTTTGATCTATCTCGTAGGGTTCAGCCAGCGTTTGCAATGTAAGCGCAAAAAAATGTGTTTATTTACAACATCACATTAGAAACCACTAAAATTATCAGTTTTTCTCTACCATATTATGCATGTATTATACATATAAACCTTCCTCTTGAATCACTCTATCTATTAAAAAAACCTCATCAAAATCCGTAGCGTAGTTTTAAAGATCTAAGCATACATAGGGACAGACAGACAGACAGACAGTGGGAAGCGACTTTGTTTTATACTATGTAGTGATAGTGATATGTCACCAGAAAATTGTATAAACCATAATATTACAATTATTATAATATCCCGCGATGTTACAATTTGCTTTACGGGCCACCTTCATACAATTAGGATAAATAAGGTTAAGTTAGGTTGCATTAACATTATTTTGTATAATGATTTAAATTGACTTTTTAGTTTGACATTCGGTTTTGGATTCGATTATTTTTGACATTATAATTTAAGAATTAATAATTTTGACATCTTATGGAATGTTAGCTGGATATTTTTGAAGTTTTTGATATGTTTTTATTGTATTTCTAATTATTATTGTTTATTATGTATTTTTAAGTTAATATTTGCACAGCTTGCCGGTTGAATGCACATATCACCTATTTAGTTTAAAATCATTAAGACTGTATTCTTGCAAATAAATGAATGTATTATTTTTATTATTAAAAAAGACCGTCAATATGAAAAAAATGAGCAGTTCACAAAGTACCGAGAGTTTACAATCTTACTAAGGCATAATATAATATTACGGGTTTGACATGGTTTGACAATGTTACGGTGATATAATAGAATAGAATAAAAATATTTTTTATGAAGAATTTGTTCGCTTTTGACCACAAGACCACAATCTAGCTCAGGGGCAAGAACCTCGTGATAAATTCGCCTTTTTGGTCACCCATCAGGTTCCCCGCTCCTGTATGCGTTGCTTAACCTCACTGATCGGTTCAGATCAGCAAGAGACACTGGGCTACGAGCGATTAATTATTGAAATAGATACCCAGCTTTCTCGCTGTATACAAAACTTTCCAGCGTTCATGCTACTCGCTAGAAATAATATTAATACTAAACGTCACAAGTGATTGATCGTCGTCTGTGATTGAAAAACTTCAGGTGAGCCGGGAGAGCCTTCAGACTGGTATACCTACTGGCAGATTTATTAAACACCATTTCATTTACTGTAACCTGGAAGACACTTAAAAAACATTTCCTTTAAAGAGGACAAGAGGACATGACAACTCTAAAATTAAAAATCTTGTACTCGAATAACCCCCAATATTTAGCAGATATAACCCTTACCACAAAAAATAAACTCAAACTTAGACAATTTTTATTAAAAATGGCTGTATGGACATAGATGCATATGCTTTTCCCGAAACGGATAAATTAAACAAGAACAAAATCAAAATTGACAATGATGTTTTGTAGCTTGTCAACTTCTTGTCTATGGCTCTCCTTTGTTGATTAAGCCAATGTCAGGTTCCAAAAAAGGTTGCAGTTTTCTTGGGAGAGACCAATTTACTCGAGACAATTACAGGCGCTATGAGCGTGCAAGACTTTAATTTTAAAAAAAATTAAGACTGTTTTTCGAAGCTAAGCTGTTGATTAACTAACTTAATTTTTTTTAAAAAAAAACGAACACAACAATTAACAGAGCTAGTACGGTACAAGTGGGATAGGTCAAGTAACAATAGGTCAAGTAACAAGTAACAATAGACATACTCTTTGACAATAGGTAACCTATAACTTAATGTTAGCTTTCTCTTGTAGTCATGGACTTAGTACTTTCTATCCATGGTTTGTAGTAAAGCCATAGACATAAAAAATAAGTTAGTAAAGCAATTTTTCCATGTAACTCTTTTCAAGAACGAACCGCTTGCCATAACCTACCAAGAAGTTTCGTTGCTTATAACTCTTAAATGGCTAAACCAATTTCGATCAAACATAGCTAAGAACCATTTCGATTACGCGAGCTTTTAAACAAAAAAACTGGATCGAAATCAGTCCATTCGTTTATGAGCTACGACGCCACAGACAGACACAGATATACAGATACTCACGTCAAACGTATAGCACTCCACTTTTTAGTGGAGGGTTAAAAACTTTGAAAAATATTTACATTAAGACCAGAATTACCGAAGCAAACATGGAAAACGGTTAAATTAATACGCAGACTCTTCAAAATTAAATTTATTTGATAAACAAAGTTTTAATCAAAAGTTATGATAATGAAGTGCGGCATGTGGAAAATGTTTGAGGAAAAACTTAAAATTATGTAACTCATCCCGTAGCGGACTGATGGTGTAGGGATGCCCCACATATTCCTATTTATTTAACCTATCCTGGAGGTATTTTCTGTTAGTCAAAGTTTTTTTTTATAACGAACTAACTTTCCACTCGCGGCTCCGCCCACGTGGACTACAGGCTACAGCAGTTCAGGTGTGAAAGACGAACAGACAGACAGATAGAGTTACTTTCGCATTTATAATATTATTAGTAAGGAAGTCTTGACCACATATAGCTCAGGGGTGAAGATGTGGTCGAGGATGCAAGCTCACCCAGAAGTATAAACGATATTATAAAGCATAGAAAGACCATTATTAAGTTAATTTAATTCAATTTTCTAAAAATCCCTTGTTTCGAACGTTGCCAATGGAGCATTTTAACGGAAAAAATCGCCAAAATAGAAAAGAATAGATAAATAATTCTTTATTGCACAGTACATCACAACAATCAAGTTAAGATCCACTTTCCGGGTTCTAGTACGTCAGAACCTTGTCTGTTGATCATCAGGGTGCACCGTTAGCGGGTTAGGATGACTATTTGGAGTGGATATATTAGCTTTCATATTTTTGACCGCGTTAAAAATAAAATAACTCTAAAATTCAAAAAATATTGTATAATTGTATAATATTGTATAATTGTATGTACATTAAATGGCTGAATCACTTTGAATAATGAAATATTGCTAAGAATCATCTCAATTACGTTAGCTTTCAAACATAAAAATCGTTTAGAGGATAAGAGGACATGATAACTCTAAAATTAAAAAAATTTTACTCGAATAACCCCCGATATTGAGCAGATATAACCCTTAACACAAAAATATAAACTAAAACTTAGACAATTTTTATTAAAAATGGCTGTATGGACATAGATGCATACGCTTTTCCCGAAACGGATAAATTAAACAAGAACAAAATTGACAATGATGTTTTGTAGTAAAGCCATAGACATATAAAAAATAAGCTAGAAAGCAATTTTTTCATATAACTCTTTTCAAGAACGAACCGCTTGCCATAACCTACCAAGAAGTATGTTGCTTATAACTCTTAAATGGCTGAACCAATTTTGATCAAACATAGCTAAGAACGAATGGTCTGATTTCGATGCAGTTTTTTTTAAACAAAAAAAACTGCATCGAAATCAGTCCATTCGTTTATGAGCTACGATGCTACAGACAGACACAGATATACAGATACTCACGTCAAATTTATAACACCCCACTTTTTAGTGGAGGGTTAAATGCCAGAGATACACAGATATACACATCAAACTTATAACACCTGTCTTTTATGGCGAGGGTTAAAAACATAAAACTCATCGTTTTACTACTGGGAAAATTGACAACCCTGCAGTATCAGAACAGCGCAGGTGGTACGTCGGTCAGCCAGGTGGAAAATTTCAGTAATACCCCGCATGCAGCGACCAACAGATGCACCGGTGACATTTTTATTTTGCAGGTTTACACCTACTTACACTGTAGTAATAATACTTTGTATTCTGCAAACTTGTATCTTTTTGTACCGTCTGAAATCGGTCACGAATTACTCAATTCTAATTATCCTCGTGGTAATGAATTAATAATTAAATTTTTCCTTTGTACTGTGAGTCCTTCAAGGTAAGATTCCCACGTGTATTCGAAATTTACCTTTGGACAAATATAAGACAGTAATTAAACAAAAACTATTACAGAATTTCTAAGTATCTATAAGACAAGCAGCTATAGGAATAAACTGCTCAGCACAAAAAAAAAAACAACGGCTTGCACTCCGGGAGTGCCCGCAGAAGTGAAAACTTGAACATTAACGTTGTGCATTAATATGGAAATAAAACATGATTCAGCACTTTTGGTTCGATAGAAAAAGTTCACAAAGTCACCTCTAAATACCAAAAAAAGCCCGTTATTCTCTCAGGATTCAAACCCTCGTCCTGTCGCTTCTTCTTCATCATCTTCTTCGTCAGCCCATATACGTCCCCACTGCTGGGGCACGGGCCTCCCTCAATAACATGAGGGATAAATGCCATACTCACGACGCTTGGCAGACGGGTTGGCGAGGGTTTTTATATGATTGCAGGGTTTTCTTTCTCTGTGTGCAGATGAACTTGCTTGCATATTTACCTTAGTCGCCTTGTACGACACCTCGGTAAGAAAGAGGGTGGTCCTATTCTACTCTGCCGAGGACTCACACGACCTGTTGCTTACAATCTGGCAACTTTTCCACTCGACCAAACTGTCTATTTTCAATTCAGTAAAATAGTCTATCGGTATTTACGCACTATGTGCGAATAATCGTTGACATCTGTTACAGAGATAATTTTACTATAGGGCTGCCATCCGTCCGGGTTTCCACCCATACTTCAAAGTGCACAACGCTACTAAAGAAGTTTTCACTTCAAAAAAGGTGGCAACCCTATCCTACGCATTTTCGGTCAGGGTCACGTGACATCTGTCACGAGTTCATCGCGAGTTTAACATTTTTCCCCATACTAAAACTGCTCAACGCCGCTAAAGAAGTTTTCACTTCAAAAAAAAATGTTATGCGATTCAAAAGCGCATTTGCCTATCCTTCTTCGGGGAAGACTGCGAATAGGCGTAGCGTCAGTATAGGGTCAAAACAACGAATATGTGTATTGTGTGTATGTATTTAAATCCTTTAATTAATGTTTGTATGTTTAACTTATTTATTTAACATCCTTAATGTTCTATGAAATAAAGCTAATTTTAAATTGTACAGGTGTACATAACGTTTGTTTGCCCTAGGAGTCTTATCAAAAGTCATCAGATTAGCCATCCTTTCTTCTACCACCCTTATCTTGTCAAAATCCCTCGGATCCGCACTGAGCGCTTTTCATCATCTATACTAATATTGAATAGGCTCCGAAACTACTGGACCTATTTGAAAAATTCTTTCGCCAATAGAAAGCTACATTATCCCCAATAGACATAGGCTACATAATTTTCCCGAAGTCCCGGGCGGAATGCTAGTCTTTTATATTGCGCACCGCTAATACTGCCTGCGTCTGTATTTCGGAGCTCATATAACCCGAATCTCTTTAAGTTCGAGTCAATAGGCATCTTCTGGGTGAGCTTGCTACATCCTCAACCGCATCTTTGCCCTTCTACTAATACAAGGCAACGCTCGTGATACATTTCCACTTTGGTCACCCATCAGGTTCCTTGTGTCTGTGTACGGTTGAAATCACCGAGCGCCACTGGGCTTCGTGTGCTTTAGGCTTAATAGCGTAATAGCGAAACAAATAAACTCACGGACATAGCTTTTATTAATTAAAACAAATACGATAGCTACATAGCTTTTCTTGTGCCTGTGAATACAGCACGTGAAATTGAATATAAATAAATAAATAAAATTTATTTAAATGTAAAAAACTTAGCTTAATTAGATTACAATAAAACCTATAATGTAAAAATTTATCTAAATACTTATATAAAAAGAACAGTAATCAATTAACGCTAATACAAAATAAAACTGTGTATAAAGTATGTGTTAGTAAGGGCAAATTAATTCATTAATATAATACCTAAACTAAGTATATTACAATACTTGTGTCTTAGGTAAAATATCTTAGTCAATAAAATTATGTTAGTGCAATTAACAATAACAATGTAAAACCGCAATGTAAAACCGCATTCCGACCTTTTCAAAAGGCCACCGTCGCAGACACCCGTCCTTTATGGTCAGGTTAGGTTAGGTTAGGTAGGTAGGTATGTAGGTGTTAGGTGTTAAGACCTGGCGAGGCCCTCATACTACTACTAAAACAACAACACACACACACACAGTAACACTACACACACACACACACACACACACACACACACACACACACACACACACACACACACACAACACAACACACACACTACACAATACTTTAATATAGAGAATATTTGTCCATAAATCACTTAGTTCTACTTAGTAATCCGTGGCTAGCGATGTTGATTCCACAATAACCTAAGCTATTTTACCTAGTTTTTAAGGAAACCTTTGTGAAACTGTTAGTTGGCCCTTAATAAAAAAATAAAAAAAACAAAAGTGGGTCAACTGGCTGTTTTTCGTTCAAATAGTTTTGCGTGCATATCTTCACGCTGCAGGTTCTTTTAGGCATACTAGAGACTAGGTAATTATGATATGACAGTCAATAGTTTTTCCGTGTCTTCATAGGATGTGCCTGTTAACCAGTCCTGTACACTCTTTTTACATTCTTTAGGGTTCAAAGAATATATTCCTAAATAAAAGTTAACACGGTTGTACAGTAAAGGGCCAAGAAAACAATAAAATCTATGAGAGTGAGCAGTACGGAAAGATTCACTGGTGCAGACAATATCTGCGCGTCTTTTACTGGTTAGGAATGCTGGATTAAAGGGAGTTTCTTTGTGTTTTTAGTAATGGTTAATAAAATGTATAATTGGCGGACAGAGAGTACAGCGCATTCCGACAGGAATATTTTTTAATTTTTTTTTATTATAAGATGGGTTAACTCTTGACCTCAATCTTGATCATAAGGTCAAAGATGAGGTCGACGATGGAGCAAGTTAACCCAGAAAATGCCTATAAAGGCACTGGTACTCCCACGCACCGACGGAACACAGCAAGCTGTTTGGCGTCGGACTTCGGTAGGAGGGTGGTCGCGAACCAGACGGCCCTTTACAGAGCCTACCACACCGCATGAGACCATAGGACGACACCTCAGATTCAGAAAAAAATGAAGTATCGTTGCCTGGGATGGATTACTAGGAGGCAGGTCTCATTTGTGTTTCCTTAGTCGCCTCTTACGACACCCACGGAAAGAGATGGGGTGGTGTTATTCTCAACCGATCACCACACGGCCAAAAATATACATGCAATACATACATACGCATTATAATCCCTTTCTGGGTAGACAGAGCATCAGTGATTCCAGAACCACTTGATGCTACATTTGACATAAATTCTGAGGGTCTCATCTAATAAACATGATGTATAGTGAAAGGTTGCCAGCCTTTCGCGCACAATACAGCAAAACCCTCGCGTCCCACCTACTGACTTCTACACTGCAGTAACCATAAACGCTACACACTCAAAGGCCCACATTAAGGATCCCTCAAAACACACATAACCTGTCTACACAGTGTCTACACAAACACCCATGACCAGAGAACAATCGTCTGCTTTTTAAACAAATATTTTCCCCGACTGCGAACCGAACCCAAGACCCGCCGATCAAGAGGCAGCGTCACTACCACTCGACCAAACCGGCCGTCGAAAGTATACCAGCCGTACGCCTGAGAACAGTATAATAATAATAAAATCATTTATTTTAAGACAACTAGGCCCATAGATAAATACCTTACAGACTAATATACATATAAAATATAATTTAACAAAATGAAAACGAAAACATAATTAACGCTATTCCCCGGTACATTCCGGGTGCCGGGTATAGGCAGCTGGTTCATTCCATGTTTTTCTTTTGCTCCCAGTCCAGCATGGAAGCGACATGGCTTTTCTTAATATGCAGACTGTCTGAGAAAACAGCTCGTGAAATTGAATATAAATATGAAGTATCTATCTGAGCTGGTGCAGGTTCGGTTCTGCTCCATTGGGCAGTGAACGCGTCGCAGAAGGTCCTATGCAAACGCTGACGACGACTAAATTCTACTGGGACGGACTTAGTGTGGATCCCTCGAGAATATTAGGTAATAATTTGTGGTGAAAAGGTGCTGCCTCAGCCAGGCTGTTTTTCAGTCAGCACCTGAGTTGACTGCTAACAACATGCATTTAAGATGTAGCACAATAATTACTGAGAAGAATCTCTGGTTGCAAGACTACTTATAAACATTAAGAGAAAAGAAAAATGAACTTAACAGCATTGTTCAATGCTCACACTTATTATTATGTATGTGTTACTAGCTTTCCGCCCGCGGCTCCACCCGCATCCTAATTTTTTTTTAAATAAAAAGTATCCTATAAACCTCACGGAGCCCGAGACCTTTCCAACGAATGCAAAACCGTGGAAATCGGTTCGTGCGTTCTGGAGTTATAGCGTCAGAAAGGAAAACCCGACTTATTTTTATATAGCAGATTATGTTCTGTCTCTTAGATTATCTTATCCGATACTTTCTTTGCTATTTGTCGTTTATTTGTTCCTTATCTCCATGTTTGTTGTAGAGCTGTTTAGAATGTAGAGCTTTTTGATATCGATTTGTAAGATTTAAAAACGTACACCAGGACAAGACACCTGATGGGTGAATAATGGCGATTCATCGCGAGCGTTTTAGTGGAGGGCCATTATCGGTCCTGTCTGTGGTCAATTGAATACAGTAATCCATGACCTGCCTCCTAGTAATCCATCCCAGGCAACGACACTTTATTTTTTTCTGAATCTGAGGTGTCGTCCTATGGTCTCATGCGGTGTGGTAGGCTCTGTAAAGGGCCGTCTGGTTCGCGACCACCCTCCTACCGAAGTCCGACGCCAAATAGCTTGCTGTGTTCCGTTGGTGCGTGGGAGTACCAGTACCTTTATAGGCATTTTCTGGGTTAACTCGCTCCATCGTCGACCTCATCTTTGACCTTTATGGTCAAGATTGAGGTCAAGAGTTAACCCATCTTATAATAAAAAATAAAATAAAAAAGTTGTTAAACCAATTCTGAGGCCATTTGGCGATTAGAAAATTCTAAGACAAGGTGCAGACAAGTTTTCCAGGGACCTTGAAGCCTATACGATAAGGAAAGAACCCTGAATGCCGCCCTAGATGTGCCAGCGGAGCAGGAAATGACGGATTCTCAGAAAGGAAGCTGCACATGTGGAAATCACGCTCCACCGGGTCCATGCTATCACTGCATTACACACCACCCTGTTTATACCTGTACCAGTTACATTATACTTTGTTATCTACACTAATATTACAGGGTGAAAAAGAACCTCCTAACTATATTCAAAATACTGAACCAGTATCACTGTAACACTTTTTTTTTTCGGTGGGAACTTTTATTTTCCTAAACGTAGACACCACTCGGGTGCACCCCCCGAGCGCTACCCGCACCCTCGCGTGCTTGGTGTGGGTTGGTAATCTACGTTTAGGCAAAAAATGGACTATTCCCATTGAAAAATATTTAATTATTTTTTTTATATATGTGTTCTTTGAGTGATACTGGTTCAGGATTTTGAATATAGCTAGGAGGTTTTTTGTCACCTTGTATAAAGAGGAACGATTGATGTAACAAATACACTTTTTTCAAAAAAAATCTTTTTGACTGTATCCCAGCTGTTGTCGATTAACGAGTCGTTAAACCAAGCCAGAAAAGCTAGAGAAGAGAGGCCTTTGGGGTTTGAAAACCTTGACACCTGGGTTGACTACACTTACACGGTAAATAGGAAGTGTAGACTCTAGACCGATTTTCATCCCATTTCAAAGTAAGTCAATCCATCCATAACTCCATAAAACATTGACAATGTATAAAAATGGCTGTATAGACATAAATTCCTTTGCCTTTTCCGAAAGGAATAAATTAATCAACAGCGACTAATCGATTTTAATCCCATTTCAAAGTAAATCAATCCATCCATAAATCCATAAAATTTTGATAATGTTTAAAAATGGCTGTATAGACATAAATTCCTTTGCCTTTCCCGAAAGGAATAAATTAATCAACAGAGAAATGACTTAAGTCAGTTCAGGACATTGTCTAAGTGTTGAAAAAAAACCGCATTGAAATCGGTCTTTTTGTTTAGGAGCTACGTACCACAAGCAGACATACAGATACGCAGATACACACGCCAAACTTAGAACACTCCTCTTTTTTAGGGGGGTTAAAAAGACGAAATCGTCACTTCAAAAAAGTATTTTTAAATTATTCCCGTAACCCGATTTCCCTGATTTAACGTGTCCGTTCCGCTGGCTGCACCACTGCCAATTAATTAGGTTAATGTAATTAAATCCGACGAGGAACGTGTGTTGTAAATATTGTAAGGTTTTCAGCATACGAGCATTTAGCTTAAACCCAGAGGCACACGCCGGTGGTGTTCACAAAATGGGATCAGTTTTTTATTTATTTATGGTGGCAGATTTTTTACAGAAAGAAACACTGTTAAGCCAATGGCTTCGATCCGTGCATTCATCCCTATAATCCCTTTTGGTGTAGGCAGAACTTCATTTGATTCTACAACCACTTCACGCCACACTTGACATTTTATAGAATACTAGCTTTCCGCCCGGGACTTCGTTCCCGTGGCACTTTTTTAGTTTTTTCTTTCATAAGAACCTTCTCCTGACAATAAGGAACACAACAAAAAAAGAATCATCCAAATCAGTCCAGCCGTTCACGCGTGATGCCGTGACAACGAAAATTGGGTTCCATTTATATATATATAGATAATCAATTAAACATAAAAATTAATGATCAACACCGCCAGATACTCTCCGTCGGATGTAATTTCTGCTAGACGCTTTACAGTTCGCAAGTAAATAATGTGATTTTACCGTGATTTTTTCGTAAGATGTTCAGAAAACTATAGTAAATAACTATAACAATACTTTTTATAGCACCCAGACTTCAAGTCATTTTTGAGTCATTTTTGGAAGTACCTTCAGAACCTGGTATCTAAAAATTGGTCGTAGGACCAGGCTAGCAGGTATTCATATGTTAATAGTACTCATTAGCACTACTCTTTCCCACTCTTTTGGTTAATGAGAAAATAAGTAAGGTCTGGCGGCCATAGGGTCTTCGTCTATAACAACGCACAAGCAATCCGTCTATCAACTATTTCAGCCACCTGAGACGCCGCGGCGTCACTTTAGATCTTATCCATTACAAGATACGGGTCAAAATTCAACAAAATTGGTTTGCTAATGGGCGAGATACCACGAACAACCGCTAACCACACCATGTTCGCAGTGCAACCGACCCTAGCAAATTGAAATGTATGACGTACGTAACTCGAGGCTAAACAATTCTCCTGGGCCCCGATTCTGTAATTTCAGTTGTGTGTCGATAGAATGGTCGCCATTTTATCCGTTCAGGTGGCGAAATTGAGAACTATTTAATTTTTATATACTTGCTGACAACCACCCCGTCCAGCAGCGCTACCGCCAACCGAACGTAAAGTTGCAAACTCCTAGCAACTGAAAATTCAGTTGGCGGTGGCGCCACCAGTCAAAGCAGTCGTTATTAGATGTATGAAAGGAATCGTCATTAGATGTATGAAATTCTCTTGTAATATTTAAGGTTATGTCTTTCTAGGTAACTATCGAAATTTCATACATTACCTTGACTGGCACTTAATGTTCGATTCGTGGTGGGGCGCTGTGGTCGGGGTGGCTGTCATCAAGAGTATGCATGCATAGAGTAAATACGTGTATGGTTTCGTTGATTCTCAATTTAGCCCCGCACCAGCAGGTCAATTCTATTAAAAAACGCCTCTGTACTGTTCATGGCTCGGAATACATGGTTTAAAATGGATTCATGGCTAAACTTCATTATTCCGAGCTTTTAAAAAAAGACCACAGCTATGTCTAAAATTAAAACAAGCGCACAGTTTTAGTTTTGACATTGGAAAATGTCTTTTCGTTCGCTCCAGTATAGGCTCCGATTTCACGAAAAAGTGAGATTGCCTTATATTTCGGAGAGTTGTGAAGATATGATATTTAAAAAAGACTCAAAAGGCGCGTATTTAAGAGTGCTGAAAGGTGCAAAAGTAATTATTCTAAAAAGTCAAAAACGAAAAAAGTTATGGCCAATATTGTAAAAAAAAATATTTTTTCCCGAATTTTTGGTTTTGGCGCTCGATATTTTGGAAACGAAGAATGATATCAAAAAATTGTGAAATCTTCCTCTGGAAAATTTAGTCAGCTACAATTTGAGCCTAAAACAAAGACGATCGGGTTAAGAGTTTGCCCGTAGCCTAACCTTTTTGAAAAAAGTCAGACCGACATTTTTTCGAATTCGTAGATTCATTTCCAATGTGCTCGATAGTCGCGTGAGGCACGAAATCTGTGATTTTTTTAAATATAATTTGTATATTAAACGAATAAAATGGTCACCATTGCTATTCCACTGCCACTGAGACGCCATTGATTAGCGGAATAGCTTTTTGGCCAATGACCCGTGTGTAGGCACCCTTAACACGCTGTCAACGGGCACACTGTATTTTATCGCAGCCATTAAATAAATTAAGAAGGTTGCCGGAGTTTCATTAGCAATGATCTTGTATGTACAAGGAAGGCAAATCGTATAATTTGGCAGTTTACAAAGGCACCGCCATATCAAAAAGTCAAGATTGTTTTTAAACAGAGCGCTGCACTTGTTCCTCTTATTGTGTAGGTACTTGGCTAACCCTAGTGTCAGAGTTTTCAAACCGCACAATGGGCTCTGACTTGGTTTTAACGACTGTAGTCAATCGACAACAGCCGGGACCGACAGCTTAACGTGCCCTCCGAAGCTCGGAAACGCTCGTGATAATTTGCCACTTTGGTCACTTATCAGGTTCAATGCCTCTCTGTACGTCGCTTGACCTTAGTAGGCTCTGCGCTGTTTGTTCGATTTGAGGACTCTCGAAGTACTTTTCCGTATACTAGAACGAGTGTAGATTGTCGCAATAAGCTTCACCCAATTCAACACTTGGTGAATTCAAGGCATTTATTGCCGAGGGATATTGTAAGCTTAGGTCTGTTTGTATGAAACTGTGGAAGATTTTGTACGCGAGACATAGTATGTACATAGTATGTGTTGAGCTCTCGCGTACAAAATCTTCCACAGTTTCATACAAACAGACCTCAGCTTATAGTAGCATTAAAAAAATTTATATGCAATTTCCTTCTAAGATACCCGAGGGCAGATGTTATCTCTCGGCAATAAATGCCTTGAATTCACCAAGTTTTGAATTGGGTGAAGCTTATTGCGATTCTCATACATTTCTTGAAGATCGATTGTAGGGTCTTGTTATTTTGTATGGATTCCTCTACCAAATTCTCTCAATGCTAAGAAAAACATAAAACTGTAGATATTAAACATTATAAGTGAAATTCTGTAAAATTCTGCACACAGAGAGGCTGTAAAATGTTAAAATTGCTTGCCTGATTTTGGTCTGGCAAGTTGATGAACATAGTCCGTACGCTAGAAACATGTGCGTAAATATACAATTCATAGTTTCACTAGGAATATGTATATTAATTCCAGGGCCCCGATTCTGTAACTTAAGTTGTGTGTCGATGGAATGTTCGCTATTTTATCTGTTCAGGTGGCGAAATTGAGAAATTCCCTAATTTCATACAGCTAATGACAGCTGCTTTGACTGGTAGCGCCACCGCCAACTAAATTTTCATTTGCTAGGTAGTTTGCAACTTTACGTTCGGTTGGCACTACTGGTCGGGGTGGTTGTCAGCAAGTATGTGAAAATTAAATAGTTCTCAATATCACCAACTGAACAGATAAAATGTATTTTTTCAACGTGATTGGGACGCTACCGTTGCTTAATCCACCTACGCCGCGGCAGACGTTCATAGAGCTTCATGATAAATATATCTGAAGCATTTTACAAGTTATCGTCCGAGTAGAAATTGGTAATGAAAATCTGTTCTTAGTTCGGGGACCATGAAAAGCAAACAATGTATCATTGTGCCATAGACTCACATACATTAAGTAACACTTAAAAGTGTTGAAAAATATTGCATTCATTCATAATATTGCATTCATTCATAATTTGAAAAGTTTAAACAAAAGTCTACATAAAATGAGCATCTTCTAAAGAAATTTCTCGTCTACGTCTAGCAATAAATGCATCAACGCTGCGGTGAAATTGCATTATTATCTGTAGAGCTGCCAGCGAAATGTGTTCGCTCGTACATCCACTATTCTATACGCGAAACAAAGTGTGTGCAAGTCTTACAAAATATCATTGGTGTTCACAAGTTCATTTGATCTCGACTACTCTACAGAAATTGATATTTTAAACTTATGTGTAGGGCTGGCAACACTTCTTCAATAAGACTCTGAAGATCTAAAGTTTTTTTAGGTTTTTGCACCGATTCAATTAAAATAAGACCTAGGAATTAGAAAAAGGGCACTAATTCTTCATCTTATTGTGTAAGTAGAGTTAAGTGTAAACTTGACTTAACCCTGTTGTCAAACTTAATTACCCTAATCATGTGAAGTGAGTAATCGTGATTTTTCACGAGATTAAAAAAAAATCGTTAATAATTCATCTTCTTCTGCTTCTTATAGTGTAGGTATAGTCAAGAGTGTGTTAAAAAATACTAAATTAAAATTGTTAGGTTTCGCCCTGGACATAATCTACTTTGCAAATACAAGTAATATGAGTTTTTGTTATTATATTATATTATAAGATGGGTTAACTCTTGACCTCAATCTTGACCATAAGGTTATTATGAGGTCGACGATGAAGCGACTTACCCCAGAAAATGTCTATAAAGGCACTGGTACTCCCACGCACCGACGGAACACAGCAAGCTGTTTGGCGTCAAATTTCGGTAGGAGGGCCCCGGTCGCGAACCAGACGGCCCTTTACAGAGCCTACCACACCGCATGAGACCATAGGACGACACCTCAGATTCAGAAAAAAATGAAGTGTCGTTGCCTAGGATGGATTACTAGGAGGCAGGTCTTATTTATGTTTCCTTAGTCGCCTCTTACGACACCCACGGAAAGAGATGGGGTGGTGTTATTCTCAACCGATCACCACATGAGTTCTCCGTACTAGACATAGATGACGCTAACCTACAAACACAATGTCTGTGCTTAGGAAGGGGATGAGAAATTTCGCTGCTTGACTTGAAGGCACGATAGCTCAGTTGGTTAGAGCACCAGGAGATCTGATCCTGGGGTCGTAGGTTCAAGTCCCATTCGCGCCGAATATTTTTCTTTCCCTAAAAATTATTTGTGAATATACAGTCGTATTGTAAACCTCCTCCTTTTTTGAAATCGGTTAAAAATACACCATTATAAGTTGGCAGCCCTATGTCTCTTCGTATTCTCCTCCCGTTTCAAACGTGTGAGTGGCGTACAAGACTTTTGTTGGAGGGAATTTCTATTACAGTTTTAAACAATCTCTCTTGAACCAAATGCTCTCTTGTACTGCATTCAACACTGGTGAATTTATTGGCAATTGCACTAAACAAAACACTTGAAATCCTCTCTGAAATATTTCATCATTTACCTTTTTTTATAAGAAAACTAGCTTTCTGTCCGGGATTTCGTTCCCGTGGGAATTCAGGACAATCACGGAGAATCCTACATTGTAATTGTGAAAGAATTTTTCAGATCGATCCAGTAGTTTCAGAGCCTATTCAATGCAAACAAACAATCAAATCTTTCCTCTTAGTAATATTTATTTATTTATTTATTCAGAAAAACCAACAGTTTGAAATACAATTTTGAATACTTAGTTAACAATGGGTAATTATAGGTTTTCGCAGTTAGATAATAAGATAAATCGTATTAAGCTACGATACACTAGAACGCAAAAGTGATTTAAGTATATATTAGTATAAAAAAGAGGGGTTACATAAGTTTAACGTGTGTATCCATAATCTATATGTGGCATCGTAGCTCCTAAACGAATGGACCGATTTCGATGCGGTTCTTTCTTCATTTGAAAGCTGACGTAATTGAGATGGTTGTTAGCTATATTCGATCAAAATTGGTTCAGCCGTTTACGAGTTATAAGTAATCGAATGTCGGGGTTGATAAAAAAAGTTTTAGATTATTATACTTTTTTCTGTTTAAATGTCTATCTTAATTTCGATACATTTAAAATTTCGTATATGCCCCTTAATACACCCACGACCTTTAATGTAGCCTTTGAGCGTAAAGAAGAAAAAGAAGCGTGTGGCATCATTATTGTTTTTCAAAGTCGCCTGCATTAAATTAGAATAAGTTAGGTCAATATTTCCCAAACTATGGGTCGCAACCCACTGGTGGGTCACGAGAAGATTTTAGGTGGGTCGCGGTGGTAACACCAAAAAACGTGTGGTTCGGTCAGCATCCGCACGTCGTGGCAGGGCAGCGCGCGGGCGGCGGTGGCGAATGCAAATAGCCAATGGGCGTTTCCCCACTGGCCGGCACCGGCGACGGCGACGGCGACGGCGACAGTGACAGAGCTATACTAGGAAGCAAGAAATCGGTAGTCGGTAGGTAGTAGAATGACAGAGATACTTGCTTCCTAGAATAGCTCTGTCACTGTCGCCGTCGCCGTCGCCGTCGCCGTGCCGGCCAGTGGGAAAACGCCCAATGAGGGATTTTCTTTTTATTTTTTTTAAATTTTTCCTCAGGCGCCAGATAGATGGCGCTAAACTAGGTAGGTTACTGCAACGTTAGGTCGTAAAGATACCATATCCTTTAGCAAATTTTTAGGTCGAGGTGGGTCGCCAAATTT
This sequence comes from Aproaerema taeniolella, assembly GCA_949987775.1. Taxonomy (NCBI): domain Eukaryota; kingdom Metazoa; phylum Arthropoda; class Insecta; order Lepidoptera; family Gelechiidae; genus Aproaerema; species Aproaerema taeniolella. Next base: position 1,198,749 of record OX465261.1, on the reverse strand, counting down.
GGACTATCATTTTGGTGAGTCGCCGCCCAGTCAACTTTGGGAACCACTGAGTTAGGTTGTGTTAGGTTAGGTTAGGCTTTTTAAGGTTTTAGTGCTAGGTCAGATAATCTCCACGAATGCCTTGCCCATTGTCAATCCTCTTGAATCCGTTCCGGGGGAAGGGCAATGGGTCTGGGCAGTGCACCCTGGACATCGGACAACAACTTTTCTTCAGAATTCTTGTTGTCCGATGGCGAATTACCTGACACTGGCGCGGAACGGGACCGTTTTGGTTAGACCGTCCCGCGCAGAGGGCTCTCCACGCATTTCTCTGATGAGCAGAGAGTGTCATGGACGAGCGAGGGGTAGGCGAGCGGCACGAGAGTGCTGCTCGGTGAGGGTGGCGTGCGTGCCAAGCGTAATTGGCACGTGCGAGGGGGGAGATCTCTCGCTGTTGACTGGAGCTTACTCCATGGTTGACGGCGAGACATCTCCGACAAGTGTCTCCCCCTGTGGAATGGTATACTCAGGAGGAGACGCAGGGAGAGGTGCAGGAGGGGGAAGCTTACCGCGGGCTTCCCCATCCTCCGCAAAGGGGCTGTATGCATTAGAGGGGCTATGAATGCGGGTTCCTTTCATGCATCCGAGCAAGTGTTCTGTGCACGCCTTCAAATGAGGCGGTAAATGCAGGGGTCAGGTATGACCTCCCGCGAGATGGGGACCGCTTCCTTTTAGCGGTCCATCGCCTGGTGGGGTCACAGCCGCAGCCGAATGCTAACGCGATACCTGTGGCCTCACCCAAGGCGGGAGAAGGAACACCTTGGGGTTTTAGTCGGTTCGAGTCCGATATAACCCTCCTGCTGCCCCTGCGGGCGTTTCCCCAAGTATGTAAAAAAACTGCCTAACATTATAAAAAAGTCCATCAATGTGAAAAAATATTGCACCCTGCTTTATATTACGAGTTACGTGCCGTGATTGCCCGTAAAGCACACGCGAGCCTATTGTCAACACACTATGGCCAGCTAATTAACATCGCAGGTGGTAATTGGACACACTAATAATTATGTTGGGTGAATTTAAATTAGTAAGCGATAACATAACTCTAAAATAAAAAAATTACGTCTTAATTACGTCAGTTTTCAAACAAAAAATCTCATCGAAGTCGGTCCATTCGTTTAGGAGCTACGATGCCACAGACAGAAACACAGATAGCCTAGTCTTACAAAATTTAATTTCTCAAACTTTTTAAATGGCTGAACAAAATTTAATCTAAATAATTTTAAGTTGAAATATATATGCTGTAAAGTTTGCAATAAACGATTAAATAAATAGAGATACACAGACGGACATATACACTCCTCAAACTTCTAACACTCCTTTTATGCCGGGGGTAATAAAATTAAGATTCGAACAACTTAAAAGGAGCATCTCAGGTCGACATAAAAAAAGAAATCACCTCTCCGTACAACTTCAGTTGATAGTGTTTAGCATGAGAAGGCGGATTTTTTTTTAAAGAATTTCATATAGGTTACTTGGAGAAAGTTGTTCAGTTTCATGAAGAGATTCACCCCCTAAAGTTTCGATAACTTATTTAAAGTCATCCTACAAAACCCGAACCTCTTCAAAGTTCGAGTTAATAAGCTCCTCCTGGATAAGCTTGCTACATTCGCGGACACATCTTTGTCCCTTAGGTAGACTGTAATACCTAATTTTGACATTGGAAATGTCTTTTCGTTCGAAAGACATGAAATCGGAGCCTATACTGGAGGCTCCGATTTCACGATCTCCTTGTACAGGGCTTTAGGTAAATCTCTTTCAATCTCTCGGGTGGTTAATCAGTCCATGAAACTGAACAACTTCTCCAAGGAACATACCTAGGTCAAAATACGAAAGAAAATTTGAGTTCCCATACAAACTTCATCAGCATATAGCGAATTTTGTCTGGGAGATCAACATTTTTTTTCCTATTTTGACCTATGTTCCTTGGAGAAGTTGTTCAGTTTCATGGACTGATTAACCACTCGAGAGGTTGAAAGAGATTTACCTAAAGCCCTGTATTTCGTAGAGTTGTGAAAATATGATATTCAAAAAAGGCTCAAATGACGTGTATTTACGAGAGCTGTAAGGTGCAAAAAAAATTTTCGAGAAAGTCAAAAACGAAAAAAGCCGAAATGGCCGAAAGTGAAAAAAAAATGGCGCTCTATATTTTGGAAACGAAGAATAATATCAAAAATTTGTGGAAAATTTATCTGGACAATTTAATCAGATACAATTTGAGTCTAAAACAAAGACGATCGGGTTAAGGGTTTGCCCTGTAGCCTAGCCTTTTTGAAAAAAGTCAGAACGACGTTTTTTCTAATTCCGTAGATTCATTTCCAATGTGCTCGATAGTCGTGTGAGGCACGAAATCTGTGAATTTTAATTTAAATAACTTAAAATTAAAAAAAATGTATCATCCCCGACATTTAATTGCTTATAACTTTTAAATGGCTGAACCAATTTTGATCAAATAAAGCCAAGACCCATCTCGATTACGTCAACTTTCAAAAAAAACTGCTCCATTCCTTTAGAAGCTACGATGCCACAGACAGGCACACAGATACAGTCTGGCAAAAAAGAGTAGAAATTAAAAAGTGGCAACACTATAGCGACGTCCCTTTCAAATCAATCTAAGAAAAACCGGTCAAGAGCGTGTCGGGACACGCGCATTGTAGGGTTCCGTAGCAGCATGGTTCAAATATGCAGCTGGCTTCTTAATTCTACGAGCATATGGACGTTTAAATCGCTAATAATGTTTAATAAAAACGAGGTCACTAAGAAAGAAGGTAACTAAAGGAGAAATGTAGATTCCAGCGCCACAAGGAAAATGAAAAAAAAAACATCTGTTTAATAACCACCTCGCGTGTATGCATGGTTGTATAAAAATTGTTTAGATTACGTATTCATTTAAAACGGGTGTACTATCGTTACGGTCGTAGTTAGAGATAGAAGAGACTGTCTTTTAAGGCTTATTAAAAAGACTCGCCTCCACCTTACAGGACTTGACTCTAAAATTAAGACTGAAAGTTCGAGTTTTTATTAATAAGACTTAGTAGTTTATTAAAAGATTAAAAACTGAAATGACTCGAGTTGTTTTAAAAATACTAAAAGACTTAAACGACTTAAGTTCTTTTATGTAAAAGGGATCGCACCGCAGTTTGTGTGTGATATTAAATATTTCTTTTGTAACCTATCAACCAAAAGGAATAATTCACGCCTAAACCACTAAATACATTTTGATAACATTTGACAAGGAGATAAAATGAGATATTTACATTCTATCAACACATACCTTACCACTGTCGACTTCCCAGATAATGAGTCGCCAGTCTTTTAAGTCCTTTTAAGCTGTTTAAGTAGCAGCTCAGTTTTTTACGTTAAAAGACTTCAACTACAAAAGCTAGTCTTATGACTAAAGGTTGGGAACTAAAAGACTGAATCAGTCGCGAGGCGTCAAAAATAAGGTGAGTCTTTATTAAAAGCCTTAAAAGACAGTGTCTTCCATCACTAGTCATAGAATTTTATAATTTCAATATGTTCTGGTCTAAACACAACATAATGAAATGATAAAATTCGCGAGCGAAGCGAGCGAAAATTATTTTTTTTTTTTTTCGAGCGAAACTTTTTTTTTTTTTTGCGACAATATTATAAGAAATAATATAGACCTGCTGATAAAATAACCTCGCCTCACTTTTAGTATTGAACCTTGTAAACATATTCTTATTAATTCCAAAAAAGTTTGGCACTTGGTCGACTATTACTCGCAAACTTGAAAGGCCAACTTATGTGTGATAGTTTTTCTTTTAATTTCGTTGTATTTTCTACCAACGAGAATTTTTTCTCATTTTTAGAAACAACCGTTTAGCTGGTGGAGGGGGGGGGACACTAACTTTGGTTTAGGGCTAAATACAATAGAATGGGAATTTAATCCGCGAGCGAAGCGAGCGCGAATTTTTTTTTACTTTAAAATTTTATTTTATTTTTTATTTTTTTAGCAACAAAAGTATTGTTAGGAATAATTTCGAGCTGGTGCTAAAGAGCAGGTCGCGTGGCGATTGTGTATAATTTTGATGTCATTTTCGTAATGAACACCCCCAAAAACCTATAACGACACATGAAATGTCAATATGGTACAGCTTGGCTTTCGACCTTGCCTCACTTTTAGCGTGGAACTTTGTATGGCAGTTGTTTTGGATTAGGTTGAACTTCGTCGTAAATGCTAAATGCTCGTGAAATATTTAACTTTTTTTTTTTCATTTAAAAAAATAATTTTTCGCAAACGGACTGCTGAATCGAAAAACGTTCGTAGTAAACCCCTTCTATCTTTTAAAAAACTATCCTATGACATCCCACTCGATGATATCGGCGGGAAAAAAAAATCCATCAGCCTTTCACATGTATGGGAAACACCCGAAAAAATTTTTTTTACAAAATTTTATTTTTTCTATTTGTCGGCGCAATTAATATGTATAAACATGCCAAATAGCAGCTCTGTAGTACCAAGGATCTAATATTAGTAAATATATTCTTATTAATTCCAACAATGTTTGGCACTTGGTTTACCATTACTCGCAAACTTGAAGGGCCAACTTATGTTTTATAGTTTTCCTTTTAAATTTGATGTATATTCTACCTCTGTGAATTTTTTCACATTTTTAGAAACAACCGTTTAGCTGGTAGAGGGGGGGGGACACTTGTGTTTGACAAAAATTTTCACTTTAAAAATTTATGATTCGCAAACGGAGTGCTAAATCGAAAAACGTTCGTAGTAAACCCCTTTTGTCTTTTAAAAAGCTATTCTTAGACACCCCACTCGATGATATTGGCGAGAAAAAAAAAAATCATCGCCCTTTCACGTCTATGGGAGACACCCGAAAAAAATTTTTTTTCTAAGGTTTTACTTTACAGTTCTGTCGGCGTGATTAATATGTATAACCATGCCAAATTTCAGCTCTGTAGTACCAAGGGTTTCTTAGAAAACCCGCGGACAGACGGACAGACGGACAGACGGACATGGCGAAACTATAAGGGTTCGTAGATTACTACGGAACCCTAAAAACGGGACGAAACTACAGTGTTGCCACTTTTTAATTTCTACTCTTTTTTGCCAGACTGTACACACGTCAAACTTATAACACCTCTCTATTTTATCGAGGGTTAAAAAAACGAGTGCACTTAATTAGAGGTTATCTCCACTTGTTTACTAATTGTCATAAAACATGTAAATCGCAAACAACACGGGTGAGTGAAAATTTGAATATTTCACTGATAATTCTACCGTGAAATAGACTACCAAGCTTTCATAATATTAGCTAATTTAAACACATAATTTATTCACAAACCTATAATTAGGATAACTAACAGGATCGTGGATGAGTCAGTTTGTTTCTAACTGGATTATACGGGTAGAGAGTTAACGGGTTATTGATTTTTATGTTAAGGTGGCATTTAGATTTGATTTTTCTGTAAAATAACTTTTTACAAAAAAAACGACTTCAAAAAGCGAAAAATGAAAACGTTGCATATAATGTGCTACTTACCTACTGATCTATTTGAAGTCGGTGCAAGGGTGGATGTACGTATAGCCTATTAAACTTATTTGGCTTGGTATCCATCATCAGATCCTGACCTGGTTATAATGGACCACCCCTGGAGTATACTCTTTTGAACAAAAAAAAAGAATTTTGAAAATCGGTCTATAAATGGCGGAGAAATCGGTGAACATACATAAGAAAAAAACAACGGGTTGCACTCCGGGAGTGCCGGCAGAAGTGAAAACTTGAACATTAACGTTGTGCATTCATGTCTTGGCAAACGTAGTGTAGGACGCCCCCCAGCCAGATGGTCAGATGACCTAAAGAAGATAGCGGGTAGAGGCTGGATGAAAACAGCGGAGGATCGTGCAAAGTGGCGCACCTTGGTCCCCCATGTTCAGCAGTGGACTGCAATAGGCTGATATGTTGTTGATGATGATGATTCATATGGAAATAAAACAAAATACACAAAAAGAGTCCGTTATTCTCTCAGGATTCGAACCCTCGACCTGTTGCTTACAATCTGGCAACTTTTCCAATCGACCAAACTGCCTACTTTTAATTTAGTAAAATAGTCTATCGGTATTTGTGCACTATGTGCGAATAATCGTCACAGAGATAATTTCACCATAGGGCTGCCATCCGTCCGGGTTTCCACCCATACTTCAAAGTACACAACGCTGCTAAAGAAGTTTTCACTTCTAAAAAGGTAGCAACCCTATCCTACGCATTTTCGTTTAGAAATACTTGGTCCTAGGCATTTTCGATCACATCTGACGGTCACGGTCACGTGACATCTGACGCGAGTTCATCGCGAGTTTAACATTTTTCCCCATACTAAAAGTGCTCAACGCCGCTAAAGAAGTTTTCACTTCAAAAAAAAAAAGATACATACAGTCGAACATAGAACCTCCTCCTTTTTGGAAGTCGGTTAAAAAGTACAGCGTTTCGACTTACCTAACATATCCTAATTTCTTGCAGGTGACCCTTTAACTTTCTTGAAATAGTAATTTTACTGAGCAGTAGTGTCGTGAGAGGTGAGAGATCAAAATTTCACCGGTGAAGTTGTAATAATACGGTTTTCACAATTTTCCGGTGACATTAACATATACAATGCATATACAAAAGAAAAGAAAATCCGCTTTGTGGTCACTGTAGGATAAAACGCGAATGTAATTTCAATTTAAATCGAATTTAAACGTATACCTATAGCTTAATGTTGCCTGTAATCAAAAATGCAGTGGGATTACACCTGGCGGGATGCCAACCGTTGAACGCTGGCCACCCCGCGCCAAATAAAAATTAATTATTATTGCTCTCGCGCCACTCGTTTGTTACACAGTTGGACAAATAAAAAAATATACAAAATAAAATTTAAATATTGTAGTGTTTGTTTGCATCGTGGAAACTTTCGTCGAGTGGAAACATTTATATGAAAACTTCTATAAGTAAAAAGTTTTTGCTAACTTTCGCTCAAGGCTTCATTCCCGTTGGTTGCCGTGAAAAAGTTCGAAAAATTACTGCTTTTTATCGCTACTTAATATATAAATGCGAAAATAATTTTGTCTGTCTATCTGTCTGTTACGGTTTCACGACTAAACTACCGATTTTGATAAAATTTAGTACAGAGATAGATTAGACCTTGGGAAAGGACGTAGGCTATACTTTATCCCACAGCTTGGCACGATATAACCTGTAGTCTACGCGGGCGGAGCCGCGAGCAGAATGCTAGTTATATCTATATGCGAGTCGGACTAGCTCTGTGTTTCTCGCTATTCAAAGCCAATAAGCGAGGTTAAGCAACGTACGCAGAGGCAGAGAATCCAATAGGTAACCATAGTGGCAATTAAGTACAAACATTTTCGTGCTTCAAAGGGCAAGCTCAGCCATCTGTGCCTGCTGTTGGTAATGGGCCTTTAATAATCCGAAAACGGCACGGCAAAATTGTATTACCATTGCCTCCTATGTGCTAGTGATACTAGAAGCTAGAAACATAGGGGACAATGGTAATAAAAATTTTGCCGTGCCGTTCGAATTATAAAAAGGCCTAATTAACGACAGTCATACAAAAAATAAGATGCCATCGGTGGTTTGAAAATTCTGATACCAGGTTTGGTCAAGTTAGCCACGTAACTTCTTGGCTGTATTTGACATAGTAAGAAGAAGAAGATTATATATTGTGTCGTAGTGCAGCCAAAAAGAACTCCTTTGGACTCACACTCCTTGACAGACATAATTATATAGGATGTAAGGTACAACTTAGCAAATACCTAAATGGAAGAATCTACTCAGAACTGTAATCGGCTGCAAGTAATTGGTTTTTCTGGAAACTTAAAGTTAACGGTTTTCGTTATTTACCTACTGTGACGCTACGCCATTTAATGCAAAGCGCGCCGTGCTGTCAGAATTCAATATACTTTACTGTTTTTTGTGTTTTTCGCTATTATTATTAGAGAATAGAGTGTATTCGAATTATTTAGAATGATAGTCTGAATTCAGGCCTGTCAGGGTTTCAGTTTTTGCAAAGCTGTCAGTTACACCCATATATTTTGGGAGTTTGCTTGATAATTCCAGCTTTTAATGTAAATAACTTTGTTTTCCGCCGTGTGGTGATCGGCTGAGAATAACACCACCCCATCTCATTCCATGGGTGTCGTAAGAGGCGACTAAGAAAACAAAAATGAGACCTGCCTCCTAGAAATTCAACTTAGGCAACGACACCTCAGTTTGTTTTGAATCTGAGGTGGTGTCCGATGGTCTCATACGGTGTGGTAGGCTCTGTAAAGGGAGAGCCGTCCGGTTCGCGACCACCCTCCTACCGAAGTCTGACGCCAAACAGCTTGCTGTGTTCCGTCGATGCGTGAGAGTACCGCAGTGCCTTAATTGGTATTTTTTGGGTTACCTCGCTCCATCGTCGACCTCATTTATGATCTTGGTCAAGATTGGTGTCAAGAGTTAACCTATCTCATTATAAAATAAAATAAAAGAGTAGGCAGGGTAATTTATAAGGTATACGAAAAATGATACAAGTTCTGCCATCTACTGCATCTACTTGGAACTAAAGTAGTCTGTGCACAGTGTGTAGAACCTTGTTTGAACCCCTCTCACAACGTTTTAAAAGTTCGATTTAATTCTGCTAGATGGCAGCAGTTTATCGGAGTTATTTTCCTGATAAGTGAGAAACACAAAAATAAAACTGTTTTACCCATGTAATTTTGTCTCGTTACATTTAAAATTTTAGATAATATTGTCATGAACTTCCTATTCAATAATCACGTGATGTTGAAAGTTGTGAAACTATGATGTATATGTATCATAGACTTAGTTTTTTTTCACTGTGATGAAGACTTATAACTTCACATATAGAAATATGGAAAATCGACATTTTTTTTATACAGTGATTTTTTCTTAAATTTTTTAACATTTCTACATAAAAAGGCATAGTACTAGTTTCTTCTTCTTCTTACCAGCCCATATACGTCCCCACCGAGGGGCACGGGCCTCCCTTCGAAACATGAAGGGGATTTAGGCCATGGCCCAATGCAGGTTGGTGGGTATAGTACGAGTTTACTTACTTGTATAATTATAATGTGCCTGAAATAACCAACGACGGCAGTGTGATAAATAAAAACTGTAATATTAATTTAAGGTGTTTCTCTACCCCGCAAGAGACTATAGTGCGAAACGATTCTTGAAGAAACCAAGAGAAATCAGTAAAAGATCACCTATATTAAATTATGTATTATTGTTTACCCGCGGTCGACGCTCGACCTATTAACCTAGCAAGGGTACGCAACATTTTGACGATAGTTTATTTTTTGGGCAGCCAAAGTGCAAGACGAGAAGATAGAAAATGGAAAAAGGACAAAAGCTGTGCTTAACTAAGTGGCAACCTAGACAAGGACGTAGAGCAGTGGTAGCCCAGCAGCCCGATCGTCTTTTGACATCGCTAGATTTGCAGGCCGACACTGGTAGAGACTGGCCTATTACCAGCAGGGCGTTTAATAGTCTTATTAGATAAATAGATTAGTTTTTAAACAACATGAACGTAGAAAGTCTAGACTAATATTTTATCCTTTGCTCATTATAGAAATAATTATTCATTATTATGACTCTAAATTCTTAACTAATTCTAACTAATCTAATTCTAAATTCTTGACTTCTTCATTCTTAACTCGTATGTATTGTATATATTGTATTATATATATACATATATTTTCATATATATATATGTATTGTGTATAATATACATTTATTTATATTATTTTTATTAGTGCATATATAAATTATGTTTATTATTATTTATATTTAGTTTCGTAAGTATAATGTTTATAATTTATTATTTTATCTTTCACCTCGAATGAGGTGTGCACCTACCACTCACTCTCACCAATCACCCTAAGGTTGACTAGTAGATAATGCCATTGGGCATTAAGTCCGCCCTTGTACTTTTAGTGCATTAAGTTGAATAAATAAATAAATAAAATAAATAAATTAGTTAGCGAAATTTTCAGGGGTGATTCTCCTGACGAAACTGAACAGCTTACTACACCTTGATTGCGCGAGAAATCCGCGCAAAGGCGCGCTCACCTTCTGACGTTGTCATTACAACACTATTTTGACATTTGACCGCGTCATTTTCTCGTTGTTCTTGAGCTGCAGAAAGCTAATGATATAATATACATTTTTAACACTCTCAATTATATCCTAACTGTCGACCTTTTTTTTAAATAAAAATATACTTAACAAATAAGAGATCGAATTTTGCGTTGCCAATTTTTATGTACTTATTTGTCTCAAAGTGTGTGATGTGTATACTTAACGCGTGCGTTTTTTTAACAGTCCATATACGTCCCCACCGAGGGGCACGGGCCTCCCTTCAAAACACGAAGGGGATTAAGGCCATAGTCCACCACGCTGGCCCAATGCGGGTTGGTGACCGCTCGTCTTTCGAAAATGATTTTTTCTTGGACGAATTTTTTTTTCTAATTATCACTTGCTCAACGGTGAAGGAATGCGTGCGAAATCGTTATAAAATAAAATATAAAGTAAAAAATGTTGCTCATCTCTGTCCGTATAAGGCCGCGATGCGCGACCTTTTGTACGGTCAGCAACACCGGTCTAGTGGCGGCGCCGGCGCATCGCAACGCGCGCGTCCGTTATAACTACATGTAGCTACTTTAAACCGTACTAATTCCGCGCCATTTTTCTTTCTCTACATTTTACCGTCGCGCAAAAATGATGAAATAACTCTTGTGTATTTTTTTTTTCATGATAAAAAAAGTGATTTTTTTTTAAAATGCAACGGATTATCTTACTAGTGATTTATTTTTTAGTGGACAGTGTTAGTTTAAGTGAATTTGATAATGTGACAACAGTGTAAGTATTATTATTAAATTGTATTCCAGACAAAACATTTACTATCTATTAAATATATACTTTCTTATTTTAGAAACCCGATAACTCTAAAGTGAGGGTGGACGGTGCAATTTGCTTTTGCTTCACAATTTAACATACATAAAAAATATTTTATGTATGTTAAATTGTAACTATAATTTATTTCTATCTACAATTTATTAGTAAAAATAAATAAATAAAAATAAAAAATCATTTATTGTCACAAAATACAAATAATGTTATACTAACTTATAATAATACACTGTGACAAAGGGAACAAACTCAGCTTGTGCTACAGTGGAACCGTGGCTCTGTGCAGCGCTGTTTTTCAGCTTGCCCCTTTCCTTAAGGTGGTATGCAGGAATACAGTCATAGAGGGCTAATGTTACATAAACAATTTTTATAATTAAACAAAAACAACAAAAGAAATGAACGTAACCGTAATTAAGTTTTAATAGACTAATGGTGAAGGTACTCATGTGCGTGTTGTGTGTGTGTGTGTGTGTGTGTGTGTGTGTGTGTGTGTGTATGCATTAAAAAGGAAGGATACTGTAGGATTATTTATTAGGTAAAGGGAAAAAGTCTTTCAGTCTGAGCAATTTCCAGTAGGCTACTTAGCTGCAGAAAACTTGAGACATGCCTACTGGAAATTGTATACATATTTATCAATCTCTTGAAAAAACGGTTGTTTTTATTTGTTTTATACGTACTGAGAAAAGGCCGTGTGAAGAGTAGATACCTCAATCCGATGAGCGTGTATGAAGCGAATTATGAATGTAGAGGAAGCGAGAGAAGTGTGTTCCGATCATACCAGGTTTCTGCCTGAAATTGATTCGAATTTTTACGGGGATAAATTAACCAGCAGCCAAACTATTATTAATTATGTGGAGGAAAGACTTAGGATAAGAATCAGCCCACTAAAGTGAAATACCAAGAAACATAGTTCGAAATATGGGAAAAAAAATGTCCCTGTATACAACTTGAGCGATCAACTTAGTTGGACGAAGACAACATCTTTGTTTTCACAATTACATAAAGTTTATTTTGAAAAAATTTCTGGAGAGAATCAAGAGTGGTGAACTAATTTCAGGTCATCCTAAACAGTTTCACCAGAGCCCCGATTCTGTAACCTCTATCCAAATTGCATACATTTAAGACGGCTGCTTTGACTAGTGGCGCCATCGCCTACTGAATTTTCAGTTGCTAGTTAGTTTGCAACTTTACGTTTTTTTTTAAATTATAAGATAAGTTAACTCTTGACCTCAATCTTGACCATAAAGGTCAAAGATGAAGTCGACGATGGAGCGAGTTAACCCAGAAAATGCCTATAAAGGCACTGGTACTACCACGCACCGACGGAACACTGCAAGCTGTTTGGCGTCGGACTTCGGTAGGAGGGTGGTCGCGAACCAGACGGCCCTTTACAGAACCTACCACACCGCATGAGACCATAGGACGACACCTCAGATTCAGAAAAAAAATGAAGTGTCGTTTCCTGGGATGGATTACTAGGAGGCAGGTCTCATTTGTGTTTCCTTAGTCGCCTCTTACGACACACACGGAAAGAGATGGGGTGGTGTTATTTCAACCGATCACCACACGTTCGGTTTGCGGTGGCGCTGCTGGTCGGAATGGGTCAACAAGTATTTATATAACTTAAATAGTTCTCAACTTCACCACCTAAACAGATAAAATGCCCTCCATTCCATCGACACACAACTTAAGTTACAGAATCGGGGCCCAGCTCTATATTTTTCGAAATAAAATACTAATTGTTAGAAATTGAGCCTTAAAGACTTCGTCTCGATAAAGTTAAGTTTGTTAACAATTTTTTTTTTTTTTTATTATAAGATGGGTTAACTCTTGACCTCAATCTTGACCATAAGGTCAAAGATGAGGTCGACGATGGTGCGAGTTAACCCAGAAAATGCCTATAAAGGCACTGGTACTCCCACACACCGACGGAACACAGCAAGCTGTTTGGCGTCGGACTTCGGTAGGAGGGTGGTCGCGAACCAGACGGCCCTTTACAGAGCCTACCACACCGCATGAGACCATAGGACGACACCTCAGATTCAGAAAAAATGAAGTGTTGTTGCCTGGGATGGATTACTAGGAGGCAGGTCTCATTTGTGTTTCCTTAGTCGCCTCTTACGACACCCACGGAAAGAGATGGGGTGGTGTTATTCTCAACCGATCACCACACGGTTAAAATTATTCCTTGTAAGGTCTGAAACAATGTCCCATTTACAAACTATATTAACAAACTTCTGAAACAGGGCCTAATCTATTACTCGTAATAGATTAAATACAATAATTAATAAATGGACGTCACATTATTTATTTAGTTTAGGATCTCCAACAGTGGAGTCATTTTACAACATAAAAGAACTTACACAAAAAATGGTAAATGCTCGAATAATTACGTATATAGGAGAACACAACATTCTCAAAGAATGCTATCATTCATTCTTTCTTAAACAATAGAATTATTGTATTTGAATGTTCTATAAGTACTTAAATTAAACGTATACTAAACGTTTAATTACTCTATTTTTCTCGTTTTTTGACTCTTTTTTACAAAAGAAATAACTCATTAATAAGCGTATTAATAATGTCTATTATTAAAACTCATTTTATTAACAGACATTAACTACACATATTAATGGGTTTTATTAATAATAAGTGTATTAATAAAACTCATTAATAATGTGTAGTTTCACACATATAATGTAACTTTACAAGTCTTCGACTGAGTAGCAGCACTTTTCTATTTACCTTTTTTTTTTACTTTTTTCTTAAAAAGTGAATGGAAGAAGAGCGGAACCTCCTGGCACAAGCATAGTCCATGCTTAAAAGGAGGTTCCTTGCAAAACTTTTGTAATGAAATTAATATTTGTAAAAATGTTTTAGCATTTTTTATTTTTTGTAGGGGGGCTTGCTTGTGGGATTTGCTTGCTTTTTTTTATTAAGAACCAACTCACCCAGAAGAAACCTATACACACAGAATATATAATAGTACTAACGTACTATACACTCGAACTTTAGAGAGATACTTGCTATCTGAGCTCCAGAAATACAGACACAGACAGATTCAATTCATTAACAGTGCATATTACCAATGGGGAGAAGAAGTACTTGGTACGAGTTTAAAAAAATGACAATCTGAGTTTCGGAGAAACATGTTGATAAATATACATAATAAATAAATAAACAAACGCTGCACACTCAAAGGCCCGTACTAAGATTTTCCCTTGTAACGTTGGGTCCCTCAGAACATACATAAAGACAAGGCACAAACACCTATGACCCGACAAAAAACATCTTCTTTTTACACAAACGTTTGCCCCCACTGGGAATCGTACCCAGGGCCCATCGATCAAGAGGCAGTGCTACTACAACTCGACCAAACATACAAACACATCATTCGCTTACAATCATGTAATAACACACAATAAAATGTTACACAATTTACAATACGCTTAATGATAAATAGTTAACTTATAGTCTCGTTAACAGCATTCTTTGCAAAACTATGTATATGTATGTAAACTCTATTATTTATTATAACTCTTACAGACTATTAGAAAGATAAGGTACTAGCAAAAGCGAATTTCTCTTAAAGGTTACTTACCTACTTATTACATACAAAGTTTTCATAAATCTTGTAGATTTGTTTGGGAGTATTATAAAGATAATACTCACAAACAATCTACAAGATTTATGAAACTTTATATTATAAAAAGTATTATAAAGAGAACACTAATATTATAAAGAGGAAAGATTTGTATTTTTGTATGTAACGAATAAACTTAAAAACTACTGGACCGATTTCAAAAATTCTTTCACCATTAGGATGCTACAATACTACATACTGAGTAACATAGGCTACATCATTTTCCCGAATTCCCACTGGAACGAAGTCCCGAGCGAAATGCTAGAAAAATATATTTCTTCTTCTTCTTCTATACTTCTTGATTCATATGAAACTGAACATCTTTCCCTAGGGAATCCATATACAATTCTCAAAATAAAATTTCGACTTCTCATACTAAGGTCCGCACTACAAAACGCGACTCAGACTCTAATCTACAATTAAGTAGCAGTCGTCTTTGTCATTTTGATAGTGACAGAAAGAGACAATCAATACTCTAGTATAGATCAAGACTTGAGTCTCCTTCTGTAATATGAGCCTTAGAAAATCAGCTGATTGCTCAAGTTGTATGGAAAGGCGAAAAATGTTTTCATGTTTCAACCTATGTTGTGATTAAGTGATGGTGCTTAATATACGTGTCAAATTGATTACAGGTCACCTCCTTTTTTTATAAATCGGTCTACAAGTTTCAATATTGAAATATTTTTAACCGACTTCAAAAAGGAGGAGGTTCTATGTTCGACTGTATGTATGTTTTTTTCATTTTCACTGATTTCTCCGCCAATTATGAACCGATTATCAAAATTATTTGTTTGGTTCGAGAGTATACTCCAGAGGTAGTCTCATATAAATTTTATCGAAAATGATTTAGCACTTTAAAAAAAATCAACAAAAACAAAAAAGTATTACAAACCAGAATATCATCTAAATAAATGAGTGACATTTTCGTTTGTGGTTATCTGCTAATAGGCATTGTAGTCTGCAAAAAATACTAGTTGTCTATTTTGTGCGAACTGCTGTTGCGATTGAAGTCGGTGACTCATACGTTTTTAACGTGGAAATTATTTTATAAATCGGTCTACAAGTCTCAATATGGAAATATTTTGTATAACGACGTCGCCTCATGTTATGAAAATACCTATAACATATTACAGGTAAATATTTAAATGACGTCATACAAAACCTGTAAAAACAATGTAGAGGCAGAAAAAAACATTGGCACATATTTCAAAATAAAATAAAAATAAGTATATATATTCTTTTGACATACTCTGTCGTACAGTTCATAAATACACTGTAAATGCGTTAAAAAGTTATGTGTAACATTCAGATGACATGAAAAAAAACAGCAACAATGTTGTTTATGATAGTTTTCTTGTATGTTCAAGGGTTATTGATCTATTTATAAAACCACTGAGTGACCAATCATAACCTAAAATGGAATGGATTAGGGTTTTGAGTCGCGTAGTTATGATTTTTCAACAACTTATTCATTCATTGTTGAAAATTGATAACGTTTTGAGTCGTTTTTTGCCGTGTGGTGATCGGTTGAGAATAACACCACCCCATCTCTTTCCGTGGGTGTCGTAAGAGGCGACTAAGGAAACACAAATGAGACCTGCCTCCTAGTAATCCATCCCAGACGACACTTCATTTTTTTTCTAAATCTGAGGTGTCGTCCTATGGTCTCATGCGGTGTGGTAGGCTCTGTAAAGGGCCGTCTGGTTCGCGACCGCCCTCCTACCGAAGTCCGACGCCAAACAGCTTGCTGTGTTCCGTCGGTGCGTGGGAGTACCAGTGCCTTTATAGGCATTTCTGGGTTAACTCGCTCCATCGTCGACCTCATCTTTGACCTTTATGGTCAAGATTGAGGTCAAGAGTTAAAGTTAGAGTTAAAAAAAAACGTTTGATCGCCAAGGAAAATATGAAAATCTTGCCGGCCAATTTGGTCGAGTGGTAGTGGCTGTTTAATGGCACTGAATGAAATTTTATCCATTCGGGTGGCGAAATTGAGAACTATCGAAATTTCATACATTTTGATGACAGATGCCTTGACTAGCAGCGCCACCTGAATATTCAAGTTGCTAGGTAGTTTCATAAAGATTTGAGCCCTACTGCGTCACCGCTCAAACTTCTCTGTAAGTCTTGAAATACTTAGAAGGACTTAGCGTAAGTTTGTGGAGGAAATATCATTTTAAAGTTTAAGCCCCGCTCAAAGGAGCCTCACAGTTTTGCATAACGAAAGTTGCAGAAATTGAACGAAAACTTGGGATTTTGAAGTTTTTGCCGCAAAAACTGTTTACAGTGAAAATAGTTTGCTATATAAGTAAGTGGGTTAGCATCCATTTTCCTTACTTTACCTTACCCTTACCTTTAACATTCTTCCAGACAAATCGTTTGGGTGCGAAACCCTCATAACAGACAGTTAAAATATAGAATTACTAGCTTTCCGCTCGGGACTTCGTTCCCGTAGGAATTTGGGAAAATTATGTAGCCTATGTGTTTATCCAGGGTGTCAGCTACCTCTATACCAAATTTTATCAAAAATTATTCAGCCATTTGAGCGAGAAAGAGAAACAAACATCCAAATATTTTACTAGATCATGAATTTGATTAATTTACTGATGAAGTATTCTAAATATTAAATAATTAATTTGATGATTTGACATTGACGTATATATTATTGTATATGACATTCTGATTTAAGTACAATTTTGTACTAGGTAATTATTATTTTATTTGCTCCACATTATACTTATTACTTTTATGTTATTAATATTTTATGTTATTATACTTATTACATTTATTTTTAAATTCATATTTTTATATTTGACGAAAACATTATTCTTTGACATTTTTGACTTTCATTGTAATTTATGAAATTGATAATGTTGGAATAAATTATCTAATCTAATCTAATAACACATACATCCATACAAACTTTTGCGTTTACAATATTAGTAAGGATTTCATATTTCTATTAGATAAGTACACCATAACTCAAACATAATAGTTGACTTTCAACTCGCAAAAATTGAGGATATAAATCAAGCCACGAACTGAACAACTATCTCAAAGGAGCATAGGTCCAAATATAAAATAAAAATTTCGCCTCTTCATACAACTCGTGCGATCAGTTCGCCTCTGTGAATAGTCAAAGATTTTTTATGAGAGTTTCATATACCTAGGTTCTTTGAGAAAAGTTGTTCAGTTTCTTCACTAACTTTAAAGTCACCCAATCTACACTAAAGGAAAGATTTGTATTTTTGTATGTAACGAATAAACTTAAAAACTACTAGACCGATTTCAAAAAATATTTCACCATTAGGATGCTACATTATCCCTGAGTAACATATAGGCTGTATAATTTTCCCAAATTCCCACGGGAACGAAGTCCCGAGCGGAATGCTAGTATTATATGTATTTGTTACCAAAGAATGCACGAAATTATCATGATTGGGCCTTTGTCCGTTTTTTTATTTGTTTAATTTGTAACACTTTAATTCGGCAAATAATAATTACTTAAGTTTCTCATGTCACTCAGTTCTATTAATTATATAGTGCACTGAATAACTTAAGTCTGTATGTATAACCTTGCCCCGTTACTACAAGGAAACGATCGTGTCAAGCGATGAACGTTTTTTGCTAACGGTACCGGAATTAACCTCAATTAATTTATAATACGGCATCTCAGATTGACGGCAAGAAACAGCTAAGAGTAAATAAAAAAATATATAAGGAGGTTCCGCACATAATTTAAAAATATTTACATTTATGTTGCATTAAATTGACAATACAATATAGGTACTGTATTGCACACATAGGAAAACACAAATAAATTTAAAAAATAAATAATAGAAAACTAAGAACTAACGTATAAATAAGGGGAGACGATGTTTTTAACAGTTTTCCTTAAATTTAAATAAAGATTTTTATTTATTAATTAATAACAAGCTAAAAAATGCAACGGGTTGCAATTAGGTCATCTTCACTATCAGGAAGACAGCTTTCTTGAGGCTGGTTGAGAATTTATGAGTCAGTGAGTGACCTATGACTTTTTTATTATGTTTAGAAATTGATAATATTAACTGTAAAATTTTTAAAAATATTATAACCTCCGACATTCGATTGCTTATAACTTTTAAATGGCTGAACCAATTTTGATCAAACATTAGCTACTCGTAAGAACCATCTCAATTATGTCAATTTTCAAACAAAAAAGAACGCATCTATATCAGTCCATTCGTTTTGGAGCTACGAGACCACGATACAAAGTCATACAGACATTCGTCAAACTTATTACACCCCTAATTTTTTTGCTGGGGGTTAAAAAAGGCGTACGTCTCAAATTGGCGATGTCTAAAGGGGGATGGGGTTCATGTCTAAATTGGCGATCGCCTATTTTACATATAAATAACTTAAAAACAGAATACACACAAACTCAAGACTAACGTTCTTCAATAATATACTACGGAACCCTGAAAACAAAGGGATCTATAGCCATGCGTCAAGTCATGCGAAGTGCCTCTTAAGTGCATAAATTACTTGCAGATGCACTTAATTTCAAAGACAAAGCATTTATTATTAAGGCCATAATATCTTTATCGTGTAGGTATAATCAATCGTGTGGCGAACTTGACTAATTCTGGTATTTTCAAAACGAAACCGACAACTGCTGGCCGTCTAATTAATTAGTCAATTTTTTTTTTATTATAAGATGGGTTAACTCTTGACCTCAATCTTGACCATAAGGTCAAAGATGAGGTCGACGATGGAGCGAGTTAACCCAGAAAATGCCTATAAAGGCACTGGTACTCCCACGCACCGACGGAACACAGTAAGCTGTTTGGCGTCGGACTTCGGCAGGAGGGTGGTCGCGAACCAGACGGCCCTTTACAGAGCCTACCACACCGCATGAGACCATAGGACGACACCTCGGATTCAGAAAAAAATGAAGTGTCGTTGCCTGGGATGGATTACTAGGAGGCAGGTCTCATTTGTGTTTCCTTAGTCGCCTCTTACGACACCCACGGAAAGAAATGGGGTGGTGTTATTCTCAACCGATCACCACACGGCATGAATAGGGTCTCAATGGCGGTTGAATGACTATGGTGACCATTTTTAACCCCCGACAAAAAGAGGGGTGCTATAAGTTTGACGTGTACCATAATCATTTATTTTTATTTATCAACATAGTTATTCTATCTATTTTATTATGTACATATTGTATGTTAATGTATTATATATATTACTATATTTAGTTTATCTATCATATTTTACAATGCTGTAAGTAGTTAAATTAATTGTTAGATTTAGTTAAAATTTAAATTGTTCTGCATTAGACTTATTGTTGTACCCTTAATGTCAAATGGAAGTAGTTAGCGCTTTGGCACAGGATTTTTCCTACGTAAGCGCTACCTGATAAATGTTGCAAAATGTACTGTTGTTACTTGGCCAAATAAAGAATTTTTGTTATTATTATTATCTGTGTATGTATACACATACATATTATGCTTTGTATAATATGTATGTGTATATGTCGCCGGAAATTAATAAGAATCGTAAGTTGATCAATTTTCTATAGGTAGTTTATCAACTATCGGCAAATCACACACGACAGTTGAAATGTATTATTTAACGCAATAATTTTTAGCTAATTGATCAACTTACGCTGCCTGGCTGTAAGTTTATCAACTAACGATTTTGCCACACGTAAAATCATACACGAATGGACCAATCGCTGCTCAGTGTACATTTTAACGTTAGACTGACATCCGTAATATAATACACTGTTCTCTGATTGGTGGATGCGACACCCTCTTAAGGCAACCACAGTCGAGTCGTTTCTGGCACTTCGCCGGCATCTGGCGCGGCACGCTCGCTACGCTCGCTCGGCTCGTGCGTTGAGGGTCGCTGTTCTAACCTAACCTAACCCAACCAACCCGCTTACTAACAAACCTACTTGTCGCATTTCTAAGTGAGACATTCAACCAATCAGCGAACACCTCGAGTTTTCAACCAATCAGCGTACACATCGCGTTCGTCGGATCATTTTACCGCGAGACGCCGTAAATTGATCAATTACCGGAAATGTATACGTTAAATAATACATTTCAACTGCCGTGTATGATTTTTCGATAGTTGATAAACTACCTCGAAAGTTGATCAACTTACGGTTCTTATTATTTTCCGGTGGCATATACATACATACATGAAATTATGATTTGTATTTTTTTTTTATTGGTTAATGTGGTGACGTATACAAACTATCTAAATAGCTGCAGTCAGCTAAGTAGCAATTTATAATGAACAAATTTCCCGCCCGGGACTTCGGGGCATTTCGGAAATGAATTATACACATATAGCATATAAGCGAAATTACGCTTATATTAATTTACGCTTATATGCTTTCCTTTATAAAAATATGGGTTTCTCAAGTAGACACATAGGAGGTCAAAGAAGGCTCAAATTTCGCATTTCAAAATTAAAATTATGCAAAATCAAGTACATTACCGGAATGTGAAGAAAAAAAACTTACAAAGGTTTAAAACTAAATGATTTATTTTATGTACTTATTTTTCAAAACTAATTATTAGGTTTCATGGTGCTATGCATAGCTATGTATACAATTTATATTTGAGAAATGAATATTAACTATATTTTCATTTTTTTCATTGCAATGTATATTGTTTCCGTATTGAACAAAGAAATAGTTATCATTTTTTTAATTGCCTCTCATCATACTTCATACTATATTATAAAACAAAGTCCCTAACCGCGTCTGTCTGTCTGTCTGAACACGGTAAACTCTAAAACTACTTAACGGATTTTCATAAGGTTTTCACCAAGTGATTCAAAAGGAAGATCTATGTATATAATTCATTCTCGAAATTACCCGAAGTCCCGGGCGGGAATCTTGTTCATTATAAATTGCTACTTAGCTGACTGTAGCTATTTAGATAGTTTTATATAAATCCGTCATCACATCACATTAACAAACCAAACAAAAAAAAAATATACAAAACATAATTTGATTTGGTCGCGTAACGGCATCATAGATTTATTACAACATTTTTTTTAAATATTTTCAAAATTTGTGAGGACATTGCAACATTTAAGATTTTACAAACCAAATGTGTATTAGATATGAAATTGTGTAACCTATAGGTTTAAGTTAGGTTAGTTTGAATTGTCCAAAAATATGCGCCATCTAACCCCTAAGAAAGGCTTAAACACATGACAGCACATCTGGGTACCTACCACGATCGTTTAAAAGCATTTCTGTTAGCGCTGCTTTTGAACTGCTCGGTTGTCTATGGTCCAGGTCTTTGGCGGGAACTCGGCATGAGCGATTGCTTTGTCAATTGAATTTTTGTTTTCGGCGTGAAAAAGTTGTTTAATGTGCAAAAGTGATAGTGTATTATGCAGCAAATTGACTAAAATTCGTGTAGTGATGAAAAATTCAAGTGATAACAGTGTTTCTGCTCCGTTTGGTACCGACAAAGATCCTCGCGGTTGTGCTTCTCGCCGCCAGTTTTCGTAAAACAGACGCTATCCGGTTTTACGCAGAACATGAGGAGCTTAGGGTTTAGGTTAAGTTGAAGAAAGAAGATTTTTCACTGAAGACATGGCTGTATGGACATAGTTTCCTTTTCCTTTCCCGAAAGGGATAAATTTAACAAAAAAAAAAAAATGTCTATGGTCCATTTTAAATGTCTACAATACTACATACTCAAAGGTCTACATAAATTGTCGCTGGTCTGCCTTTGAATCGCAACAGCGCCAAAATTGAATCGCTTATAAGCCATCATGGTACGAATAAGCGTTGCAGACTTGTTTAGGTCCTAAATTGGACCTCCAGGATATAGATGATGGCGATGGGATATAGATGAGGACGTAAACCTCCAGGATATAGATGATGACCTTGTTGTCCTTGAGACCTATGTATTTTTGTTAAGAATAACGGTTCGTTGTTTAAACGGCGTTGCGATGTTTCTACAAGACTGGCAAGATCCATATATGCCAACTTACTTTATAAACCCGAATGTCGGCTTGATATTTTTAAGAAAAACATTTTTTTATATGTGTATAGTTACTTTTAGCAATTTGCCTGAGGAAATTAAACTATTAGAAGGTAACATTTTTAATCGTAACATAACTGGTTGGCTGCATGAACATTTATTTTATGACCTAAAAGAATATTTTGATTTTAAAACATGGACATAGAAATAACTTATTGTATATTGTAATAATAAATCTAAACTGTGACAAATATTTGCATGCCTATTAGGTTAGGTAGAATATGTGACTCACTGTAAACATTCTTAATTGACATCTAATGTAAAACATATTCTTGCAAATAAAATAATTTGAATTTTGAATTTGAATTTTGTCGCCCATCTTGCTCGTAATAGCGCCGGCTTTCGTAATGCAAATGGGTAACCTACCATGCTGCTGTCTGTGCTGCTAGTAATAGTACGCCCGTCATCATCAACCCACATCAACACGTTCGTTAATTAATTCATTTAGACGGCCGGTTTGGTCGAGTGGTAGTGACGCTGCCTCTTGATCGGCGGGTCCTTGGTTCGATCCCCAGTCGGGGCAAACATTTGTGTGAAAAGCAGATGTTTGTTCTCGGGTCATAGGTGTTTGTGTTTGTCTTTATGTGTGTTCCGAGGGACCCACGACACAAGGGAAAACCTTAGTGTGGGCCTTTGAGTGTGTAGCGTTTATTTATTTTATTTTTTTATCATCCCACTGCTGGGTATAGGCCTCTTCTCTGTAACGCCAATCGTCACGGTCCTGTGCCGGGATCCATTTAGATCCCGTCTATTTTACGATATAATTGGTAGCAAATGGACCATTTCCGGTTTAAATATACAAAGTGTGGGTGTGTGTGTGTGGATGAGTGTGTCTCATCCACATATATACACAAATCTGAATATTTATACACTGCGTTACTTAAGTTTTAATTTATAATTATTACAAATTTAGATAAATTGTATTTTTTTTATTACTGACTGACTCGACAAATTTAGATAAATCTAAGTTTTACATTGATTAATTTCATAATTATTATTTTTTGTATTTTTTTTTAAATTAATGCCACTTTAGTTTCACTTAAGTTTAAGATGCGTAAAATTATATTATTACTGTTTTCTCTTTTGTTTAGTATAATATTTATACACTGAAAGGTAGTTGATGTTTTATCATATACTTATGTTATAATTTTTGTTATTATTTTTAAGTAACTGCAGCGGCCGACCGGTCAAACAGGGTCAAGCTGAAAACCAGCGCTGTACAATTTGTTGTACAGCACAATGCTGAGCTTGGCTCCTTTTGCTTAGGTTAATCTAGTTCTTACTTTTTACTGTTAATTTAGTCATTGTATCTTAGGTTTAACTTTAGCAATAAACATGATTTCATTTCATTTCATTTCAAAGTTAAATTATTTCGGTTAGGTGGACACAATGAAGGTCAAATATAGTCTCGAATCAGATCACAAAATTGGGGCTAACATAGATGTAGCAATAAGCAATACGGCCGCCTTGTTGTATACTATGTTTTATGTTCTGCTGATTGTGATATCGTGCCCAACTGTGGGATAAAATGTAGCCTATGTCCTTTCCCAGGCTCTAATCTATCTCTGTACCAAATTTTATAAAAATCAGTTCAGTAGTTTAGGCGTGAAAGACGGACAGACAGACAGACAGATAGACAGAGTACTTTCGCATTTATAATATTAGTATGGATTGTATTGTATGTGTGTCTGTCTGTAGCACCGTAGCTTTTAAACAGGTGAACCGATTTAAATGCGTTTTTAATTAATTTGATAAACGCTTCACACTCAAAGGCCCACATTAAGGTTTTTCCTTGTGTCGTGGGTCCTTTGGAACACACAAAGACAGACACAAACACCCATGACTCGAGAACAAACATCTGCTTTTTCCACAAATATTTGCCCCGACTGGGAATCGAACCCAGGACCCGCCGATCAAGAGGCAGCGTCACTATCACTCGACCAAACCGGCCGTCAATTATTTAAAAGCAAAAAGAGAGAGATGGCTAGAAATAGCGGTGGTTCTTTGACATGTTTTCTCAAAATCGGTTCAGCCGTATAAGAGAGTTATAAGGGACAAATGGCAGAGGTTACACAATATTTTTTATTTTGGAGATAAGACGTATCAGTTTCATGAAAGAAGTTTCTCATGAATAATTTTCCACGTTAAAAACGTATGAGTCACCGACTTCAATCCCAACAACAGTTCGCACAAAGTAGATATCTAGTTTTTTGCGGACTACAATGCCTATTAGCAAATAACTACAAACAGAAATGTCATTCATTTATTTAGATGATGTTCTAGTTTGTAGTATATTTTGTTTTTGTTGATTTTTTTTAAAAGCGCTGAATCATTTTCGATAAAATTTATATGGGACCTCTTCAGGAGTATACTCTTTCGAACAAATAAAGAATTTTGAAAATCGGACAACAGTTGCCGGAGTAATCGCGTAACAAATATACAAAAAAAAAATACAGTCGAATTGAGAACCTCCTCCTTTTTTGAAGTCGGTTGAAAAGTAAAGAAATAAACATTCAAAATTTAACCATCTTCGCACTAACTTTCACGTTTACGAATATCAGAGTTAGTCTTTTTGTTTTATTATAAGATGAGTTAACTATTGACCTCAATCTGGACCAAGGTCATAGATGAGGTCGACGATGGAGCGAGCTAACCCAGACATGGGCACTAAGACACTGGTACTCCTACGCACCGACGGAACACAGCAAGCTGTTTGGCGTCGGACTTCGTTAGGAGGGTGGTCGCGAACTAGACGGCCCTTTACAGAGCCTACCACACCGCATGAGACTGTTGAGTTTTGTATGCAGAAACAGGGTAAATGAGGAGAACTAGATTTTCTGAGGCACATTTCTATTGCGTTACAATTAATACAAAATTACATTTAAAGTGAGTGACCTGCGTGGCGGGCGAGAGACGACTGACGTCACCTCGCCCAACTCTACTGGATTTACAAAACGAATCATGTGTCCCTACAATATTCCCCCAGAGAGGTAATGGGGTAATGGCACAACAGCAGCAAATTTTTTTGGTGAAATATTTGAAATTTTATAACCCACTACTGGAAGTGAAGATCGAAAACAACCCCTCATCGTATTTGTGACATTATCGAGATATCGACAGTCGACGCCCTCAACGTCAGTGTACTTTATGTGACCGGATTGCGCGTTCACGACGGAAGGTCAACGGACGGTGATCATAATCAACGGAAACCAGCAAGCTTTTGGTGGTGGCTTCGCTGTGAGGCTCTACACCTCAGATTCAGAAAAAAATGAAGTGTCGTTGCCTGGGATGGATTACTAGGAGGCAGGTCTCATTTGTCTTTCCTAAGTCGCCTCTTACGACACCCACGGAAAGAAATGGGGTGGTATTATTCTCAACCGATCACCACACGGCGTAAAGATGAAACGTATCAGTTTTATGAAAGAAGTTTCTCATGAAAGAGTAATGAAATAAACATTAAAAATTTAACCATCTCCCCACTTACATTCACGTTTACAAATATCAGAGTTAGTCTCGATTTGATGACCTAAAAACAAAAGACAATGCCTTACAGTGCAAAAACAAAAGAGATTCATTTCATAACCATAATGAATCTAATTATCAAGTGATTGGTCTAGAAAAATTGAAATAGACTATATGAATACCTTTGTAATAATTAATATTACAGTCTTACGCTGACTTGTTTAATTATGCGTGACATAATTTTGTTATAGCGACGTCATTCTGCCTTCCCTTACTCGTAGGTATTATAAATGTGAAAGTGTGTTTCTATGTTCTTCCTTCACTTCGTAGTAAAATCCATACTTCCATACTAATATTATAAATGCGAAAGTAACTCTGTCTGTCTGTCCGTCTTTCACGCCTAAGCTACTGAACCGATCTTGATGAAATTTGGTACAGAGATAGATTAGAGCCTGGGAAAGGACATAGGCTACATTTTATCCCACAGTTGGGCATGATATAACCTGTAGTATTCAATAAGTTCTGAATCTGAAATGTCATCCTATGGTCTCATGGTCTAAGCTCTGTGATAGGCCGTCTGGTTTGCGACCACCCCCTACTGAAGTCCGACGCCAAACAGCTTGCTGTGTTCCGTCGGTGCGTAGAAGTACCAGTGCCTTAATAGGCATTTTCTGGGTAAACTCGCTCCATCGTCAACCTCATCTATGAGGTCGATCTTGGTCAAGATTGGGGTCAAGAGTTAACCATCTCATATTAAAAAAATATATCGAATTTATCTGTTTTATTTATCTAATTAATTTATCTAATTAATAGCATCGAATCTATCTGAGTGGTAGTGACGCTGCGTCTTGATCGACGGGACCTGGCTTCGATTCTGAGTCGAGTCAAATTATTGTGTAAAAAGCAAATGTTTGTTCTCGGGTCATGGGTGTTCGTGTTCATGTCTGCCTTAGATAGATAGATAGATTTTCCAAGGGACAAGGTAAAACCTTAGTGAGGGCCTATGAGTGTAGGTATAACACGGAGTTTCTTGCCTATTCTTCTCTGGGGAAGACTGCACCTTTGCGAACAGGCGTAGAGTTAGTAGAGTCAAAAGAACGAATATGTTTGTATGTATTTAATGTAACTTTAGCTTATTTCCTGAACGTTCTATGAAATAAAGCTGTTTTAAATTTGAATTGGCGTTTATTATTCACTAGCTTTCTGCGCGTGGCTCCGCCCGCGTGGACTACAGGTTATATCGTACCAAGCTGTGGGCTAAAATGTAGCCTCTGTCCTTTCACAAGATCTAATCTATCTCTGTATCTAATTTCATCAAAATCGGTTCAGTAGTTTAGACGTGAAAACGTAACAGACAGATAAAGTTACTTTCGCATTTATAATATTAAAAAAATATTGTATTTGAATTTCGTTGTTCCAGCAGCCCCAGTTTCCCATCTCCATGCTCAGACCACAACCACATGTTCCTTGTCCCTGGAGTGCTGACGTCAGGGGCCCCCAACCGGGTCTGCATCTCCAGGTTCTTCACCGAAGGAACGGCCAACGTCTTCCTAGCACTCAGTTCGGATTCCTATCAGACTGCAGTCGCGGCCAGGGATTTGACTCCAGGTACTATTTTAATTAGATCCATCAAGCCAAACATTTTTCCGCAAAAAACTAGATTTTTTTTAAAAGCCCATATACATACGTCCCCACCGAAGGACAGGCCTCCCCTCGAAACACGAAGGGGATTTAGACTATAGTCCACAACGCTGGCCCAATGTGGACTGCCTTTCTAAAACAAATTTTCGCAGACGTGCGGGTTTCACGCTTGTTACATCACAATGTTTTCCTTCACCGCTGAGCAAGTGATAATTATTGAAAAATTCGTACATATAACCGAAAAGACAAATTTTGTGGACAGGCCCATGTTAGGACTTGAACCGCAACCTTTCGATTACAAGTCTGGATCATTACCAACTGGACTATAATCGCTATTATTATTTTTTTTAAATCTAAAGTATCATCATCAGCCTGTATCAGTCCACTGCTGGACATAGGCCTCTCCATGGCACGCCACTGAGCTCGGTCTTCAGCTCTCCTCCTCCAACCACTGCCCGCTACTTTACGAATATCGTCACCCCACCTAGTAACAGGGTGCCCTACGCTACGTTTGCCGATTCGTGGTCTCCATTCTAGAACTTTTCTGCCCCAACGGCCACCGGTTCTACGACAGATATGACCAGCCCACTGCCACTTAAGCTTGCTAATTCGCCGGGCTATGTCGGTAACTTTGGTTTTCTGACGGATTATTGACGGAATCTAAAGTATACCTCATACGTATATAAACATTTTAAGTGGCTTTAAATTAGTTACCGGAAATAACCCCTTATGTGTAAATCAGTCCATGAAACTGAGCAACATTCCCTAAGGAACATATGTATAGATCGAAATATGAAAAACATGTTTTAATTCAAACTCAAAAGTGTTTATTTCATTGAATATCTACACTAATATTATAAAGAGGAAAGATTTGTACCTATTTTTGTATGTTTGTATGTTTGTAATGAATAGGCTCAAAAAGTACTGGGCCGATTTAAAAAATTCTTTCACCATTAGGATGCTACATTATCCCTAAAGTAACATAGGCTACATAATTTTTCCGAATTCTCACGGGAACGAAGTCCCGAGCGGGATCCTAGTTTACACTAATCTATACTAATATTATAAAGCTAAAGAGTTTGTTTGTTTGTTTGTTTGTTTGTTTGTTTGAACGCGCTAATCTCCGAAACTACTGGTTCGAATTGAATAATTCTTTTTGTGTTGGATAGTCCAGTTATCAAGGAAGGCTATAGGCTATATAACATCACGCTACGACTGATAGGAGCAAAGATATAGTGGTAAATGTGTAAAAAACGGGAGAAATTATACCTAGACTGACGGACATATCAACGCACAGCCTAAACGGCTGAACGTAGGCACTTGAAATTTGGAAGGGACGTAGCTTAGGTACCGCAAAGGTGCACTAAGAAAGGAATTCCCGAAATTCCCACGGGAACGGGAATTAGCGGGAAAATCCTTTTGTATGAAAAATCTAAACCGCTTAAGTTAGACGCTTGAAATTTGGCATGCAGGTACCTTAGTAAACTTAAAGCTAAGTTGCAACAGGATATTGCAAAATTCCCACGGGAACGGGAGTTAGCGGGAAAAAACTTTTGTATGTAAAAATCTAAATCACGTAAGATAGATGTTTTCAATCTGTGTACTCTGTACAAAAAAAAAATTAACACGCAAACGAAGTTGCGGGCATCAGCTAGTCTTAATATATATAAATCTCCTGTCACGATGTTTGTCCGCCATGGACTCCTAAACTACTTAACTGATTTTAATCAAATTTGTACACCGTGTGCAGTTTGATCCAACTTGAGAGATAGGATAGTTTTTATTTCAATTCATGGCCTTAATAATCTCTAACAGATGGCGCCACGGCAACGCGGGGCCGGGCAGCTAGTATTATAATAAAGAGGAAAGATTTGTACCTATTTTTGTATGTTTGTAACGAATAGGCTCAAAAAGTACTGGGCCGATTTAAAAAATTCTTTCACCATTAGGATGCTACATTATCCCTAAGTAACATAGGCTACATAATTTTTCCGAATTCTCACGGGAACGAATATTATATAAAATGATACTTGAACACGTCAATATGATGAATTACATTAGCACTTGACTTTGCGCCTATTCGCAAAGATGCAGTCTTCCTCAGGAGAAGAATAGGCAAGAAACTCCGAGGGTAATTTTCTTACTTTTAATTTTAATTGACTTAATATCTGAATAACTCTGGAGCTAAGCAATTTATTCCCATTTTTGCTTGTCTAACAGATAATCCGAAATTCTATAATAGCCCTTTTTACAAAGTTTTTGTTTAATTAGGTATTGTCTTAAATTTTTCTAAAGGTAGGTTTTGAATACACATGGGAATCTTATTGTAGAAGCGTATACATTGACCCATAAAAGAGTTTGTTACTTTGTAGAGACGACTGTCTAGTATATCCAAGGTATGTTTGCTTCTAGTGTTTACATTGTTTGGTCGAGTGGTAGTGACGCTGCCTCTTGATCGGCGGGTCCTGGGTTCGATCCCCAGTCGGGGCAAACTTTTGTGTAAAAAGCAGATGTTTGTTCTCGGGTCATGGGTGTTTGTGTTTGCCTTTATGTGTGTTCCAAGGGACCCACGAAACAAGGGAAAACCTTAGTGTGGGCCTTTGAGTGTGTAGCGTTTATTTATTTATTTATCTATTTTATTGTGCCTATCACAATTTTTCTTGAACAATTGTTCATTTTTCTTTACATATAGAAGATTATTAGCCTCTTCTTACAACTTGTGCGATCATCTGATTAGTTTTTGTCTATATCTATACATATTATAAAGAGGAAAGATTTGATTGTTTGTTTGTTTGTTTGTTTGTATTGAATAGGCTTCGAAACTACTGGACCGATTTGAAAAATTCTTTCACCGTTAGAATCCTACATTATCCGGGATGGACATAGGGTACATGATTTTCCCAAATTCCCACGGGAACAAAGTCCCGTGCGGGAAGCTAGTAAGTAATACAGGCACACTCAAACATTTTTTCTGGGAGTTTCGTAAAGGTTCCTTGGGTAAAGTTTTTCAGTTTCAAGGACAGAATCACCCCGTAAAGTTTCGCTAGCAAAAAAGTCACAAGCTTATTTTTTAATCAGTACCCAAATTGTTTATACGGAAAATATATGAAAATTTAAGACCCGTATGTTTTTGTTTTATATCGTTTCATATAAAAAATTCAAGCTAGATCGTCTGAAGCATAATATGAAAATAAATCAAAAATTTTGTATGCAAAAAAAAATTACATCATCCAATTGACTTGAAACTTGATAATAGTACTCTTCAACACAATTTGTGACACCCGTGTTTCTGCGTTTTACAAAATTCATCCTCTAAGACGTTAAAAAGGGGTATCAAAATCTGAAAAAGGAAAAAAAATATTATTTACGTTCTATCAACGTTACTGACACCATAAGAAAAATTTGTGTACTAATTAAAAAGTCAGAGTAAGAGTATAAGGGTCAGCTTGGCATAAACTGAAACCCCAAATTGAATCCGTCGTTATGAATGATTTTGCAACAAAAATGATAATACTTATAATAAATAGTAAATAAAGATTTTTATTCTTCTCATCAATCAAAAATGTGACAATTAATATATGTGAAAAAAATTAGTTACCCTGGCTATGGGGTATAAGTATTGACTGCTGTTGACAATCACTTCCTTCTTTGTTCCAGGAGATGGCGGCTGCATTGACATAGTGGTGCCCCAATTACCAAGCACAAAAGCTGAATTATCTGTTGTGGTTAAGTGCGTATTCATTCTTCATGCTTGATACTCTACGCATCTAGGTTCCTCTATCTTACCCCTACAGGCCCCTACCACCATGTATTAAAACAAGGCCTCTCACAAGGTGGACCGACGATCTGGTAAAGATTGCGGGAAGCCGTTGGATGCGGGTGGCGCAGGATCGATCTAGGTGGAGATGCCTGGGGGAGGCCTATGTCCAGCAGTGGACGTCTTGCGGCTAACATGATGATTAAAACAATATTATGGTAACCTGTGTGCATTGTGGTGATCGGTTAAGAATAACATTACCCTATCTCTTTCCATGGATGACGACTAAGGAAACACAAATGAGATCTGCCTCTTATTAATCCATCCTAGGCAACGACACCTCGATTTTTTTTCATTTGAAGTGGCGACATAATTATGTTCCCATGCGGGCCGTCTTGTTCGCGACCACCCTCCTACAGAAGTCCGACGCTAAACAGCTTGCTGCGTTCCCTCAGCATCATCTGTTACCTTGATCAAGATTGAGGTCAAGAGTTAACCCATTTCATAAAAAATAAACTTATTTTTTCACGTCTAAATGTTTTTTCAGATATCCGGACCAAAACTGCCAATGGAGCAAGCGGCTGTCAATCCGAGTAGGCTCGGGACGCGTAGTTACAATCTACACTGAACGCGTAAGGTACACACCTGGAGAGGGGGTCCACGCCAGAGTCATAGTGCTTAAACCCGACCTCACGCCAGCGCATAATGATGTAAGTATTATAAAGAATGATGTCAGCTGGCCTAGCACTCGCAATGAGATTTCTCTATCATGAGAATATAGACTTTCGAATTAATACAAGAATGTTTACCGATTTTTCCGCCAATTATGGACCGATTTTCAAAATTCTTTTTTTGTTCGAAAGAGTACACTCCAGAGGTGGTCCCATAGAAAAATTTCTAAAAAAATTCAGCGCTTTTATAAAAATCAACAAAAATAAAAAAATACTACAAACCAGAACATCATCTAAATAAATGAGTGACATTTTCGTTAGTGGCTATCTGCTAATAGGCACTGTAGTCTGCAAAAAATACTAGTTTCTACTTTGTGCGAACTGTTGTTAGGAGTGAAGTCGGTGACTCATAAGTTTTTTTAACGTGGAAAATTATGTGAAATCTGGTCTTACTGTTAACGCTACACATGCTACACACTCAACAGTCGACACTTAAGTTTTCCCTTTTTTCGTGCGTCCCTTTGGCCTATGGCCCGAGAACAAACATCTACTTTTAACACAATGTTTGCTAAGATCGGAAATCGAACCCAGGTTCCGTCGATCAAGCGGCAGCGTCTCACTACCACTCGACTAAATTATATCGTTAGATAGGTATTTTCGAGCTGAAAGACGTGAGTCGAATTCAAATCCTGGTGCGGGCCTGTACCACTAAATTCGTCTTTCCCGATTTATGTACAGATTTATAATTATCACTTGTACAACATCGTGATGAAACCCGCCCGTCCAAGATATTTTATTTTCGAACGACGAGCACTCCACAACAACCCGCATTGGGCCAGCGTGGTGGACTATGACCTAAATCCCCTTCGTGTTTCGAAGGGAGGCCCGTGCCCCTCGGTGGGGACGAATATGGGCTGGTAAAAAAAAATAAGAAAAACGTACTATGTAATAAAGTGGTAAAATATAAATCCATATCGAGGTGGAAAACATACAGGGTGGCCTAGCAGGTGACGTCCAAAATAAAAATTTGGATGCTCCGTGCCAGGGGGCATCCAGATCACCCCTATGTATGTTCCGCGATTTTTTGTAGTTTAGAAGTTATTACGCATTTAAAGATTTTTTCGAAATTTTCCACCCAGCATCGATTTTTTTTTTTTTTTTTATGGTTAAGATTTTTTAAATTATTTATCGTAGATACTTATGGAAATATGAGCTACCATTTAAAAATTGGATCTCCCTCGTCATTGTGGAATATGGTTTAAAACTTAAAATTAGTACTTCAGCAAATTCTTTTCAAAACTTCATGTTGGTAAAAAAAATAGAGATGGACCTGCAGGTTTCAAACAGCTTTTAACACCTTCACTGCGTAAGGATTTTTAGTGTACTTTCCGCTGCGGCGGCGTGAGGTAATTTTGACTCATAGAGAACTTTTCATTTGAGCGCCGTGTGGTCAAATAGGCTCTCATTCATTTCTGTTTTGATTTGGGTTTTTTTCAGTGGTGGTAGTGACTATTGAAAAAAATTTATATCGAGGTCAAAGACCAATGTCCAAGCAATATACGTCTAGCTGCGTTTTTAGTTCGCTTGTTTTATTTAGCGTCTAGAAGAGAAACAATTTGTGTCATCTATTTGACCACACAACGCACATAAAATACCGAAACACTAGTGATGGGAATCACCTCTATCGTACTGCACTCGATAATTTATAACAGAATTTTGATGTCAGTTTAATTTTTAACCGTGTAAGTCACACACACGTAAAAATAAAAACAAGAAAATGTATTGTATTTTCTTTCCCATGTATTTTAAAACGTGTTTTGCTTTTCGGCTGTTGGCCATGGAAGGAGACAAAGCGACTGACTACTAAACTACAAGAGTCTATTGCAAATACCTAGTATCCATCCTGCACATTTTCTGACTGAAAACTATCGGCAACGAGGACTTATGGAAGCGATGCTACTGGTAGAGCACGTAGTTCTGAGTGATTAAAGATAGGAATTCACGTAACTTAGGCTAGTGCTGAATGATTAGGGATAGGAATTTACGTAACTTGGGCTAGTGCTGAATGATGAGGGATAGGAATTCACGTAACTTAGGCTAGTGCTGAATGATTAGTGATAGGAATTCACGTAACTTAGGCTAGTGCTTAATGATGAGGGATAGGAATTCACGTAACTTAGGCTAGTGCTGAATGATTAGTGATGGGAATTCACGTAACTTAGGCTAGTGCTGAATGATTAGTGATAGGAATTCACGTAACTTAGGCTAGTGCTTAATGATGAGGGATAGGAATTCACGTAATTAAGGCTAGTG
Source organism: Aproaerema taeniolella (assembly GCA_949987775.1). NCBI lineage: Eukaryota > Metazoa > Arthropoda > Insecta > Lepidoptera > Gelechiidae > Aproaerema > Aproaerema taeniolella. The sequence continues at coordinate 1,164,220 of OX465261.1, read as the reverse complement.
CTGAATGATTAGTGATAGGAATTCACGTAACTTAGGCTAGTGCTGAATGATTAGTGATAGGAATTCACGTAACTTAGGCTAGTGCTGAATGATTAGGGATAGGAATTCACGTAACTTAGGCTAGTGCTGAATGATAAGGAATAGGAATTCACGTAACTTAGGCTAGTGCTAGTGCTTGGGTCCTCCCAAGCGTCTGCACGCCTCCTCCCAAGTTTCTACTGAATTCACCAAGTGACACTTCTCCGGGAGAATTCTGACGAAAACATTTTTGTTCAGTTTGTTCTATATTTCGTTGGTGTGACCGCCAGAGACAAGTTTCTGTTTTGTAAGGTTTCGAATGTGCGTCCGGTGCTTGGGCTAGCATGTACACTTTTACCGGATTCTTTTTGTGAGATAGGTTTTTTGACCGACTCACGCTTAGCTTTTATTGGAGTAAAAATGCCCAGATCGCTATCACTGTCGATATAGACTGCAGGCTTTAAGAGGTAATCTTCTAAAATAGTAATCTTTTTATTTTAATTTATATGTATTTGAAATACTAACCTGACTTTTAATACAAGAAGTGTCTCATTACCTATTTTCAAAAAATATTTTTCGATACTTTGGCTTCTTTGTCTCCCTCAAAAACTAGTTTTTTCTGCTTCGTTTCGGCATATTCAATACTTAATCTCACTATTAATTATAATCAATGTAAACGCTCGACAACGTAAGTGCGAAATAATTTTTTGAAGGACGCAACATCTTCCTTATCGAACGCGTGGCACAACACTAACTACAAAAAATGGCGTCCGCGCATCGTTCAGTGCGGGTGTGAGGTGCGGGAAGCGGTAGGTCATATGGACCACACAACGCACTAGAATGAAATATTATTCTTTAGGTGCGGGTGAGGCAAATTTGTCTCACAAGTATTTGAAAATGCTAAATAGTTCATAATAAAGTGGCAATTACAATGATATATTCATCTCTTTCCTACGATAAATACACACAAAGTTATGGCTTACGCACCAGGGGAATAAACGCTATTTTGCTCTCCGCACCGTACGAAAGTTCACTATGACCCAATATTGCCTCACAACGCAGTGAAGGTGTTAAAAACTTCGAAAGATATTAAGCTTTACAAAACATACAAAAAATAGCAGTTAATACGACTTTTTTACGAGTAATTTGCGTTTAAAGTTAAGCTACCATCTTAGTGCAATTTTTTTTGTATGTTTCGTAAAGCTGAATATCTTCCAAAGTTTTTAAAAGCTGTTTGAAAACTGCAAGTCCATCTCAATAAAAACCATATTCCATAACGACGAGGGACATCCAATTTTTTTAAATGGTAGCTGATATTTCCATAAGTATCTACCATAAATATTTTTTTTAATAATCTTAAACATAAAAACAAAAAAAGTAAAAGTCGATGCTAGGTGGAAAATTTCGAAAAAATCATTAAATGTGTAATAACTTTTAAACTACAAAAAATCGCGGAACATACATGGGGGTGCTCTGAATGCCCCCTGGCACGGAGCATTCAAATTTTACTTTTTGGCGTAACCCGCTGGGCCACCCTGTAGAATAAGTACAGACAGTAGCACGTCATGTTACCCATTCGCACTAGGAAAGCCGCGCTATTACTTATCGTTATCACTAAAGTTTTTTGTTTTTTTTATTGAAAGATGGGTTAACTCTTGACCTCAATCTTGACCATAAGGTCAAAGATGAGGTCGACGATGGAGCGAGTTAACCCAGAAAATGCCTATAAAGGCACTGGTACTCCCACGCACCGACGGAACACAGCAAGCTGTTTGGCGTCGGACTTCGGTAGGAGGGTGGTCGCGAACCAGACGGCCCTTTACTGAGCCTACCACACCGCATGAGACCATAGGACGACACCTCAGATTCAGAAAAAAATGAAGTGTCGTTGCATGGGATGGATTACTAGGAGGCAGGTCTCGTATGTGTTTCCTTAGTCGCCTCTTACGACACCCACGGAAAGATATGGGGTGGTGTTATTCTCAACCAATCACCACTCTCTCCATAAGTTGTATGGAGAGGCGACTTTTTATAGATTTGGACCTTTGTTCCTTGGGGAAAGTTGTTGAGTTTCATGGATAGAATCAGTATTTCACTAACTAATTTAGATAGATAGATAATACGTTTATTCAATGACCAGCAACTTACATAAAACAAACAACTTCACACAATACACAAATATAAACAAAAAAAAACATCAAGGGGAACCGTGATGTGAAACGCTGGTCAAGGAAGAGGTCCTTACTCAGCATAGTGTTGTGGTTTGGAGCCACAACGCTGATATTCTGTCAGTGCCTTTAAAACTATACGCGCACTTCGTAGAACAAACAAAGAAAAACAGGATTAAGAGTAGGAATATTAGTACGAAAAGGAAATGAGACAGATAGTAATAGTTAGATAATATATAATATATGTAAGAATTATAGAAAATAAGTAGGTAGTAGAAATAATGAACGAAATAATTATGTTAATAAAACAACAAAATAAAATTCGTAAAATATTACTTAAAATTAAATTGATGAGTTTGTTCCAAGTGCTGGTGATCTAGTAAATATGTTTTATATTTTTTTTGAATGTAAATTTATTTCGACAATCGTACATAGGTGGTGGTAAGTCATTCCAGCACTTGGAAGATAAAAATCGATAGCTGCCGCGAAAAGTAGCCAGTTCGATGACGAGGAGGAATCAATCGGGGCGGGCGGGGACGCAATCTATGACGAGTTGGTTCCCAGTGAAGTTTGTCATACAGATAGGCAGGACGACGAGTCTCAGCAACTCCAAACAGTAACGTAGCGTAGTACAGCTTTAGTCTGTTTTGCATCTTTAAAACATTATTGGCATTTAGGAACGGTGTGACATGTGTGCGAGGAGGAATTGAGAAACAAAAACGGGCACACGCATTTTGTACTCTTTGAACCAAGACCTGGATCTTACTAAACAAACAAGGGCCATAAACAGTAAGGCAATAGCTTAACTTCGAGAGAATGAGCGAGTCGCAAAGTTTAGTCCGAAGCTCCACGCTAATAAACGGTCGAATTTTATATAAAACCTTAAGTCTATAGAAACAATTACGAGCCAAATTCGTCACGTGGTTCTCGAATCGTAGGTTGTTCATTTGTTGTTCATTTGTAGTTCATTTGTAGGCCCAGGTTACGCGCGTCGTTCACTTGCTCTAAATTGCTTCCATTAATTGTAATATTGACGCAATTTAAAGTTACCCCAATTAAGTAAAATTAATGTTAGTTATAAGGCTTCTATCTACCCTCTATCTATGGAGAGGACGCCAATCAGGCACAGGCGGGTCTATTTATTTGGGACAATTTCACCCAATTCCCCATAACAGCGCATGAGTTTTACCTCTGAACTGACAGTTCCACCTCTCCCATGAGTTTTACTTCTGCACTGACAGTTCCACCTCTCCCAGAAGTTTTTGCAAACCCAATTATCTCCTTTATGCTAATCTGTTGTATTTGTTCTTCTTTTACCTCATCCATGCCTGTTGTCTCCCATCTTACCAGCGCGTACATTGGACACTCAGTCAGGAAATGTAGACTTGTTTCCTCCTTGTCGCATTCTGGGCGGGTGGGATCACTTTTTAAGCCCATTATTGTTAGGTGTCGGTTTAAAGGACAGCGTCCCGTGAGCTACAATCCTGATGTCCTTTTTATTTATCTTTAGAAGTTGTTTTGAGTTTCTTTTCATGTATGTCTTTAGGAAGATTTTTGCCTGGCGGCACTGTTTGTTATGCTTCCATTTTGAGTTAGCTTCTTCTGTTATGATTTTACTTATGTTATAAGGCTTACAACAAGATGAATAAAGTTGAAAATAAAACCATGTCAACATTTCATCAAATAAAACCATTACTAAGCACATGGTATGTATAATGAACGTACCGTTGATCATGTACAGTAGCATTCATCGGATTTCATTACCGTAAACCTCATTTTTTCATTGTTGTTTTTGGGTGAATGATCGACATTCAATGAATGATTCATGGGAAATGAAATGCGAAGTACATTTTTGTTAATTTATAACTCAAAAAAATAGCGAAACGATTTCGATATAGTTAGTTTATTACAAAGACCACGGACTTGAATTTTCGCCATAAAATATACATAATTTGCCTCTAGTTGACAAAAACAATTGGAATTTTGTATAGTTTTCTTGGAGAAAGTATGCTTTCATAAGGACGTTATGTTAAATTAAAATTAAGTCAGGTAGATCAATCAGGGCCCTGGTTCTATAACTTAAGTAGTGTATTGTTGGAATGGTCGCCATTTTATCCATTCAGGTGGCGAAATTGAGAACCAGTCATACATCTAATGACGGTTGCTTTGACTGGTGGCGCCACCCGCCCACTGAATTTTCAGTTGCTAGGTAGTGTGCAATTTTACGTTCAGTTGGCGGTAGCGCTGTTGGTCAGGGTGGTTGTCAGCAAGTATATGAAAATTAAATAGTTCTCAATTTCGCCAACTGAACAGATAAAATGGCCTCCATTAAGTTACAGAATCGGGCCCAGAATGATCGTAGAGTTATCCTTATAAATATGACTAAATTTATTCACAGATGAACATTGGTGGACTTAAGGCATCCTTCTAATCTTGAACGGACTTCAAATGCCCTAAATAAGCAACGCCCTTAACTCGTGCTAATCTTCCAGATAGACGAGATCTGGCTGGAGGGCCCACACGGTGCGTGGAACGGCGCGCGCGCAGCTGAATGGAAGCGCGTGCGCACTAGGCTCGGCATCGCACAAGTACACCACATTCTGGACGAGTTCGCGCCGCCGGGGAAATGGACGATCAGGGCAAGACTGGCTGATGGGTCACAGGTACATAACGCTCGTATTTAAGGCCTAAATGCTGAAGAATATTCTTGAGTTTGTTTCGCTTTAATACCTCAACTCAAGAATGAAAGGATTCACAATAGTACTACGTATCAAGTATTCTGTGATTTAGTGGTTAGATAGATTGGGAGAAGAGCTGGTTTACCTTAAAGTAACTAATATGATAGCTTTTTGCCTGCACCTTCGCCGATGTGATTGAGTCATAAACTCTACTTAAGATGGAACTTTAACATTAGGTACTGACGGACGCTAACCTAAGTCTTCCCATGGTGTGAGTCAAGAATAGCACGATCCTATTTCCTCTCGTGAGTGTCACAGAGATTTACTAAGGGAACACGAAGATATAACACTTGGTGATCCTTTACATACATAGACCTCTGCACCTTGACAGATGATTTAAGCAGCGATTGGCAACGCCACTCGTAATTAAATAAACTGATTCTGGAACGACACATCCATACGCTCTTAGCAGGCATACTGACGGTCTGTTGCAAAACGGAATCCTTCAATATTATGCCTTTTACCTCGTTTTTCGGCTGAATTGAGAAACCACGCTGTGTTATGGGTTTTGGAACCCTCTGAGATAGTTTTCCTCCATTTATTGCGGTCTGAAACAAAGTCTGACTGGAGTCCATCTCTATACCACTTGCCAAACATGGTGACATAGCATTTGGAAGGAAGCAGAGTTTTCTCATAGACTGTGATGATTTCAGGGTGCAGCAGCCTTCCAGGTGGGCAGCTACGAGATACCTCCGTTCCAATTGAGCGTGAAGCATCCCCAAAAAGTGCTGAGGACCAGTGATCGAATCGTGTGGACAGTTTGTGTCAGGTAAGAGGGAAAAAAGAGGTATCTGTTAATCTCTTAGACATGCGTTGCATTAGGCATCCAAACAACCTATTAAAGAAGAACAACCAAGAAATTTGCTAACGAAGAAACTACGAAAGAAAACAGCTATAATCTTGAGAATCTACATATACAAAATTGTAAGCCCTGACTCACTGACTCATCAACGCCCAGCCCAAATCCTTGGACCTAGAAAGTTAAAATTTGGCACGTAGATTTCTGTTATAATGTAGGCAAATAACAAGGAAGGATTTTACGAAATTCCCATGGGAACGAAGTCTTGAGCATCCTATAGTTCCGTATATAAATCTTCCAGATATCCCTGGACTGAAGCAGTGGAAGGCATGCTTGTGATTCGCATCCGAGGAGCTGGATTCTCTGGAAGCCACACCAGCCCCAGCATCAGAACAGCTGTACGGCTCCGGGCACCCAGGGCCTGCCATCGACATGCTGCTGCCACCAGGAGGATCCAGCTGGGTGGCGCAAACCTGCCTGATGTTGTTATTGCTGACTTTTCGTTCCAGGTATACAGACCCCGTGTTCCATAACTCCCAACAAACTTTTCTCAACGAAGACATGCTTAAATAGAAAAAAAATATTTCTTCTTGCAACTTTGATGTGAAGAAACCATTAATAAAAGAAGAAGAATATGGGAAGGTTTCTCAACTTGGTATTAAATTCTTAGGTTAGGTTAGGTCTTCTCTATACAAGACAGACTTTATACTGTAACAGAAATAATTACACCGTTCCAGAGCCTAACTGCCCCCTTTACATCGTAGTTTACGTACGTACTTCTTAGATTGGGGGGACACTCTGGGCTTCGCCCTTCGCCCTACGATTGGTGGTGCCTTAGGCCTTAGGTGATGCCTTTATTTTAGCTACCAACTAGAACCTAAATTAAACGGGTGATAATGGTGGTTATGATGGATTTTAAATTCACACAGAACCTCTTGATTTTGATTTATAACTCCCAGCGCAAAAAGAGGGGTGTTATGAACTTTATGGGTCGATGTATATTAAGGTTCTCATGATATTCAACATTTACCTTTGGACAAATTTAAGACAGTAATTAAACAAAAATTTTGCAAAGAGGGCTATCACAGATTTTCTGATTATCTATCAGACAAGCAGCCATGGGAATGAACTCAGCTCTAGAGTTATTTCAGAATTAGTTTATATTAGAAAATAAGAAAATTTGTAATGCGATTAAAAAGAGCACACTCAGAGTTTCTTGCCTATTCTTCTCTGGGAAAGACTGCACCTTTGCGAATAGGCGTAGAGTCAGTAGGATCAAAAGAACGAATGTGTGTGTATTTAAATCCTTTAATATATGTTTGTATGTATTTAATGTAATATTGACTTATTTTAAGTGGCAACCTGAATGTCCTATAAAATAAAGATTTATTCTATTCTATTCTTAACGTGTGTCATTCCGTGGCATTGTAGCTCCTACATGAAGGGACTGATTTCGATTACGTTTTTTGGTTTGAAGGCTAACGTGATCGAAATGGTTCTAAGTTATATTGTATCAAAACTGAATGTCGGGGGTGATACCAATTAATACCAAATCGTTATCTTCATTTTATAATTTTCTTCATTAATTCACAGGAGGATGGTACGAGAATCTGGCAAAACACAACTGTGGTGTCGAAAGTTGTAGATAAACCTATCACTCTGGAGTTTATCAATGAACAACGTCCTGTCATATCACCAAAGCTGCCTTTTAAATTGATGGTTTGTGTTAACAGTACGTGACATTATTCTTAAACGAGCATTGGGGGCTAATATCAGCACCTGAGCTAAGAGCGCTTCCAGCGCAGACATCATTGAATTTTGTCACCAAAAAAATAATCTCGCAGGTAGTTAAAAATAAAACATCAGCTAAAACTACTTTTAATAGCTCGCGTTTTTTTGAATTTTTTGACTCTTGATATTTGTCACCAGCTAATCAATTGTGAAGCCTAATTTCATTTTTTGAGGACCCAAATTTCATATTATTTGTTACTCGATTACATACGACCCCTTTGTTATCTCTATCCTAATATTCATTAATAATTTTCAATCAATCACCCAGGTAAAAGCAACCAGGTGGGACGACAAACCAGCAGTTAACGTTCGCATCAACATCTGCCGCACTCCCATACAAACTGTTGAAGTAACTGATGATGGAGAATGTTTCAGCGCCAAGACTGATGAGGATGGGATGGTGAATGTCATGTTCACAGCTGGGGATGATGTTACTGTTATGCATAAGTTTGAGGTAAGCTACGATATTAATTTTAGTTCAACTCTTGAGAAGACTGATGTCTTTACGGTAAGGGAAAACTTAGCAAACTTAGGAAAACTGCACAATAAGGAGACAGATTGTGTTACCATGATCCAACACGATCTAGTTCCTCTGTTGGCAAGGTTGCAAAAGTAAAATTGACACTCCACCCCCATTGACTAAATGAGCAAAATTCTCAATCATAATCGAGCGTGATGAGAAACTAGATAAGGCGCTAGGAGGAAGAATAAGAACTGTTATGAAACTAAACATAAGTTTTAAAACAAACTAGCTCGATTGAAGATTCTCGCGATTACTTTCACTAGTTTTAAACATATTACCTATAACATATTATACCACGATTTTTGTTTTACTGAACTGAAGAACTGCAAGTAATGTAAAGAGCACATAAAGCGGTCTCCCTGTTTCTTGTTCTTTCTTGGTTGAACTATGATAATCATCATGTTCAACCACATATTATGTAACTTATTTTTTGCAGGCCACTCTCCAAAATGACAGCAGTACCTTCGCCGTTCCAATGGTTCTTCCAATGTACCGATCAGGTGCTCTTCAAGCGGCTCTGGGATCTCTGAAACCAGACCCTAACGCGCTTCGGACTTTCGTTCCGCTGTATCTAAATTCAAGGAATATTAAAAAAGCCATCACTGTCCATTTCTTGGTAAGAATAACTTAAGCAAGATTATGTTTGGAACTTGTTACATTAGACTAATCTTAATTCCGAAATGGTAAGAAAAAGTGAAGGATGGAGCAGGCTTACAGAGATAAAAAAAAACCTATTTACTAGAATTTTAAATAAATTATATGAACACGCAAATACAAACGCAAGATTGCGGATTAATAAGATGAAGTAAGAATGAAAAATAGCACGAATCCGCGTGATTTTCTAACTAACATTTATCATTCAGACCTTCTGAATCTAATACTTTGTATCAATTTCCATAACAAATAAGAAATATTCGTTCTAGGTGATAACACGAGGAGGCATAATCTATCGTTGGGGTGCAACATCGCAGTGCCCAATCACCAACTTCTTGGAACAGATACAAACAGCTCCTAGAAATGCACCTTGTCCAACCTATTCACTGGTCAATAAACCTCAAGGAGAAGGTTTTGACAATTCTACTGATGCCCTCTTAAATCGTCATTTGCTACGAATCATGTTGCCTGTGAAGATTTCCCATCAGATGTGTCCTGACAGTTACATGGTTGCCTACTTCTATTACAATGGAGAATTTGTTACGACTAGCAGGCATTTTAAGATGGAAGACTGTTTTGTTAACAAGGTAAGGTTTTCTAAATAGTCATTTAAACATGACCTATTGGCGTTCGGTTGAGAATACCACCACCTCATCTCTTTCCGTGGGTGTCGTAAGAGGCGACTAAGGAAACACAAATGAGATCTGCCTCCTAGTAATCCATCCCAGGCAACGACACTTCATTTTTTTCTGAATCTGAGGTGTCGTCCTATGGTCTCATGCGGTGTGGTAGGCTCTGTAAAGGGCCGTCTGGTTGGCGACCACCCTCCTACCGAATTCCGACGCCAAACAGCTTGCTGTGTTCCATCGGTGCGTGGGAGTACTAGTGCCTTTATAGGCATTTTCTGGGTTAACTCGCTTCATCGTCGACCTCATCTTTGACCTTATGGTCAAGATTGAGGTCATCTTATAATAAAAAAGTTTAAAAAATTAAACAAAGTGATAAAAATGTACAGTGCTATTATTACTTATTGTGGTTCGGCAAATTTTGAATTTCATTTTCAAAAAACAAGAACGAAACAGACATTGTTAGGCCCAAAGACATTAATACAATAGACTGTAATCTTCGTGTCCCAACACTTGCAACCAGGAGAATTCGATGGCTGCAACCGATATAACCGATATATGCAAGAAAATAATATATTGCCATCAACACAATAGAAAAAGAAGCACAAAGGATACCTACTCCTTACTTTATCGATCGGATTGTTTACAATCTCAATGATTCCCTTGGTTAAGCTTTTTTACAATTGATTTTCATCTCAATATGCAGTGCACTGATGAATTAAAAAAATCCTGATGAATTTAAAGCACCTCATCAAAAACCTGTCTTTAATAAGGTCTTCTGTTTCCCTCTTCTTCTTCAACCTATAGCCACCCAATGCTGAGTGTAGGTCTCTTCCATAGTACTCCACTCCTTCGAGCTTGAGTTTTCGCATTCCGTTCTTCCTTGCAATTCTGGCAAGATCGTCAGCCCATCTCATCAGTTGTCTTTCTTACCCTATCTCTGGTCATGTGTCCGACATATTATGTGACCGGCCCATTTCCATTTCCTCTAAGCTACCACTGTTGATGAAGTGGTATGATAATTAAAATCATCAAAACACCTTCCAGGTAGAAGCAACCTGGGCATCCCGACAAACAGCACCTGGGAGCTCCATTTCCCTCAACCTCACCACCCAAGGACCGGCGCTCTGTGCCCTGACAGCCCTGGATTCTGCCGCCAAGTGGCACCAACCTATGGAGACAGTGCAGGAAGCCCTCCTCAAAGGTCTTAAGAAAATCATCGATGGACACAGAAATCTGACGGAGTATGATGCTGCGGGAGATTGTTTTTTGAGTAAGCTTTTGTACGGCTTTATATTGTAAACCATGTGATAATGACAGTCGGAAAGCTTCAGTACATCTTACTTGACGAATATTGAAGTCAAAGGAAACAATTAAAATGCGGCCTGTGTCAGTCCACTGCTGGACATAGGCCTCTCCTATAGCACGCCACTAAACTCAGTCTTCAGCTCTCCTCCTCCAACCACCTTATGAATATTGTCACCCCATCTAGTAACAGGGTGTCTTACGCTAACGTTTGCCGATTCGTGATCTTCATTCTAGAACTCGTTTGCCCTAATGGGCATCGGTTCTACGACAGATACGACCAGCCCACTGCCACTTAAGCTTGTTAATTCGCCGGGCTATGTCGGTGACTTTGTTTTTCTGGCGGATTATTTCGTTTTATAGTTTTTACAATGTTATGTTCTTCCAGCATCAGATGCTTCAGAGGACAGCCCGACGACGAGTCCCGAGTTGACTGCCAGTTGGCTGGCTACGGCTGGTGTCAGGGTCATTGGAGGAATTATCCCCACCACCAGGTTCTGCCCTACGATTCCTTTACCACTCACCTCGGATGACATCACCGTGCCTAGGAGTGACTTCTCAGAGGTTTGTTCCCCACTTGTAGATTTTAAAGAATAAACTGGATCTCTTAAGAAATGGAAAATATGACCTCCCTCTTCCGCTAGGAGTACAATACAATACAATACAATACAATACTCTTTATTGCACACAAAGAAAAAACATAAAACATAACATTAAACAAAAAACAAATGTTCATGATGTAGTGTGCAATCCGGCGGCCTTATTGCTATAGAGCAATTTCTTCCAGGCAACCGGGGGTTGAAGGAACCGACACAGAAGGTGTAGCGGTAGACGTGCAAAAAGTAATTAATATAACTTATACATATCTATACCTAAATACACTGGGCGTCAAAAATAAGTAGTACACTTTTCAAATTGCAATTACTCCTAAACTATAGTAGTTACACTTATGAAATAAAAAGCAGTTTATAGTAAACTTAACGAAGTTTATTAAAGTTATATTTTATTTGGCATGAATAAAGTTTCAAACTTAAAATTAAGATAAATACTAAAAAGTATCAATTTTTAACGATATGTCAACCACTTAATTTTCACGTTTTGGAACTTTTTCACAATTTAATAACTTGTGTTGCCGCCTCGGGCTCTAATTACAGCTTGGATCCGGTTTGGCATGCTGAACACTAAGTTTCGGAGGCGGTGTTGGGGAATATTTTCCCATTCTTCTATCAGCGCATGTTTTAGAGCCCTGAGTGTGGCAGGAGGTGGACTGCGCCTTCTGACTAGCCTCCCAAGCTCATCCCAGGCGTGTTCAATCGGGTTGAGATCTGGGCTTCTCGATGGCCAAGCCATCAAGTTGATGCCAACCTCCTGAATGTACTCTTGTACGTGGTGAGCAGTGTGTGGCCGGGCGTTATCATGCATTAGGATGGCTCCATCACCCATATTTATTAAATATGGCCCTGCATACTCGTTGAGGATCTCCGAGGCATATCTTTCACCAGTCAAAGTCCCATTTTCTATTACCACAAGCTCTGTGCGACTCTCTGAAGAGATACCAGCCCATACGTGTACAGAGCCCCCGCCATATTGGACTCTTTCCGAGATACAAGCTTGAATGTATCGCTCACCGGGTCGTCTGTAGACTCTCCGCCGTCCATCTGAAGTGTATAAAGAGAATCGAGACTCATCTGTGAATAAAACTCTAGCCCATTCTTCTTCGCCCCATTGTACGTGTTGACGGGCGTAGCGTAGTCTTGCTACGCGATGCTCTGTCTCAAGTTTGGGGCCATTTGCTGGTCTTAGAGGCTTCAGGTTAGCTTCAGCAAGTCTTCTTCTCACTGTACTCTCACTGATGTAGTCTGTTCGGGTCCGAAGAAGCTGTTGCTGAACCTCAACTGCATTAAGGTGTCGATTTCTTAACACAGTGGAAACAATAAAGCGATCTTCTCGGGTACTTGTGCACCTGGGTCTGCCATTACCTCGTCTCCTTAGATGGTTTCCAGTCTCTTCGTACCTTTGCTTTACTCGCTGAACCGTTCTTAAAGTTACACCCACCCTCCTTGCAGTACGACGCATACTGATGCCCACTTCGAGAAAAGCTAAGATTCTTGCACATTCTTCTGGTGAAAGAGGCATGATTAGTCAAATTTACTCTCTGAAGATACCTATGCTTTTCAATTACAATTGCTTTATCAGCAGCGAATGTGTCAAACACAAAAATCCTAAGTAAGACAACACCTTTCAACAGTTTAAAAAAAGTGTTTTTATTTATTCGTTTTTTTTAAAGTCAAGCATTATAAGTTCTTATAATGCATGAAGTTTTTATTGAATAAGATTAAATTTTCTTTTTAACCTTTTTTGTTTCAAAGGTCTAAGTTTTATAGTTTGGGAGAAATCGCAATTTTAAAACTGTACTACTTATTTTTGACGCCCAGTGTATATAACATATACATACACACAAAGAAACCGAGATACAGAGAAACCGCAAATGACTCATCAAACTGTCTATTTTAAAGGAAGTCCGTAAATAACATTATCATCTATCATGTACATGCATTCATACGCTTAGGCAGAGCATCAATGGTTCTAGAACCACTAGATGCCACGTTTGACACAAATTGTGGGGGTTATCAGATAGAACAAATTGCATTATGGTGAGAGGCGATCAGCCTTTTTCCCATACACTCTTACATACTTTTACTGTAGATAGAAAAACTTAGAATGTACCAGCTACCTACCTGGGAAGAATAGGTAGCTGGCACATTCTAAGTTTTTCTATCACTCCCAGTCCAGTATAGAAGCAATTGAGGGTATATTGAGAGTGTGAGTTAATCATGCACAACTAATTTCTGCAATTTATTTCTGCTCGTCAGGCGTGGCTGTGGCGGCTAGTAGCGATCGGATCGAATAACTCTTTAACTATAACCGCGGAGACTCCTGACTCCATCACCAGATACGAAGCCAGCGCCGTCTGCATCTCCAAAAATGGAGTCGCTGTCACGCATGCTCCTGCTATTTTGCAAGTAAGTCACGTTAGGTAGATATTTTCTATTTTCTATTTTATTAATATTGAAGCTTCTTTACATGTTTCATCTTAATTCATCTTGCTTTTTTTCTTTCGAAATTTTAGTCGTTCCTTAAAATTCCTAGTAAAAACTCAAAAAATTTGGTGACACTCTAATTAAACAATTGTCGGCAATTGTTTGAATCCTTTTTCTGCCAGCTATGTTCTAATATCCTTTCACTGGGACTTCGTTCCCGTGAGAATTTTGGAATAAATTAAACACATAAACCTTCCTCTTGAATCACTCCGTCCATTAGTAAAAACTGTATGAAAATCCGTTAAGTAGTTAGTTTTTCGCGTTCAGGCAGACAGTGACAGACGCGGTGGGGGACTTTGTTTTATAGTATGAGTATGATAGTATGATATGATAGGTAGGTATGATGATATAATATGATGTTTCAGGTGTTCCGAGAATTCTTCATCCATGCTGACGGTCCCGAAAGACTGAGGCGTGGCGACTCTACCATCATACGTTATAGAATTTTCAATTACCTTTATGAACACCTAAGCGTAAGTTTATTCAATTACAAACATTAGATAACTGCCACTACTATCACCTTTACTGTCAGATTCACAAAGAGTGATAAACTTTGCATCGCCTGAGATTTAAGACTCCTGAGATGCCAGTTTCCAATCAGTGATGTGAGACGTGACTCACATGACTGATTCGGAACTCAAGAATTGTAAGACAATTCCCAATCAGTCATTTGAGACGTGACTGACTGGGAACTTTGCCACCACCATTGTTATTCCACCGATATTGAGAAGCCATTAATTATTGACATGTAAAAAGGCAGAAAACCTGCGTTGACCAAAGTTGCTGCTATTTATATACCAACACGAACCCTTTGGTCACCCATAAGGTTCCCCACCACTAAGGGGGCGTCCATTAATTACGTGAGGCGTTTTGGGGGGGGAGGGGGTCGGGCCGGATCTCACTCAATCTCACGTGGGGGAGAGGGGGGGGTCTCTACAAATATCACGTAATATTTCCCCCCAAATGAAACAGTGTTAAATTGTGGGAAAGCTAAGTTAAACTAACTAAACCATGTTCTTCCAGTCGCCACTCTGAGTTCCCGTGGACTGAATTAGAACAATCTTTTTTTTTCAAATTTAAATTAGTAAATCATAGCTGTTTTTTATTGTTCGATTATTAAAAGTTAAAAAATAATTAGGCAAATTATGTAAGTTTTCTAAATAAATTACCAATTAACGTATTTACACTAAAACTAAGAATTTTCATAAAACTCATGTGAGATAAAAGGGGGAGGGGGGCTGTCGAGCCAAATCTCACGACATCTCACCAGAGGGGGTGGGGGGGTCGAAAAATCGCCAAAAACACCTCAAGTAATTAATGGACGACCCCTAATCGATTAAGTACAGTCGTGAAAACCAAATCAGAGACAATTTGGCGGTTTGAAAACTCTGACCCCAAGGTTAGTCAAATTCGCCACACACTTGATGTTTATAATAAATTCCAATTCCAGGTACAAATCCAGATACTAATGAACCCTCATCTGGAAGGTCCACGAGACTTTGTAGAGTCAGCGTGCGTACATGCGCGTGCGTCGATTGCCCGCCGAGTGGAGGTGCTCGCAAAATTGGCGGGAAACGCCCGAGTCAGTGTGCGAGCTAAATCCGTCAAAGACCACGCATGTGGTAACCTTACCACCAGTGATGTTGGAGCAAGGTTCTTACTTTTTTTCTTACCTTTCACCCGGGACTTCGTTCCAATGGGAATTTTTTCGTTAATTTTCCAATGTTTTAATAGTTATTCTGCTATTCGGGACGGAGACAAACACAAAAAATTAAAAACCATGAAAAACGGTCCAGCCGTTTTCGAGTTATAAGTGTTCGAACATACCCTACATTGTTATAAATATAAAAAGACTAGCTGATGCCTGCAACTTCGTTTGCGTGTTATTTTTTTTTTGTACAGAGTACACAGATTGAAAACATCTATCTTACGTGATTTAGATTTTTACATACAAAAGTTTTTTCCCGCTAACTCCCGTTCCCGTGGGAATTTTGCAATGTCCTGTTGCAACTAAGCTTTAAGTTTACTAAGGTACCTGCATGCCAAATTTCAAGCGTATAACTTAGGCGGTTTAGATTTTTCATACAAAAGGATTTTCCCGCTAATTCCCGTTCCCGTGGGAATTTCGGGAATTCCTTTCTTAGTGCACCTCTACGGTACCTAAGCTACGTCCTTTCCAAATTTCAAGTGCCTACGTTTAGCCGTTTAGGCTGTGCGTTGATATGTCAGTCAGTCAGTCAGTCAGTTTCTCCTTTTATATATTTAGATGGGTTTGCTCTTAACCAAAATCTAGCCCAGGATGACATCTTCGCAATGTGGTCGAGGATGTAGCAAGCTCACCCAGAAGATGCCAATTCACTTGAACTTTAAAGAAGACAAGGAAACACAAATGAGACCTGCCTCCTAGTAATCCATCCCAGGCAACGACACTTCATTTTTTTCTGAATCTGATGTGTCGTCCTATGGTCTCATGCGGTGTGGTAGGCTCTGTAAAGGGCCGTCTGGTTCGCGACCACCCTCCTACCGAAGTCCGACGCCAAACAGCTTGCTGTGTTCCGTCGGTGCGTGGGAGTACCAGTGCCTGTATAGGCATTTTCTGGGTTAACTTGCTCCATCGTCGACCGCATCTTTGATATTTATGGTCAAGATTGAGGTCAATAGTTAACCCATCTTATAATAAAATTAATAAAATAATTCGGATTATATGAGCCTGGAAATACAGACGCAGGCAGAGAATTTCATTCCTAAAATAACTCTAAAATTAAAGTCTGTTACTTCATAGCTGCAAAATTTTGTGTATGTCATAGTTAAAGGTTGATATGCAGTCTCATCCCGGAATGACTGGTTTATCCTAGGTTAGATTAGCCTGAGGATTGATTAGTCAAACCTCGGAGCACCGGAGCTGAAAGGTTTGACTATAACATATATACAGAAATAATTTTGATTTAAATATAGATAATATGGAGCTACCTTTCTGTTTTAGTGACGAGGTGATCATCCAGATGGTGGTGGAACCAGAAGGAGTTCCCGTCGAAGATCAACGATCTATGCTGCTGTGTGCGCAAGGTATTCATACAGAACCTTTAAGATAAATACCCCTGGATCTTGAATTGTTTCGAGGGGGGAAAAAACTGAAAATGCCGCCCCTGACGGCCAAAGATTTCACCTTTATCGTCATAGGTCTCCCGGAATGAACGCCACACTGACTGGTCTAGAGCTGCTTTTTCTATATTGTCTATTTTTCTCAGTGGTAAACAAAAAACCACATATTACAGTTTTAGGTGTAGGTATAATATTTTAGTTTAATTAACAGTATTGAATGACTTTGTCTTCCAAATTTTGGACAGTAGATACATTTGGATGCAGTAGAATGAATCACGACCTTTTTTGCATGAGTGTCGAAACAATCCAAGTATCGCGTTTTTTTTACCAGCCCACATAGGTGTCCACCGAGGGGCACGAGCCTCCCTTCGAAATACGAAGGGAATTAAGGCCATAGTCCACCACGCTGGCCCAACGCGGGTACGTAGAACGCTCGTCTTTCGAAAACGAATTTCCTTAGACGTGCGGGTTTTATCACGATGTTTTCTGTCTCCGCTAAGCAAGTGATAATTATTTAAATCCGAAAAGACGAAGTGGTACAAGCCCGCACCAGGATCGATAGTAACAAGTCATAATCATCTGGGCTATCACCACATCTTACCAACTGGGCTATTATCGTGTTTGATCCTTTTTTTTTAAATTGTTTTTGGTTCAAACAGTCTCGAACCTTTTCTTTGAAGGTTTCGCTATGATCTCCATTTTTATTCTTTTCGTTTCATTCTCAGGTAGTCCAGAATCATCGACTAACGAGCTAGTCTGGAACTGGCCTGCTGCTCAAATTATACCCGGAACTGATTCTTTGACAGTTTGGGCTATTGCTGACATAACGGGGCCTTTACTTGCAGTAAGTTCTGCTATGTCCGTTTGAATACTATAACATCTTGCAAAGTTAATATTGTCATTGTGACCCGTTTCAAATTCGGAGTACTGCCCCCGATTGCGGTAAGTTTTAACGTGTTTATCAAAGCTAAACCACTTATGTTTCTTCTTCGTCTTGTACCACGATTACAAAAACGCGTTTTAAATCTATTCTCGATATCCTTTAAATATCCAGCACCACACTTCAAGCACATTCGTACAGAGAGACGCACAGCACACACCCTTTACTGTTACGTCAAGGGCATTTTTGCAACGAAAATGGGGTAACCTGATGCGCAGGCCTCTGTACAATGCATTCATCTTACCTACAATAACACAAGAAGTGCTCGTAGCCCATTAGCGCTCGCTGATGTCAACCGATCAGTGAGGTTAAGCAACGAACAGCAGCAGGGAACCTGATGAGTGACCAAAGTGGCAATTTATCAAGAGCGTTTCCGTGCTTCGGAGGGCACGTTGAGCTGTCGGTCCCGCATGTTGTCGATTGACCACAGTCGTTAAAACCAAGTCAGAGGCCATGTACGGTTTGTAAAATCTGACACCAGGGTTAGCCAAGTTCGCCATATACTTGACTATACCTACACGATAAAAAGAAGATAAAGATACTCCAATTCCTCAGGATGCAGACTCTTTATTGCTGCTGCCTCGAGGCTGTGGGGAGCAGAACATGGCTCGCATGGCCACCAACTTACTGGCTATGAAGCAACTGGACTCCTCATCTACGGCAGCTGCTCTTGCGAGGGAGCACGTCGCTAGGGGTAACTAATTATTTTTAATTTTTACATTCTTAGTTGATGATTATTTTTAGTTATGTTGCACTGCTCCTGACGATTTTCGTTTTCTACGGCCTTGCACGCTTTTGGTAGGTACACACAGCAGCACATTAGACCTTAACGTCGCCTTTACCTTACGCGCCGGCTTTCATAGTGCAAATGTGTAACCTGACGTGCCGTTGTCTGTAAACTCGGCAGCACATCGGGCTATATTCCTTGACGTCGCCCTGATCTCGCTCGTAATAGCGCTGGCATTTTCATTTGTAAATTTCATCTTTGAGTAATAAATATAAGCAATGAAGTGGTTTTCTATTTTACCATTAGATCCAGAATTTTACAGCGGTTCCACAAAAATCTCAATATTTCTACAATACTATAGACCATCACAGTTGTAGAGCCTTTACAATGTGGGAAACAGCAGCTCGAATATGATGGTGACAGCGTGCATAATGCGCCGCGGTCTTATGTCAAAATGTCAACATTGACAACGCTATAGGGCGAGCAAGCCTTTGCGCGGGACGAGCAAGAGTTTGTCGCCATCGTGCTCAAGCTGCATGATAGACAAAATTCAATTTTGCTGTATTACAGCAATTTAGTTAGTTAAACTAATTCCAGGCTTCACCCGACAACTTCAATACGTGCATCCTCAAGGAGGGTTCAGCGCGTTCGGCGCACAAGACGCCACTCCCTCCACTTGGCTTACTGCGTTTGTCATTAGATACTTGAGGAAAGCCCACTATGTAAGTAATATACCTGCCTAATCATTTTTAGTAACCGATTAGCTACCTTTCTGCCCGAAAATTTGTGAATGATACCTTGAGTTCAGTAGCTAATTTGGGAAAGTGTTTGCCTCCGTTAAGGAATGCTAATGCCAAATTTTATGCTCCCAGCAATTTCCAGCAGTGTCTCTGGCTAATCTGAACCGATCAGTGAGGTAAAGCATGGTACATAGGGGCAGGGAACTTGATGGGTAACCAAAATGGCTAATTATCACGGAGGACACGTCAAGCTGGCAGTCCCGGCTATTGTCGATTGACAACACGATAAGAAGAAAAACTAATCCAGCCAGTCAGTTTTCTCTTTTAATCTTCAAGGTAATGCAGATTATTTAACTATATTGAAAAAAAATCCCTAATATACTAAGATATAAAAAAGTAAGAAATTGTTTGCATTGCCTTCGAGACCTACGTAGAACCTACGAACGCAAAAGGTGCTAAGTAAGTACTTTTGTCGTATGATATCGCGTTGCATATCAAAGTACACTTTAGCGTTTATGATAATACCTTACTAAGGAGATCTCTTCACAGCAATAGGATCTTAAAGGTTAACTAAAAAAAACTTAATTCCATCTGCTCCTACAGTCTCTGACCCCGGACCTCCCCACACCGCCAGCACTGGACAGGGCGGAGCGCTGGCTGTTCAACCAGCAGATGGAAAACGGATGCTTCAGGAACGAGGGGCAGGTCTTTCACAGGGAGTTGAGGGTAAGGAGACAGCTGGCAAAATGCTCTTTCAACATACATAATGCCTTTTTCTTTCTCTCAAACACTCAATGGGTTGAATGGAAGAAATCCCCTTGTGGGATGAGTCCGCCTTTGTACTGTTTTTCTTATAATGAGTCTTGTGTAACTTTTGCTCATGTACAATAAAGAATAAATACCTACATAATTACATACCTACGTAATTTAAGGACAGCTTAGCAATACTTAAATGGTGGAATCCACCCTTATCTACGATCGGCTATAAGTAGTCTTTTTTTCTCGGAAACTTTTAGTTAAGGCGTTCTCGTTATTTACTTACTTTGGGGCTACGCAATGGACTGCTCCGTGCCGCGTCGCTGTTGAAATGTGGTGTAGATTGCTGATTTTCGTGTTTCACTCAATCATATTGTTTTTTTATATCATAACTAGCTTTCCGCCCGGGACTTCGTTCCCGTGACACTTTTTTAGTTTTTTCTTTCATAAGAACCTTCTCCTGACAATAAGGAACACAACGAAAAAAGAATCATCCAAATCGGTCCAGCCGTTCTCGAGTTTTGCGCTTACCAACAGATTTAGTGATTCATTTTTATATATAAGATGGACATTCGAATAAATTATTTAATTTTGAACCAAAAAATATTTAAAAAACTTGAAAAAAATTCGAGAATTTTCCTGAGGAAAATTTCACGGGAAAATCATTCAGAAAGATGGTCTGAATTCAAGGTTTCAATATTAACTCAGCTATCTCTTATACCCTGTATTCACTGCCCACTACCTACGAGTTATATTGCTAAAGAGGCTGCTCCCAAAGAAGTTGAAAGACAAGAAGCATTTCAAGAGCGTGTCAAGCTTAAAATCGTTTGGATATTTTACTTTTAGTTTTCCGATATACTTGTAAAAATGATGATCGCATCGCAACTGTACAGCGTGAGCTGCTTTTGAGTACATAAAGTTCTAAGTGGCAAGCTTGACGTTCTTTGAGTGTACTATACAGAATGCGAACACGTTATGTTCCATTCAAACCAATAGTCCTATACACCATTCATCTTCTGCAGCTTTACATGCGCGAGATAGATAGACCTTATGTTTTAAATCAACATTCTTGCTTGGTTCTACTTTGTTTTGGAATTGTATACGGTACAAGAAAGACGGTATGGTTCCGCGTGCCTGGAGACGTATTTTTGAAACTGTAGAAATGAATCTTGAATTCGTACGCGAAAGTAATTCGTCTACGAAATGAAATTCTATACTTCTCTTGTTTTTAAGCGTTTTTGAATCACTCGAATTTGGTGTTGCCATAAAGTTAAAAAACTTAAAAAGGTTTCGTTCCACGCAGAAAAATAAAAAACAGGTAATCAATTATACGAATCAGTAACGCCTTTTTTGAAGAAAGGAACGTTTTAAAAAAGAAAATCTGCCTACTCAATGTTTTTTCACTATACACAATAGGTTTATGGAGGACGGGAGGAGCTTATGCAGGGAAAATACATTGAAGACTTGGCAGTATGTCTTCATAAATTCCTTTGCCTCCCCGGAAAGAGATGAAAATAACAAAAAAAACGTGTGTAACTGTCAATGTCACTTTGCACGCTTTCTACGAGTAGAAAATACAAATCGAGTGGTCGGACCCACTCGCTGCAGAATTCCCGGAATGAATTTTCAAAAATATTAATTTAGCGAATTCGCATGCGCATCTTGCCAATTCATATGCGAATTGGAATTCTCTTGTTTCAAAAATACGTCTCCTGTCTTGCAATATGAGCATTTCCACGGCTTCCGAGAACTTATAGAGTTGCATAATGAAAACATGCAATTGACGTAAGCACTATGCGCTCGTATTTTATTTGGTCATATTGAGAACCATGACACCTAAAATCTTTTAATGCGATACCGGATACATAATAATTCTTCCATTTCTGGACTGGGAGAAAAAGAAAAACATAGAATTTACCAGATGCCTACTCTTCCCAGGCATACTTTAAAAGTCAGTAAGTAGGATGCGGGAGTTTTGTTGTAATGTGGGCGAAAGGGTGACAAACTCTCACCATTTACATCTTACTTCATCTTGTCAAACTAGTTCCCGTAGGAATTCGGGAAAATTATGTAGTCTATGTCACTCAAGGATAATGTAGCATCCTAATGGTGAAAGAATTTTTGAAATCGGTCCAGTAGTTTTTAAGTTTATTCGTTACATACAAAAATACAAATCTTTCCTCTGTATAGTGTAGAGTGAAGATGTAGATGAAAATGAAAATAGTTTGAAAATGAAAAATAGTTTATTTTCGTTTACAGAGCTCAGTGGATGGAGCCTCCTTTTAAGCAATTAATTTGCCTGTACCAGGAGACTCCGCTCTTCCATAACAACTTATAGTAACAGACAAATAAACTTAACTAACTAAACTAAACCAAACAAACTTTCATGGAAACTTAAAGTACTAATGATGTGTCTGCATGTGTGTGTGTGTGTGTGTATGTGTGTGTGTGTATGTGTGTGTGTGTGTGGTTTTTTTTTTGGCTGTGTGTGTGCATCCACGGAAATAGTCACAGTATTGAGGTCGGTAATAGCAAGCAGTAGAATGAGTTAATAAGTTAATATTGTAGAAAGTGTAGAAGCTTATGTGGCATCAAGTGGTTTTAAAACCACTGATGCTCTGCTTACCCCACTAGGAATTATAGGCGTAAACGTATGTATGTAAAAAATTTAAAGGTTATTTACTAAATAACAATTTCACAAAATCCAATGTCGAGGCTTCTTTTAAATATATATGTACAGACAGCAGCACATGTTGAGCTTGACGTCGCTCTTATCTAGCTTGTAATAGCGTCGGTTTTCGTAGTGCAAATGGGTAGAATAGAATAGAAAAAATCTTTATTTTATAGGACATTCAGGATGCCACTTAAAACAAGTCAAGATTACAATGAAATAGATACAAACATACATTAAACGATTTAAATACATACATACGCATTCGTTCTTTTGACCCTACTGACTCTACGCCTATTCGCAAAGGCGCAGTCTTCCTCGGAGAAGAACAGGCAAGAAACTCTGAGGTTGCTTTTTTAAATCTTATTATAGAAACGTATACATTGACCCATAAAAGAGTTCGTGACCTTGTGGAGACGACTGTCTAGTACATCCAGTTAATGCTTGGTCCTAGTATTTACATTGTGCCTATCGCTACTTTTCTTAAACAATAGTAGATTTTACAACAAGTGCACAAAACGAGTCTTCGGCTCGGGCTGCTATAAGTCTCGGATAAAAATGGTTTTGTGGACGAGTTATAAACTCTGCTTTTCACTTCGATTGCGAGGAAATAAAACATTTATTATACGTAACAAAAAATATTTAATTAAAATGTAAAGTAAAATTACTACAGTTGTTTAAAGTGAACGAAATAGTTTTATTTGGCATATTCACTGTATTTTTTTGAATTTGGGAAGAAGGCATAGTTTGAATGTGAGAAGATGACTCTGGTGGCAATACGGAATCTTTAGAGGTCGAAGGGACTGGCTCGCTTTTAGAGGTCGAGGGAACTGGCTCGCTTGGGGTTGGGTTCAAATTTATGGCTTCTGTAATTTGATCCGAAATCTTGCTTTTATTTTCAACAGATTCTTCAATATATCCCTCGGCAACCTGATCTGATCTCCACCCGCCATGTCTTTTTAATGTTGTTATATTTGCGCCTGAGTTTGCCAAAAGAGTCGCTGAGGTCCGGCGGAAACAATGGCCTGTATAATTCTCGGGATTTTCTAAGTTTAGAAATTTTGCTATCTCTTGCGGAAGTGAGGCGAATTTATTACGTCCTATTACTTGACGAGTGCACATCCCATTTTTATAATTGAGGAAAAATCTATTAGTCGGCACGTTTTGAGGACGTAGAGCTTGATACTTTTTAACTATATTTAGGTAATCGCCTTTTACAACAAATGTTCGCTCTCGTTTATTTTTTGTCTCGGGTAAGTTTATTGCTTGCAAAATAGAGTCCGTCTTGATGTCATCTGTTGTAATATTCGCAAGTTCAATGCCTCGGCATGCACCGGTTATGCCAAATATAAGTGCCACCTAAAACGAAATTGATAACTGTTATACACTTTCGAACAAAAGAGTAGGTAATAGGTAAATGAGCAATAAAATATGAAAGGAATGTGTATTACATACTTTTGTGGCCAAATATTTTTCATCTGGAGCGGTATTCAAGAAGGTTTCAACTTGATTAGCCGTAAGAACCTTGCTTTTCTTGCTTTTATGCCCTTCGGAAAGCCTCTTCAATAATGATGTAAGCTTCGAATAGTTTTTTATGTTAACATTATCTTTACATTGCAATGTTGCTTTCAGCATGGAATATATACTCCACAGTGTCGGCGACTGAAGTTTTTTCGATAATTCATCGAAATAAGTCAAAAGCACACTTTCCGAGGACGTAGTTACTTGTTTTTCTTTCTTCCATTTTACAAAATTATCGTAAACTTTAAGATATTTATCACGAGATTTCGCCGGTAATATCTGTTGCACAACTTTCTGTGCATTTATTTCCATACGCGATTCAGGAGATAGTGATAAATTGTCTTCCTCACTCGACATTTTCAAAAATATTAATAAATTGAAGAAATTAAAACACTAATGAAAAAACGAGAGCTGTTTCGCGCCACTTTATTTTTTTAAGCTTACGACATTGATGTAAGGCTTGGGTAACAGACCTATACAGCCTATTTTTTAGAAAATCTTATAATAATATTTTTTAAATTAATTATATAACCTACCGTGCTTGAATTTATTTTTTTATATCTTTTGTGTCTTGAAAACAAATAAATAAAATAACATATAATAACAAATTTTATAAAGATAACTTCTGATTATTTTGGCTGTATGGAGTTTTCTATGCCTTACTATAGACCCATTTATGAGTAGATCACTTTGTGCACTAGAGCACAAAATGCAATTTTGTGCAGCCATAGTAGATCGTTTTGTGCTCTAGAACACAAAAATCGATTTTGTGCAGCCTATAAGCTGCACAAACAAGCACTTTCCGAGCATGAGTAGTGAAAATGTTCATTTTTCTTCACATATAAAAGTTTGTCACATATATATTGGGATGCAAAAGTCAGAATATCTATTTCTTTGAATATTTGTCTAAGATAAGATTAATATTTGTCTAAGGTAACCTGACTTGCTGCTGTATGTACATACATAATCACTGCCTACCTAATTATTTGTGAACAATATAAATCAATCTTATCTACTCAAATTTCCACAGGGAGGCCTTAACGAAGATGGCGAAATAGCAAGCGTGGCCCTAACTGCCTACGTCATCACATCCCTAATAGAAAGTCAAACTCTATCCTCTCGAATACTACAAAACGCTCTTTCCTGCCTCCGCGCGTTACCTCCTTTAAAATCCAAATCTCCTACAAGAGTATACGGACATAGCCTTCTCTCTTACGCCTATATGAGACTAAAGAGGTATGAAGAAGAAGTAAGAATAATCAATGAAGCCACAGTCTTCAAAAGAGAAGAGAAACCGAGAGGTCTGGATAGGGATGAGGAGATGATGTATTTGTTGGAGCTTCTGAAGCTGGCGAAGAGGAACCGCGAGTTTGTCTGGTGGGAGACTGGTGAGTCTGGGAATTATTCGAAAGATAAGCTACTAACTTATACTTGAGGGGTTGGGTTTCGTTTCATTTGTTTTAAATTTTAAGCTGTATTGGTTTTATCTTTCAAACAACAGCTCGAGCACCATGGCAACGACTCTTGCGGCACGCCATTCGGCTGACGGTGAAACATCACTTTGGTTACGCGAGGGCCCTGCACAAAGGCTTCCTAATGAGAATAAAGAATCTATAAACCTAACTGCCGTACTCAGAGACGTCAATTAAAGTTAAGAAGTAATTAAATGTCATGCTATCCTTGTTTATATCAACAAGAATGAAAGAGACAACATCAGAGTTTAATAGTACCTATTTAACTTTAATTGACGTCTCTGAGTACGGCAGTTAGGCTTGCTCGCTCTCTGACGTTGTCAATGTTGACATTTTGACATAGGACCGCGGCACATTACACGCGCTATCACCATCGTATTCGAGCTGCTGCTTTGCTTGTCATGCTGTACGTTCACGCTTTTAGCCGTCAATCTGGAACTAAACATTAGCCGTATTATATTTAGTATGCTGGCTGTTACTCTGTTACTTCAGTTGTGTGTCGATGGAATGATCGCCATTTTATCCATTCCAGGTGGTGAAATTAAGAACTATCCTTTCATACATCTAAATGACAGCTGCTTTGACTGGTGGTGCCACCGACAAATTAATTTGCAGTTGCTAGGTAGTTTGCAACTTTACTTTCGGTTGGCGGTGACGCTGCTGGTTGGGGTGGCTGTTAGCAAGTATATGAAAATTAAATAGTTCTCAATTTCGCTACCTGAACAGAAAAAATTGCCTCCATTCCATCGACACACAACTGAAGTTACAGAATCGGGGCCTGATAGTGGCCTTCCTACGCTGCGCCTTTCAGTTTGCAGTCACAAAAAGTTTCCATCCTTTGACTTAAATTGCCGTACCAACAAAGTTTTTAAAATTATTTGAAACTTTCAAAGCTCTTGACGTGGATGGTTAACCCAAATCGTAAGTCTTCTTGTCGTGTAGGTATAGTAAAGTATGTAACTAACCCTGGTGTCAGAGTTTTCATACTGCACAATGGCCTCTGACTTGATTTTAATGACTGTATTCAATCGACAACAGCCGGGACCGACCGCTTAACATGCCCACCAAAGCACGAAAACGCTTCGGAGGGCATAATTTTCCTCTTTGGTCATCCATCAGGTTCCCTGTCTTAACCTCAATGATCGGTTGAAATCATGCAAAGCGCTTCGTAGGTTACTATGCTATATTTATAACTGCTTCGTTCGTTTCCCATCACAGGTAGCTTGTCAACATCAATAGAAGCGACAGGATATGCTCTGCTTGCGCTTGCACAGTGCCCGCTTGAGCTCCGAGAATCTTCCTGTGCCAATGATGCAAGAGGGGCCATTCGCTGGCTGTCTACACATAGGAACCCCGTCGGCGGGTTTGTTTCCACTCAGGTTTGTATTTATATCATTTATAGGCTTTATTCTGTTGATAGAAACATTTTGAAGTAATGACAGGGCCCTCTTTCATAAAGAAATAGCTGACGACGTCTACCAAAGTAATTGTTACGTGATTGTATATTGGTTACGTAGAGTAGAGATCAAAGTAGGTCTAAATCTACGACGGGTTAGCCCGTCACGCTTGTTTTGGCGCGTGCGATACAAATCTTGCACACCATGTAGGTATGCATAAATCACGCGAAGTTTTAAATTGTAGGTATTGCTTCTTTTCTTAGCAATGGGGCGCCTTTTGTACCCTTACATAACTTTTTGTATAAAATGTAATTGTACCTTATTTGCGTTAGAGTGCAATAATAGTACTTTTCAACACATTTGCTCATAAAGTGGCTCTTATATCATTGGTTTAAGGTTCATATTGATATGTTTTACCCTGCCCGTGAGTAATAAAAATAAAACACTAGTACGTAATGGTTTTTTTTTTTCTAAATTTCAGCAAAGAGATCAGATCTTATTTTATATTTAAAATTAAATGTAAATATTAAACTATTTGTAAATAAAAATGTAATTCCAAGAAATCATTTAAATTTAACAGAAAATTATCATTACAAATAAATGTTGTATTTGTGTTGTATTTCTGACAATAATCACAATCTGATGAATATATGGTTCCTTTCAGCCAAAGGGTTGTCTGGAAGAGATCACTTTTAGTGATAAGGCCGCCTTTTGCACTTATGTAAATTTTCCCATATGTTTTTGTTTACGTGTGCAATAAAGAATTTATTCATTCATTCATTCATTCAATATACAAATACAAACCAAGTGAAAACATCTGAAAAGAGGCGCGCTCATTTTTTATTTCTTTCGCTCGAAAAATGAGATTCACATTGACAAGTATGCCATACAGCCAAATAATAAAAAAGACTGAACTATACATTTTCACCGTTTTAGCTTAAATAAATGATAATTATCTGTTAAATTTAAATAATTTAGTGAAATTATATTTTTATTTATAGATAGTTTAATATTTACATTTACAAATAGTTTAATATATTTATTAATTTTAAATATAAAATAAGATCTGATCTCTTTGCTGAAATGTAAAAAAAAATTTTGTAATAGTATGTACTAGTATTTTATTTTTATTACGCACGGGCTGGGTAAATCATATCATTATAAACCTTAAAACAATGACATAAGACCCACTTTATGAGAAAATGTGTTGAAAAGTATATTGTATTGTATTGTAACCTACAGGTTCTTAGTTTTATGAAACAGGTCCCATGGTGGAATCCTCAAATATAATTCCGTAGATGTAAACTTTATGAGATAGAAGCCATCTATGAGGAACTTGGTAACGGCTGCGCAAGCGCATTCAATACCATCACTAGAGATTTTAGAAACAACCGATTTGTGGACGTAACACAGGGATTAAGAAAATAACTAAATTTTACAAACATATCTAGGTATATTATAAATAGTTTTGAGTCTTTGCTGTATACCTAGAGAAGAAAATATTAATTATGTCGCGAGATACGCAAAACATTCTTCGTAGATAAACAGGGCTTTAGGTATCTCTCTTTCAATCGCTCGGTTGTTTAATCAGTCCATGAAACTGAACAACTTCCCCAAGGAACATAGGTCAAATACGAAAAAAAATTTTTGATCTCCCATACAAAATGCGCTATATGCTGATGAAGCTATATCTGTATACTGGGTGAAAACAAACCTCCTAGCTATATTCAAAATCCTGAACCAGTATCACTCAAAGAACACATTTATGTTTTTTTTTTTAATTTATTCTTTCATTTTTTGCCTAAATATAGACATTACTTCTACACCAGACACGCGAGGGGTGCGGGTAGCGCTCGGGGGCTACGCCCGAGTGGTGTCTACGTTTAGGAAAAAAAAATCCCCCCAAAAAATAAAATAAAATAAAGTGTTCAGTAAGTGATACTGATTCAGGATTTTCAATAAAGCTAGGAGGTTCTTTTTCAACCTGTATAATAATTGACAGGCTATAGGTGATCCCTTATAAATAAATATTAAAATAAATAAGCAAAATCTAGTTAATTTTCGGGTCTCAGATGGAACGATGTAACCAAAGGTCGATGATATTTATCAAATGAGTAATTTTCAAAAAGTTGTCCCGTCACGAAATCGTCGGTAAATTGTATCATCAAGAAATGTCAGGGAAAATAAAGGGTTTATGCAAGCATGATCTATGATACTGATATTATTATTATTTTTTGTGTGTTTGAGTCGGATCACATTTAATTTTAACTAGCTGGCAAACGTATTTGATATCTTCAAAAAGACGCTTGGGATGTAAGATTAAACAAATTAAACAACATTTTAATATAAATCACTTGTGTATATTTATTATTATTTTTTTTAATATCGCCATAGAGAGGTTTACAATAAACTTTAAAATAAAAATGGTGTTTTTCATCTTTCATTTTGTTTATTTAACTTTTTGTTCTTTTTTACATCATCACATCATGCATGAACCTATCCAAATTAAGGTTACATTTTACTGACGTCAAGAAATGTCACGAAAATGTGTCAAGAAAACCTCAAGAAATAACCTAAAATTCAAAATTCTAATAAGATTATCGTAATTATTCATTATCCATACACTGCATCACATATATGAAACTAATTGTAAGTAACAATATGTATTAATGAAAGGCTTTACTCACTTTTACTTCAAAACTCAAGTCAAGAAAAAATTAAAACTCGTCACATGTGCACAAAATCCAACTTCTTTCCTTCACTGACAGCGAATGCAAAATAGCAGCTAAGTTGAAGTCTTGTCTATGGATTACCGCTGAGTTGCCATTTAAAATTAACCAATACCACTATTAAATGTATGTACGATTCTGTATAACGAAACTGATCACGAAACGTTTGTCAAGAAATTTTTGAGAAATGTCGGACAAAACTTAATTTTGAAATTTAGGTTGCAAGCAACCTACTAAATTATCAAAAAGACCCAAAATTATGTAAAAAGCTTAATTTGCTGACATAAATACAAACAGTTGTCATTTAAAAGGAAAAGGATTAGTTTTTAGTTTTTTTTTTAAATCTGAGAAATAATGCGCGGACATTAATTTGTATGGAAGAAAATATTGAAGTAAAACAAAAATGTTTTACAAACATATAAAATGTAATTAGGCATTCATACTTACATAGTTTTCAAATAATATAGTAAAATTACATGTAAAGATTTATTAACAATGCCCATAACTTAAAAGAATTAATTTTTAACGCGGTTTTCACACGTGGACACTGTCAGGAAAAGTGTACAACTTTTTTTAAAATGAGTCTTTTTTTAAATGAGTTCCCTTATATTCCTTGCGATCTCTTTTCTTGCGTCTTTTTAGGGTTCCGTACCTAAAGGGAAAAAACAGGACCCTATTACTAAGGCTCCGCTGACCGTCCGTCCATCCGTCCGTCTGTCACCAGACTGTATCTCATATAGTAAGACAGTTGAAATTTTCGCAGATGATGTATTTCTACTTGCCCTATAACAACAAATACTAAAAACCAGAATAAAATAAATATTTTTTTGTGATTCGATTTTTTTGCTTGTTTTTATAGAAAGTCTGTCCGAGGCTGTATCTCATGAACCATGATAGTTAGACAGTTGAAATTTTCACAGATGATGTATTTCAGTTGCTGCCATAACAACAAATACTAAAAAGTAGGATAAATTAAATATTTAAGGGGGCTCCCATACAACAAACGTGATTTTTTTGCCGTTTTTATAGAGATAATGGTTTTTATAGAGTTCGACTCGCACTTGGCCGGTTTTATAGGTAATGGTGCGGAACCTTTCATGCGCGAGTCCGACTCGCACTTGCCCGTTTTATTTTTAATCTTCCCTCAATTGAGACGCTACTAAAGCACCACCGCCTCCAATATTACGATGCCACGCTTCACGAACAATATTAAATAATATTTTTTCAGTGTCTATTTCTATTGAAACGTCTAAAGCGAAGTCTCCATTGGTAAATGTTTTAATACCGGACAAATTACTACAATCCTTGAATTGATCGATGCGAAATAATCTTCCCAGCGAACTATCATCGCAGATGCAGTACGCTCACTCGTAAGCATTTCACAAGTCTCGTTAGCTATGTATTCTATGGAAATTGGAAAACGTTTTGACGTAGAACCTACAAATTCATCCACGGCTTCGTCTATATGCGCAGGGCAACAGTTATTCGTTAACACTTTATAAATATGAAATAAATATGTAAACCATGTGGATATAAAGGACTCGTAATACCTATAGTTTGGTCCATCTTCGTCATCGTCATCTTTTCGTCTATGAGTTTCTTTAAATTTTTTCGTGGTAATAGTAACGTTTGCTTTATCGATTTCAGAAAGAAGTTGCAACCATTCCTTTTTATCTGAAGGGTTGCTAATAACATTGGGCAAGAGCCGCCGTAAAAACATAATATTGTACGGAAGTATAAAACGAAAATTAGACGTATAGCCCTTTGAATAACCGTAAGTTACTTTAGTTTTTTTAAGAATCATCATAATTGTTTTCATTTGTTTATTGTTAGTTAAATCTGGAGCATCCATATTAGTTCCGTCACTTAAATACAATTGATACAATCGTATTAAAAAGTTATCAGAGGTCGGTAAACGCGTCATAATACCAGTTTTAGAATATAAACTGATAGCACGTATAAAATTTTCATACGATAAAACTTCTCCAGTAATTTTTAAAAATTCAAATAATAAAACAGCAAATTTTTTAAAATCCTTTTCCATTTCAATTTTTTTAGCCTGTTCCTTCACTTCAGATTCCGTATTTTCGTTCACTTTTGAACTGACCCACGATTTTAATTTGTCTATATTATCTCGTTGTAATTTAGTTTTTGCTTTAAAAAATCCTTTAAAATCTCCAGCGTTCAAGTCAAAAGTTTTTTCCAGTATGTTCATTGAATTGCGAAATGGTAGAGTATGCCAGCATCCTCTCGAAGTTTCCAATTCTATCCATTCGGCGGGATCATAGTATCTTGGCATATTTCGGTTCGACAACATATTATTGTTTATCATTAAAAGTATATCGTTTTGGCTGTCAGTAATGTCTCCACTATCTACTATTTCATAAACGATGTGTCGAAATGCAATGTTATGAATCATTTCGGCTCCACGCAATAAATAAAAACAATCGTAATCGTAGGAATCTCTAAAATCTCGAAATCTAGCTTCTGGTCCAATTTGAATATTATCCGGTCGCCAATAAAACATGGAATATAAATGAAGCAAGACCTTTTGACAAAACTCGTTAATATCTTCGGTCGTCGTTATTTCTTCATCTTTCACATTATCATCTAAACATTGTAATGCTTTAAAATAATATATGTTATTTGTATCATTTCTCTCTTGCGATTCCATGTTATAATATAAGGATTTTAATATTTGTATTAATGTTTCGATCCGTTTATTTCGCAATATATCAAACAAAAGCTTTAAACGACTTCCGGGGATTACGTGATGACGAGCCAACAACGGCGGTATAGAATCTGTACTTCTGCCCGCAACTTGAAATTGATTTACATCATTGAGATATGACGGAAGTGGTGGTCGACCCTCCAATGGTATATTTTTTAACGAAAATATTGCATTGGGTACGCGGTTAGCAGAACAACACCCAATTGTAAAAAATAATACAAAAAATATTTTCAAAATCATGTTATCTTCGCGCGGCGCGTGAAAACGTTAAACTAGCGAGAGAGCATTTTTGTAGCTCCTTTTATGACGTTTGATCTCAAGGCCGGCACTCGACACTTGTTGAGCCGGAACCTGAATATATTTTGAGCCACCACGGCTGTATCTTTAGGACCGAGACACGACGCGGCGCGATGTTGCGAATAGATCCACTCAAAATTGAATTCTATTTATTACATGTGAGAATTTAGAATACGTCGCTCGCACCACGGAACGCTGCGCCTCGCGGCTCTCACAATGAAATGTAATAAATAGAATTCAATTTTGAGTGGCTCTATTCGCAACATCGCGCCGCGTCGCGTCGCGGTCTGAACTGACCCTTATCGCTTAATAATTTTATCTCGCGCCGAAGTACGACCAGTCGACCACGCATGTTTTGTTTTGATGTCAGCTGGTATTATACTCGTAGGTAGGTACATCACCAGCGCCGCCAGCTGGTAATGTTACCTACATTACCAGCTGACAAATGTTCGTACCTAGACCTAGTAAGAACAGTTGAGATTGACGTAAAGACAATCTTGTTCAGTTATACGATAACAAGCAACGAAACTAAGTAGGGTACCTACTTTGATGTTTTTTGTGCACCAAAATTTACAACTTACAACATGTTAGATGTTAGGCGGTGTAGTTAGGTATGCGACAGGCATCAACATTTCATGCTAGCAGTGCTAAAAAAAACAGTCATCCTTTTATAACAAGATATGGCTAACTTTAAGGCCAAAGTTGATATGCTGTAGATACCTATCTAGGTACCTTTCACAAGCCTTTCTCTGAAAATAACGTCATTAAACTAGGTACACTCAAGAGCACGTCAAGCTTGACACTTTGGACTTTGGACCGGCCCTGCATTGTATGGCGCGCAGTATAAATCAGAGCTCAGCTTAAACTGGTAGTGTAAAGCGTGACCTGCTCTTGACTGTACGTCGTAGTAACTTAGCGACCCTAATTCATGGGTTTTAATTACCGGTTGGGGCACACATTTAATTTAAAAGCAATGTTTTTTCAACACATTTGCTCATAAAATGGGTCTTATGTCATTGTTATAAGGTTCATAATGATATGTTTTACCCAGCCCGTGCGTAGTAAAAATAAAACACTAGTACATAATGGTTTTTTTTTCTAAATTTCAGCAAAAAGATCAGATCTTATTTTTTATTTAAAATTAAGTGTAAATATTAAACTATTTGTAAATCTATATCTATATCTATCTATATCTATACATCTATATCTAAGGAAGAGTTCAACCATAATTGATTCACTTTCAACCATAATTGATTCAAAAGAAAGTCGGGTTTGTTACAACACTTATAACTCAAGATCGGCTAGACTGATTTTGATCAAATTTGGTATGGAGGTAGGTGATACCCTGGATTAACACATAGGCTACATAATTTTCCGAAATTCCCACGGGGACGAAGTCCCGGGCATAAAGCTAGTAAATATATAATTTCACTAAATTATTTAAATTTAACAGAAAATATTATTTATTTATGCTAAAACAGTAAAATTATATGGGTAAGTATTTTTTATTATTAGGCTGTATGGCATACTTGCCTGTTTTTTTGATTTTTTCCTTTTTGGCTTCGCAAAACTTGCCTATGTGAATCACATTTTGCGAGCGAAAAAAGAAAAAAATACGTCGTATGACACGCGTGCGCATTGGATAGGTTGATAATATCACCCACCACCCCATATCTTTCATGCCAACTTGCGACTGGTTATGAATATCACCACCTCATATCTTTCCGTGGGGTCAAAGTAATTGATCACTATATCGCTCTTTAATCTCGAGTGATTTTGTGCTTTATAATAAATCTACGAGGGAGTTATATGAATGATAAATGCTAATCTTTAAAAAGAATAAAAAAATTTTTTAACAAAAAATGACCCGCCTTCAAAAAGGGTGAAATAACTTTTTAAAGCTAGGTATCTTCACGAGTAAGTAGTGGTTACAGGTAAAACAGTAAATAAGTGAATTCATAGCGGAATATGGTAAATAGAGGATTTTTTTTGACGTCGGCGCCGGTTTGAACAGGACCTATAGTTTAATGAAATAAGTATTCGCACAAGCTTTTTTTGGCAGTATAAGATAGTTATGCCATGCGAGGTCAAAAAAATATTCCTCTCTATTTACCATATTCCGCTATGAATTCACCTATTTACTGTTTTACCCGTAACCACTACTTACTCGTGAATATAGCTTTAAAAAGTTATTTCACCCTTTTTGAAGGCGGATCAATTTTTTGTTAAAAATATTTTATTTACAAAAACTGACGAAAAGCCTAGAATCTCTCATGTAGCCAATAGAAAAAAACTCTTTAAACTTTTCATACGAAGTTGTATGATAAGATTTTTGCAATGTTCTCTTTTGGCCATGCGGCACATTGTTGAAAACTTCTTGTATGTTTTATATTTGATTTTAACAGACAAACATTTGTGCCTAAACTAAGTTTATAAACTCTAAAGTTGACTTAATCGTATGAAAAACATAAGTTGTTCTGCTAACTGTGCCGGGGTGTGTAATTTATAATTAAAATAAATAAGTTTGAAACACTGCAAAACCGATTATTTATTAAAGCAGGCATCATCTCAGGAATTCCCAAAACATGGGAATAGCAATCCGGAAAAGTAGTACAAGATTAAAAGAGCATCGAACCTCTGCGGCATGCCTAAAGTTGCAAGTACATGTTATACGAGTACAGGGTCAACAGCACATCACGCTATCCAAAACTGTCAAATTTCTTCAATCGATTTTCAATTTTATCTCCAAGTATTAGAGTTTACTATCCATTGGAGAATTTGACAGATTGTGGTAACCTGATGTGATGTTGACTGTACATTAAAAGTCGTGTTTTAATGTACAGTCAAGAGCAGGTCACGCTTTACACTACCAGTTTAAGCTGAGCTCTGATTTATACTGCGCGCCATACAATGCAGGGCCGGTCCAATGTCTAAAGTGTCAAGCTTGACGTGCTCTTGAGTGTACACATATGAAACATACAGTTCGTTCGGGCAATTAGTGTGCAGTACAGGCGCACGGTATATTGGGACCATTCTTTAAGGGTAATTTTCAACAACAGTACATTTTTGTCTAATTTTTGTGGAAATCTTTGTATGATCGAATTCTATATCAATAAATATTGCATATGTTAAACAATACAAAAAGCTTTTATAATTTGACAAAACAATTCAAATATCCTGTATACTTTATTACTTATTCAAGCCACAAAAATTGACAAGCCACAAAAATTGAAATTAGGACACAAAAATTGATAGTAATGCCACAAAAATTGACGATTGCCACCAAAATTAGAGTTTAATGTTACTTTGAAAAAACTATAAATCAAAAGAAGAGTAGAAAAAGCCTTTCCTCTTTTACTCCGACACCTGATAACCCACCCCTTTAAGAAACAAAAAAATTGTAAACGCAGGTCAAAATTAGGACTAAAAGCAATAAAATATAAAGAATCCTACTGTATGACTTTAATAACAAGTGTAGACTTTAACTCAAATAACTTATACAAATCTTCTTGAAGTCACAATAACATTTAACAATCATTTTTCTTATAAATACACTAATTGTCTCGCTTTATTAAATAGTCTTTATACTTAAAGTCGCAATGACTTTTAGTAATCATCTTAATTACTTATAAATTTTCTAACTGTCTCACTTTAATAATCAGTCTATACTTGAAGTCACAATAACTTTTAGCAATCATCTTTATTATAAATCTTCTTTCTTACTTTAATGAACAGTCTGTATTCAAAGTCACCATAACTTCTAGAAATTTACTTTCTTATAAATCTATTACCTGTCTCACTTCATGAAATAGTCTACACTTAAAGCCACAATATTTTTTTGCAATCACCTTAATTATAAATCTTCTAACTGTCTTACTTTAATAATCAGTCTGTACTTGAAGTCACAATAACTTTAAGCAATCATCTTAATTATAAATCTTCTAACTGTCTTACTTCAATGAACAGTCTGTACTTAAAGTCACAATAACTTTTAGCAATTTTCTTTTTATTAATCTACTAACTGTCTCACTTTAATAATCAGTCTATACTTGAAGTCACAATAACTTTTAGCGATCATCTTAATTATAAATCTTCTAACTGTCTTACTTCAATGAACAGTCTGTACTTATTGAATCACAATAACTTTTATAGATTTTCTTTCTTATAAATCTTCTATCTGTGTCACTTTATTAAATAGTCTATACTTAAAGTCACAATGACTTTTAGCAATCATCTTAATTATTAATCTTCTAACTGCCTCACTTTAATAATCAGTCTATACTTGAAGTTACAATAACTTTTAGCAATCATCTAAATTATTAATCTTCTGTCTTACTTTAATGAACAGTCTGTACTTAAAGTCACTATAACTTCTAGCAATTTTCTTTCTTATAAATCTATTACCTGTCTCACTTCATTAAATAGTCAACACTTAACGCCACAATAACTTTTGGCAATTATCTTAATTATAAATCTTCTAATTGCCTCACTTTAATAATCAGTCTATACTTGAAGTCACAATAACTTTAAGCGATCATCTTAATGATTTATCTTCTGTCTCACTTTAATAATCAGTCTATACTTGAAGGCACAATAACTTTAAGCAATCATCTTAATTATTAATCTTCTGTCTCACTTTAATAATCAGTCTATACTTGAAGTCACAGTAAGTTTTAGTTATCATATTATTTATAAATCTTCTAACTGTCTTACTTTAATGAACAGTCTGTACTTAAAGTCACAATAATTTTAGCAATTTTCTTTCTTATAAATCTTCTGTCACACTTTATTAAATAGTCTATACTTAAAGTCACAATAACTTTTAGCAATCATCTTAATTATTAATCTACTAACTGTCTCACTTTAATAATCAGTCTATAGTATACTTGAAGTCACAATAACTTTTGGTATAAATCTTCTGTCTTCCTTTAATGAACAGTCTGTACTTTAAGTCACAATAACTTTTAGCAATCTTTCTTTTTATGGTATCTTTCTCATATTGCTTGTAACTTAACTGGGTCATTTTTATTTTTTTCTCTTCTTCTCCTTTCTACGACTCTTTTTCTTTCTTATTTAGTTTCTCGATCTAATTTACTTCTTTTCTTTGGATTCCTGAAACATTTATTTCTTTACTTGTGTATCAACTTAATAGAAAGACATGAAAAGCAAAGTCATTCTGCAGATTTGTATTTATATGATGGTACAGGGTCAACAGCACATCATGCTATCCAAAAAAGTCAATTTTTTTCAATCGATTTTCAATTTCATCTCCAAGTCTTAGAGTTTACTATTCATTGGGGAAATTTGACAGTTTGTGGTAACCTGATGTGCTGTTGACTGTACCTGGCTACTAAATACTCCACCAGGGCACCAGTATGATGACGATTCTTACCTTCATCGTGCATTTAGGTCGTTTTGAAAGTAACTTAATATTAAGTTCTAATTTTTGTGTTCTCGTTGCAATTTTGCTGGATAAAAAATACCACAAAAACCACAAAAATTGACCCACAAAAATTGAAATTATGCAAACAAAAACAAATTCAACAAAAACTACAAGAAATACAACAAATAAAATCTAATAGGTCTATATGTATACCACAACTCTGTATTTTTAAAAACGAATCATATAGATATTATTAAAGAAAGTATACATAATGAGTCCACAAAAATTGATTTTTTTTTGTCCGATAATATTTTTAGGTGTTACTTACATTTTTGGCGGGAAAACGCAGCAACTTCACACACTTTCTTATTCACATAGCGTTGGTTCCCGACTGACTAAAGCGATTGACATAAGTGTTGTGGTTTAGTGTTCAATAGTTTAGCTCGGAGTAATCTTTTCATCAAAACCACAAAAATTTTATGTTTTGCTGGGACACATATGTTTTATGCCATATCAAATTAACTGTGACATTAATTACAAAAAACCAAATTATATTGTCAACCTATGACTATATTGATTAAAATGAAACTATAAAATTAAATTGATCTGAGGAAAATGTCGAAAATAGAAGCCGAAACATTAAGTAAAACAGATTGGGGACAGGCCAGCAAAATTGAAAATACGGTTTAAATGATTATTTTATATTATTAAATAAATCTTTTTTTCTAATGTAAACTTGTCTTCACAAAATAGAAATTATCTATTTTATGTAGAAAAAATATCAGATTGATATCTTTCAAAGACAACACGATTTTCAGCAAGGACACTCAAAAATGCTGTCTGGGAAATTGACCCTTAACTTAAATGTGACTCGTCCACAAATGCAAATTTTTTAATAAAAATTAAAATTAAATAGCCATCTTACAACTTAAACATATATGCTATTTTTGTAGCATAAGTATAAAAAATCAATCTAGCTATTCCGAATCAGAGTCATCTGTATCACTTTGTGTGTTTATTATGAAAGTGTCTCCGTTAACATCAACATGCTGGTCTACATTAAAGTACTTATTCTCTTCTTTGATTGCGTGGGCAATATATTTACCCCACAAGTCAGATGTTACGTTCAACATGACCTGCCTGATCAATTGACATACGGCACTGCTGTTTTTGGGGTCGCAATTGTTGGCTCTAAGGTCATGTTTAATTTTAGACCACACTTGTTCTATCGGATTAAAAATGCAGTGGTATGGTGGAAGACGCACCACCTCACAACCATTCATTTTTGCTATTTCATCAATGACATATCTTTTTTCTATGCCCGCCTTTTTCACAATATCCAGCAGCACTGGAATGGTTGGGGTTGGCTCTGGAATGGAAATTTTGAACTGTCTCATAAAATCAAGGATCTCCCCTTTTCTGGTTGTGGTGTTTGGAATTCTGACGGATAGTCGCGAGTGGTAAGGAGCGTTATCCATTACTATTAGGCTATTTGGTGTTATGTTTGGCAATAATTGCTCCTGAAACCACTTTTCAAAGAGCACTGAGTTCATGTCGCAGTGGTAATCAGCGCTCGCATCGCTAATCTGTTTCGCAGATAGAAGCAGTCCATTTTCGACCCAACCGTCTTTGGATCCAGCATGCAATATGATAATGCGTTTCCCACGAGTGGAAGGCAAATCTGAAATGCAGTGACAACTACAATCAGTCCAACTTTTTTTGACGGTATCATGTGTGTCATACCACGTTTCGTCCAGGTAGATTATATTTCGCCCCTCTTGACGTGCTTCTCTGAGCTTTGTTATATATTTATAACGCCAGACTTGGAATCGCGGCGTCTCAAGCAACGCACTGCGTTTATTCACTTTTTTATAGTTGAATCCAAGTTTACGTAAAAGCTCATACAACGTAGTACGTTGATATGGGAAGTCCGTATTTGTCTTTAAATCTTGCAATATCATATCGAGTGTTGGAAGTTTCTTATCTGTAAGAATCTATATACTGTGCGTCGAACTAAATCGCATTCAAAATCATCTATCTTTGAGAATTTTTTCGTCTGACTTCCTCTCTTTAAGGGAGAAACTGGTCCTGATTTTATAATTTTGGCGACAGTGTTTCGATGCACATTAACCATTTTCGAAACTGTCCCAATAATTGGATAATTTTTAAATTCCATCTCTTTATCATTATCAGGCGGCATTGTGTTGACGCAGTATTGATGAACATTCAAAATTATTTCTTTGCAGTTTTTACAAAGCGTCTTCCTTTTTTTAATTGGAGCGTTATCGTCTTGAGACGTACCACCGCTGTTGTCATTATTCGCAGTGTCATTGCCAGTCTCCTCCAACATTCTCAACTATAATTAATAATGCCCTTTCTCAACTCCAATAAATAAAATAGCAAAATTTATTATTGAACTTATGCCTATTCTTTTAAATATGGCCTCCGCATAGTGATTTTGCCAATGTCAGTATTTGAAAGAAATTCAAATAATAAATGTCGAAACTCATATCTATCTATAAATAAATTAATCTATGAATATCACATAATGACCGAAAAGCTTTTATTCTAATGACCGTTACTGCAACTGGGTATTTGTAATGCAAGTAATACCTACAGGACGAATTATCTGAACCCTCCTTTGTAATTTATAAGTTAGCAGAACTAACTTCCTTAAGTACTTCTTTTTGGAAATATACGTTATTATTATTTTGTAAATGTTAACGATAGTGTCAATGAACACATACAATAATTTATTTACAGTTAAGTAATTTTATTTTCAAATAGGTACGAATATTTTTCTTTCAAAAAATAGCTATACTAATCCATGTAAATATTTACAGAGACCACAAAATATTATTATTTTCGTATTATAACTAGTAGAAAGAGATAGAAGATATGAATTACCATTCAAGTTTTCTTGCTCCCTGTACCGCCATACATTTCGAGATGACAGCTGACAGCTACCCATGCACACTAATTGAGCGAACAAACTGTACGCCAATCGACAGAGAAAATAATTACAAACAATAAATACTCTTTAACAAAATGTCGTAAGTAATTTCAGTTTGAAAATGTAAAATATACTTAAAACTGATTTAATTATGACCATTTTAAAGCATCTCGCGTCACGACTAGCATTAAATTGGATTCTCGTGATGCTAAAATAATAGGATAAAATGCAAAATAATATGTCAAATATGTTTTTGTTTAAATCTACATCCAAAATTAAACTTCTTTTTCTTATCGTGTAGGTCAAGTACTTGAACTAACCTTTTCAAACCGCCAAATGTAGAAGTCGGAGCCGGGAGTAATAAGATAACATAACACGAAGTTGGTTGAAAGAGGTTTATTCGGAAGACGGGCTGGCTTATACAGGGGGTCCCAGAAATCGTGGATCAAACTGCTATGGGAGGTAGCTTGACTTATGTCCTATACATAAAAAATATTTTAAAAAATGAAACGCACATGACCATAAAAAAATAATATCCGAAAAACGGTAAAATCATCAAATTTTATTAAGTTTCCAGCTCTAATTATTGCGTTTTGTGTTTATTTGTAAAAAAATTACAAAGAAACCCAAAACGGAATAATTAGAGCTGGAAACTCAATAAAATTTGATAATTTTCCCGTTTTTCGGATATTCTTTTTTTATGGTCATGTGCGTTTTATTTATTTTTTTCATATTTTTTATGTACATTAATTAGGACATTAGTCAAGCTTAGGACATTAGATCCACGATTTCTGGGACACCCCGTATACTAATATAGGATTCTTGATAGAACGAGATACATAGTACCTGACACAACACACACCTGACCCTGACACTGACACGTACCTGATGTTTTAGTCTATTATTTGACCTAAAAACAAAGGTTTCTATTACAGGACATCTCTCTCTGTCTCTCATCGGCATTGACCCTATTATTTGATATTTAGGTAATTCAATATTAAACTCTATTTTTTTTAATGTACGGTTAGTTAATTGCGTCATAGTTTAAAATACTATACGTACTACGAAGTACACAAATGGCCTATAACTTATTTTAATTACTGACCTATCCTTTTCCCCAGGACACCTTAGTAGCCCTAGAAGCGTTGTCAGTCTGGAAGTCAATTCAGCTCTCATCGCCAACCAACCTGACGGTGACGGTGAGAAGTGACGACAACGCGTCGATGGCAACCGTCCAGCACGGAGCCAGGGTGCCCACGGTCATGAAAATGAAGAGTGGGAACCGCCTTGATGTGAAAGTTGACGGTAAGGTTATGTAAAACTCGTGCTATGAGAACCGACTTAATACTTTTTTGTATATTAAGAATAATAATAATAAGTTTATTTGATACAGCAAAAATAGCCAGTACATTAAAATATTGTACAAAGTTTGTCCACTGAGCTATATTATTAGGGATAGCAGCCATTTAAAATAGGTTTTATAAAAACCTGTGCTATAAGTGTCTGCTTTACAGCTAGAGTCACAATATCGACACAGTACAGACATTTCAGGGCTTGAGGCTACAGGCATTGATTCAAAGATGGGCTGTGAAATCGCAGTTGCACATGTCGGCGTTGGAGTATGTGTGTGTGTGTGTGGGTGTTCATAAGGTTTGTTTGTTGGTTTTTGGGGTAGAGATGTGTTGAAAATTTATTATGAAAGAGGGCGGAGTAGGTTTTCTGTTTCCATGTATGGTTCCTCTCTAGCCCAGAAGAAGCAAGAATTGACCCAGAAGAAGCCAATTCACTCGTACTTTAAAGATGAATGAACCTAAACTGCCTATCAAGATATTAGAAAGCAGAAACTTACACATATCCAAGAACTCCAACTGCAAGAAAGCCCCAAGGGCTAAGTAAGTAATCTATACTACTAATATTATAAAGAGGAAAGATTTGTATTTTTGTATGTAACGAATAGGCTGCGAAACTACAGGACCGATTTGAAAAATTCTTTCACCATTAGAATCCTACATTATCCCTGAGTAACATAGGCTACATGATTTTCCCGAATTCCTATTTGAAGAAATATTTTTATTGTTATTGATGATTTCTCCGAAAAAACCCATTTAAGAACATGTTCCTTTTTGAATTATTTTTATTCATAAAATATGACCGTAGAGTTATGGGATATCAAAAGGAACAGGTTATTTATGTAGTCTATATCTATATTTATATACTATGTATAAAAAGGAAAGATTTGATTGTTTGTTTGTTTGCATTGAATAGGCTCCGAAACTACTAGACCGATTTGAAAAATCCTTTCACCATTAGAATCCTACATTATTCCCGATGGACATAGGCTACATAATTTTCCCGAATTCCCACGGGAACGAAGTCCCGGGTGGAATGCTATTCT
This sequence comes from Aproaerema taeniolella, assembly GCA_949987775.1. Classification (NCBI taxonomy): domain Eukaryota; kingdom Metazoa; phylum Arthropoda; class Insecta; order Lepidoptera; family Gelechiidae; genus Aproaerema; species Aproaerema taeniolella. The sequence continues at coordinate 1,120,683 of OX465261.1, read as the reverse complement.
TCTATAAACAGATGTCACATCCGTATCCTTAGGTACCGGCTGCGCTCTAGTGCAAGCGACGCGATCGTTCCACACGTACGCCGCGTACTCCTCGTGGCACGAGGAGCTGTCGCTGGAGGTGGCGGTGCACTCCGACGGCAAGTTCGACTGCAACGGGACCAGCTGCTACTGCGCGGCTGTTGTTGAGGTCAGTTGGGAATGAACTGGGTACCTACCACGATCGTTTAAAAGCATTTCTGTTTAGGATCCAACTTTGAACTGCTTCGCAATTGGAATGTTTTTTAAAATGGTACCATGATGACGCTGCGTTAGAACTGCTCGGTTGTCTATGGTCCATTTTAAATGTCTACATAAATTGTCGCTGGTCTGCCTCTGAATCGCAACAGCGCCAAAATTGAATCGCTTATAAGCCATAAAGGTACGAATAACCGTTGCAGACTAAATTGGATCGCGCTAAGCGATCATGGTAAGCCTCCTGCTCAGCTCTAGAGTTATTTCAGATTTAGTTAAAACTGACGGGAATTTTCCCGTCAATTTCCCAATGTTTTTAATAGTTATTCTGCTATTCGGGACGGAGAGAAATACAACAAATCAAAAACCATGGCAATCGGTCCAGCCGTTCTCGAGTTATAAGTGTTGTAACAAACACGACTTTCTTTTATATATATAGATTAGTAAATTTTGTAATGTAATTTAAAAGAGCAACCTCAGAGTTTCTTGCCTGTTCTTCTCTGAGGAAGACTGCACCTTTGCGAATAGGTGTAGAGTCAGTAGGGTCTAAAGAACGAATGCGTATGTATGTATTTAAATCGTTTATTGTATGTTTTTATGTATTTCATTGTAATCTTGACTTGTTTTGACATCCTGAATGTCCTACAAAATAATAGTAGATTAAGCAACAAGGGGATAAAACAGTGTATAATGTCACGGGCAGCATATTGAATTCTGAGCGAAATGAAGGATTCTGTAGTTAATTCCCGAACGTAGTGAGGTAAGAATCCTGAATGAAGCGAAGGATTCAAGTCTGCCCAAGACTAAGACACTTTTATCCCCGAGTAGCTTACTCTACTTTATACACCTACTGCGAGGTTAAATAAAAAAGAAATTATAAATTCATCCCATCAATAATGTTTTGAGCCTCCGTTTCTATGTCAGAGTCGCTAGAATTACATACTGGACTTTTTTAAATTTATTTAAAAAACTTACCACAAAACAATTTATAAATTCGCGATAAAAATCACAGATCCAAAATCACCTACGACATTTTCTTATAATATTTAGTTCCGTAGGCAAAGGAAAGTCAATAGCTAAGATATAGAGCCAAGTTTTTATACTACATATTTTAAATAAAAGTAAAATCTCTTTGATGTGTCAAATTTTATAGTTAAAATCTACTTGGACCAAGGAAGTTTTTTTTTCGAAATTATTTTTGATAGAAGTTTTTGTTGAAATTTTGGCGTTCCATATTTAAATGTCATTAATGCCCAAGGGAAGTTCCATACAATTTTATTTCCCTTAAGCTTTAATGGCTTACTTTCAAAAATAGAATACTTGACGTATAATACGTGCTCCAGATGCAGGTGGTGTATAAAGATTTTTCTATTCTATTCTTGTTATCTTGATACACAGGTTTATTGGTAATCGATCACTGCAAGGGGTGATAGCAGTGGCGTAGCTAGATAACCAAAGGCCCTGGCGCAAAAAATTTACTAGGGCCCCAACTAAACTATTTAAAATCGTTTGTTCTCTGCCTGCGTCTGTGTTTCCGGGCTCATATAACCCGAGTCTCTTTAAAGTTCGAGTGAATAGGCATATTCTGGGTGAGCTTGCTACATCCTCGACCACATCTTCGCCCCTGGGCTAGATTGTGGTCAAGAGCAAACCTATTCGTTATAAAAAAAAGTGCGGCAGTTCACAAAGTACCGAGAGTTTATAATCTTACTAAGTCAAATTGCAATATTACGGGTTTGACAATTTTACGGTGACAGAGCGATTTCCCTCATGCCAGTTCTTAGTTATTTAAGATCTTCATCAGCCCATATACGTCCTCACTGCTGGGGCAGGGCCTCCCTCAATAAAATGAGGGGTAAATGCCATACTCACCACGCTTGGCAGACGGGTTGGCGAGGGTTTTGATATAATTTCAGAGTTTTCCTTCTCTGTGTGCATGAACTTGCTTGCATGTTTACCTTAGTCGCTGTACGACACCTCGGTAAGAAAGAGGGAGGTCATACTCTGCCGGGGACTCACACGGCTAAAGATAATACATTTAAATTTAAGATAATACATTTTAATTCCAGGCTTGTGTGTTATGGACTGGCAACTTTCCCGAGATGGCGCTGTTAGAAATAGCTCTGCCAGGCGGCTACACAGCCGACGCGGAGCGACTCTACTCACAGCTCAACAAGGTTGATTGTAAGTATTGTATACTGTACCCTTTACCATACGTTTACTGCAGGACATGTGGAGATAGGCCTCTTTATTCTGTTTTTAGTATTTGTTGTTAAGCGTCAACAGAAATACATCATCTATGAAAATTTCAACCGTCTAAAACTATCACGGTTCACGAGATGCAGCCTGGTGACATACGGACAGACAGACAGACAGACAGACGGAAGGACAGACAGTGGAGTCTTTTTTTTTATTATAAGATGGGTTAACTCACTTTAATCTTGACCATAAGGTCAAAGATGAGGTCGACGATGGAGCGAGTTAAAACAGAAAATGCCTATAAAGGCACTGGTACTCCCACGCACCGACTGAAAACAGCAAGCTGTTTGGCGTCGGATTTCGGTAGGAGGGTGGTCGCGAACCAGACGGCCCTTTACAGAGCCTACCACACCGCATCAGACCATAGGACGACACCTCAGATTCAGAAAAAAATAAAGTGTCGTTGCCTGGGATGGATTACTAGGAGGCAGGTCTCATTTGTGTTTTCTTAGTCGCCTCTTACGACACCCACGGAAAAGGATGGGCTGGTGTTACTCTCAACCGATCACCACACGGTCTTAGTAATAGGGTCCCGTTTTTTACCCTTACCTTAAAAAGCATATCGACTCGCGAGTTTCTACACCTCACAGAATCTCTAGTAAAAAAAAAAAAAAAAAAAGAAACGCTACACACTCAAAGGCCCACACTAAGGTTTTCCCTTGTGTCGTGGGTCCCTTGGAACACACATAAAGACAAACACAAACACCCATGACCCGAGAACAAACATCTGCTTTTTACACAAATGTTTGCCCCGACTGGGGATCGAACCCAGGACCCGCCGATCAAGAGGCAGCGTCACTACCACTCGACCAAACCGGCAGTTATATCTAGACAAAAGAACATAATGGTTGAGATAGGGATTTTTTGTTAAATGCCACGAAAACGAAGCTAACCCGAAAGATAAAGAGATATTTTTGGGGATAACCAACCACAGGAACAAAAGAGAAACACTTTTCCTAGTATATATATATTCCTTATTAAATGAATGTTCTTTCCAGTACTGCGGCGTATAGAACTGTCACCGTCTGGTTCCAAAGCAGTTCTATACCTGGGCACCCGTGACGGCAGTGCCACGCTGGGCACGAGCGGCCATCAGTGCTACAACATACACGCAGTTGGGCCCAACGTGAAGACAAAGCCAGCATATGCTCGTATTATGGACTACTACAAACCTACTGTTAATGATACACAGGTAAATGGACTGGAATTTTTGTAGATATGTGTTACCAGCCCATATACGTCCCCACCGAGGGGCACGGGCCTCCCTTCGAAACACCTTCGTCCATAGTCCACCACGCTGGCCCAATGCGGGTTGGTGGACCCTTCGTCTTTCGAAAATGAATTTTCTTGGACGAGCGGGTTTCATCACGATGTTTTCCTTCACCGTTGAGCAAGTGATAATTAGAAATCGGTACATAAATCCGAAAAGACGAATTTAGTGGTACCGGCCCGCACCAGGATTTGAACCCGCGACCTTCGGATTACAAGTCTGGCTCATTACCAACTGGGCTATCACCGCCTTTGTAGATATACAGGGTCAAAAATAATCTCTTAACTATATTCAAAATCTTAAACCAGTATCACTCAAAGAACACATTAATGAAAAAAAAACGATAACGACAAACTCGCGCTCGGCTCACGCTGAAACTTCACTTTGATTGCGCGAAGGTCCCGCGCAAAGGCTTGCTCGCCCTATGGCGTTGTCAATATTGACATTTTGACATAGGACCACGGTGTTGTCGCGGCGCTGTCACTATCGTACTCGGCCTGCTATAATCAAAAGCAATTCGCTTGCTTTAGCGCACTATTGTTACGTTTTGATAGAGATCTCTCATAGCTTCACTTCAGCGTAGTTGTATCTCTAAATAAAATACTAAAAAGTAATTCTTTCTTTTGCCCTCTTACAATCCTCCTGACTACCCCTCTCGATATAGTTCGTAAGTAGGAACTTACATAGTTTGTTTGTGTAGAAATCTTTAAGGAGTTACGAGAAACTTACCTAGTTATAATGTTTCTGGACTAGGAAGGGAATATGAACAAAATGCAGACCATCAGCGTTTATTCAGTTTTGTTTCCGAAGTATTGACGACTTTACTGTTTTTATCTTTGAGGCAAGGTGCCTAATGCTCTCCCAACAAAACAAAATGAAGTAGGTGAAAAAAAGGCCCACACCGTAACAATTAGCAACAAAACAATAAATTTTTGGAAGTATTTTACCTAATCCCAACAATGCATTCATTTTTCCAGATGTTCGCAATCTCAGAAGAATGTCCGTCGAGAATAACCAACGAATCACACCGTTACATCGCGTCAGACAACCTCTTCCATGAGGCCAAGTCATTGAAAGATGACCAGGAACTCATCATCAATAGCGACTTCACATTTGACGACATCCCTGAAGGAATACCACTAGATGACCCGATGTATGATAATCTTATGCAAACCTCTCAAAAAGAACAAGGATCAATAAGAATTTCGAATCCAATAATAACTTCGGATCCAATAAGAACTTCGGATCCAGATCAACTAAGAAAACTTGAACCCAAAGAAATGGCAAAGATCTATAAAACTGAAATAGCTAAAGAAGATTACCTAAAAACTACAACACCAGATATAGACGAAAGAAGAAATCGTTTCAATAAATACCACAAAGTTTACACAGTTCCTATAAATTACGTCCCGAGTTCAATACATGCTATTCCTCAAGAAAGTAAAGGGGATAAAACAACATTAAACTCCAACGTATATAACACTGGGGATAAAGGTATAAAAACAGAAAATCAGCCTGCTAAGTCTTATAGTATAGTTGATAAGTCTGAATTCAATAGACAAAAAGTAGAGTTTGAAAATGAAAAACCTAGATTGTTTATTTCTTCAGTGTTAAAACCCAGTAGTATCTATTATGGAGATGATATCATGGTAAAAGAATCATTAAATGCCGAAAACCGAAACAGTTATTTATCTCAGCTCCCGCATATGCCTGCTGTGTCTAAGGGAGAACTGAGCACGCCCGAAGAAACAAAACATATGCCTAATGTAGCCAAAGGTAAGGTAGCGGGCGCACCTTATCGAAACCCGGAAGAAACAGATGTAATGGTTCTCAAAAGTGATAATGAAACTCCTGAGTTAAATCAAGAAGCGCCTTTCAGAAAAAGAGATCCACATGGACTAAATGGCAAACTTACGGAGTTCAACACTAATAGAGGAAGTCATGAAAGAGAGATCAAATCTGTTGACAACGGTGGAGTAATAACTCCAGTGGAGATGGGGGCTGAAGTGGAAACTAAAAAAGAGAAAGTAGATAATCCGAAGCTATCTAACTTTCATACTATTGACACAGAAACGGATTTGGCAGTTCCTGATGGGATTGAAGGACCAATCCCCGTTGTTGTAACCCCTCCGCCTTCGTTTATTCAAACAGCAAGAGCATACGTCATCCCTTCAGGTATGTAGTGTATGTATACTACTGTGGTACCTGTTCTGGGGGCATATAATGAAAACGCGTAGCTCTTCTTCAGGTACTATAATTATAAACAACCACTGCCACTTTTGTACACTTATTTTTTTATTACAACGTATACACGGTTAATATAATTAAACAACGCTTAGTAAAGTGCTATTTGCACGCCTATGAACGTGCACAAGAACTTATTCCGCGAGCTCTCTACAATGAATGGCGTAAGACCAGATCTTCAATCATTTCGAATGTTGACATCGAATACCATTTCAAACCTTTTAAATTGATATTCTTTGTCTCTTCTATCGTCTTCGAAATGACCGAATGAGAAAGAAGTTGCGTTATGCCCGATCCTCCATGAAGGTCTGCATACCACAGTACCTTTTTTTTTCAGCACATATATACGTCCCCACCGAGGGGCACGGGCCTCCCTTCGAAACACGAAAGGTATTTGGGCCATAGTCCACCACGCTGGACCAATGCGGGTTGGTGGACCGCTCGTCTTTCGAAAATGAATTTTCTTGGCCGGGCGGGTTCCATCACGATGTTTTCCTTCACCGTTGAGCATGTGATTTAATTAGAAATCCGTACATAAATCCGAAAAGATGAATTTAGTGGTACAGGCCCGCACCAGGATTTGAACCCGCGACCTTCGGATTACAATTCGCGTCCTCCTTTAACCTTCCTACGACCTACACTTTTACTAAATTCTGAAGAATTTAAGTTTTATGTCAACAAATTAAAACTATACAGCATGATGTTGAATAGGCAAGCGTTTTTTTAATAATTTACTTTAACCCTTTCACCATTACAGGAAATCCATACGTGACAAGATTGCAGTGGACCAATCCAAACGAAAGGGCAAGCTACGTCATTAGTTAGTACTGAGACGATGTAAAAAATAATGAACTTTAGTGGAAAACAAAGGCTTTTCGACAGGCAGCTCCCAGTACTAATTTCTCTCGATAGATGTCGCTGAGCGAAGAGCACTCATGAGCACCGATGACGTCAATTTCCATTGAACGATATTAATTGGTTTTACATTGCCGCATTTGGTTTTAAGCTTCAATTAATATCAGTTTGTGCAGAAGCCATGTATGAAGAAATTAATGTCGATTACTTCAATCGTGTTTGCCGTCCACATTTCGGACTGCGCAAGCTTCGCAAGAGAGACTTAAGTCTCAATCCAGTCTTTGTAACCCCCGGAAAAAAAGAGTGGTGTTATAAGTTTGAAGAATGTATCTGTGTGTCTGTCTGTGACAATACGTAGCTCCTAACGGATGGACCGATTTTTGTTAGCTATATTTAATCAAAATTTGTTTAGTTTAGCCGTTTAGCCATCGGGGGTACAATTTTTTAATTTTAGAGTGATTCCATATTTATCTCTTTTGCTCCCGCTTATACAAGGGGCCTGGAGCTTACGCTAAGAATAATATTAAAATACCTCACATACCTACGTATTATTATACAGGGCTTTAGGTATCTCTCTTTCAACCTCTCGGGTGGTTAATCAGTCCATGAAACTGAACAACTTACCCAAGGAAAATAGGTCAAAATACGAAAAAAAATTTTGATCTCCCATACAAAATGCGCTAAGTATATGCTGATGAAGTTTGTATGGGAACTCAGTTTTTTTTTCGTATTTTGACCTATGTTCCTTGGGAAAGTTGTTCAGTTTCATGGACTGATTAACCGCCCGAGAGGTTGAAAGATAGATACCTAAAGCCCTGTATAGATAAACTGTTTAAATTGGTCCTCGCCCGCGAGGTAAGAGGACGCGGGGGGAGGCGACAAAGGGGGTCGAGAGAGGTGCGGGCGGGAATGTGCCTGGCGAGGACTTATTTAAACGCTTCCTAAAATTAAATAGGTGGCGATTGGAGTTCAGAATTAGAGTTTAACATACAATCTATCGCTGTGCGTGCCAGCCCACTCCACTACGACTTACACTAAATCCTTTGCAGCGCATGCAGTGCGGCTTTGGAACCGGCTGCCGGTACATGTCAGGGCTGCTCCCTCTGTGGACTCTTTTCAAAAGTCCCTGAAAAAACTCTGGGGTTTTATTCCTGCTTCTGATAACTGATTGTTTCTCCTTGTGATTGGTTATGTACGTCTGAATATTTATACTTATTTATATATTTTTAGATCTATTGTATTTATCTTGATTTATAAAAAATTATATTACTAGGTATTTACTTGTTTTGTTCCGCTTCAGAATAGTAATTCTGACTACTATTTTTTTTTTTTAATCTTTTTAATTGCATCGTAACCCTCGTCACCTGTGTCTCCTCTCAACTACTCTAAGGTAGACTGGAAGAGATCCCTCCAGGGATAAGTCCGCCTTTGCTATTAAATTACCTATAAAATGTTTTGTATAACACTGTTTTTGAGAAATAAAGAATTTACATACATACAATACATACATACTACCGTTGTGGACTATTGCTTGAATCCCCTTCACAGTTTCGAAGGGAGCCCCGTGCCCCTCCGTGGGGACTAAGATATATGGGCTGATAATAAATAAGTACTTATTAATATGTTATTATGCCAAACTCTTGCCATGAGTAGGTCGCCATTGCCGTGAGAATAATTGATGATAGGTCCTCCGTATTTTATTTATTACCTACGCTCATAAGACTTGATAATTTATTCATAAGTAACTGAGTTTCACTGTAATGTAAATAAATAAGACTTTAAATATATAAAAGACTTTTATTTTCTATTATAAATCACACTAGCTTTTTCCCGCGGCTTCACTCGCGCAAAGAACTCTTTCAGTCACCCATTTCATTCTTGACCCCTTAGCGGATAATTTTCGAAAAATCGCGAAACACGTGTCCGTTTATTTACTTCTAGGTATTGTATATCCTGGCCAAGTTTCGAGTCAAAATGTCCAAAGAAATTGTTTTCTCCATACAAACTTTGAACCCCCATTTCTTTCTTAGTGGTTGCCTACGTCATAAAAGACCCTTTTTGCCAAATTTCAGCTTTCTAGGTCTAAGGGTTTGGACTGGGCGTTGATGAGTCAGTGAATCAGGGACCTCCAATTTTATACATATATAAGATTACTTAATGTATGTCGGGAACTCAGATGTAATGACTATAGACCGTTGAATCAAATTCAGCAGCTCGAGGAATGTCTTTATGTCATGAGTGTCAAAATGACAACGCCAGCAGCGGGCGAGCATTTGCGCGATGCCCTTGCGCAATCAATCAAGAAGTTTCACCGTCATCTAAGCAACGGGACGCACGAGTTTGTCGCGGGCAGTGCTAGCTATGCTGTCCACCCTAGCCCATTCGATTTAATGAGACTATAGAATGTAATTATACCTAATGTAAATTATAATTCAAAATGCTACTAAATAACGTCACACACTTTAAGCCCCACACTAGTTTTCTTTGTATCGTTGTGAGTCCCTTCATAAATATAAGACCTATTAAAACTAGTTGTTTATCTAAACTATTTATTGATAATCTTCTTCTTATATATAAAAATGAACTGCTGTTCGTTATTCTCGCTAAAACTCGAGAACGGTTGGACCGATTTGAATATACATATTTAGTTTTGAAATATTCGTGGAAGTCCAGGGAAGGTTTAACAGGGGAGAAAATATGTAAAAAAAGGCGTTACGAAGTTGGCCGGGTCAGCTAGTATATAATAATATTAGTAGTAAGTACCTATTTTTTTGAATTCCGTCACAGATATGTATCCCGCCAATTTATGTCGACTTTTAAGGAACTCACCGCGTAATTGTTGCGGCTTATTCCGCTCAAAGAAGTTTGCGCTAAGTTCACACTGGCTGTTTAGAGACTCACATGGCCGCAGCATTTTTTTTATTAGTTTTTTTTTTACATAAAACTCTTCACATCTGACAGCAATTCATTCCGGCCCTTAGGTGGGAAGTAATTTGTATGAGTTTTTCCCTCCCTATGGAGGGAAGCAGCATTTTCCATCCAATAATCAGATCAAAATAACACTACTTTCCGAGTATGAGAAATGAAAAAATATTTTCGCCTCCGCACAAGTTGGGCAGCTGATATGCGTTTATTTGGGAGCCGATTTGATGCTCTGCCTACCCCGATAGGGACTAAAGCGTATGTTAGTTGTTGTATATTAATTTAGAGAATTTCATACAGATTCCTAGGCAGTGGCGTAGCTACCGGAGGGCTAGACAGAGCAGTGCCCCGGGGCCGTCAAGCTCAGGGGGCCCCTCGTAGTCTTGACTTACAAACTATTAGATTGAACTCTAGTGAAAAATCTCACATTCGGTACCTATATAAATAAACCAGATTCCAAGAACGCGACTTATTTGAAAAAATAATAGTTAAAAAAAACTAAAAAAACACGCTTTTATTGCTAACCGAACTAAAAAGTAGAAAATAATTTTTAATTACAATCAGGATAATTCAATTCAGAGTAAAAAGCGTGGGGTGCTTGATGTATTGAATGTTAAAATTATTCTATTGACAACAATCTATGATGAGAGAGTTATGAAAATATTGTAAAATGCACCCCACGCTTTTTACTCTGAATTGAATTATCCTGATTGTAATAAAAAAATATTTTCTACTTTTTAGTTCGGTTAGCAATAAAAGCGTGTTTTTTTTAGTTTTTTTAAACTATTATTTATTTTCCATTTTTTAGTCCGCGAAGAGATTTATTAATCCTGACTATCCTAATCAGGATAATGGAAAAATTTTATCGGGTTATTGCATTGTCATCGGCCCTTAACACGTGTGCAAAGTTTCAAGTTGATCAAACGTCTAGAAACCAGTGAAAATTTGTCTCAAAGATTCCGTTACATACATACATACATACAACCCGAGCTAATAAAAGCGTGTTAAAAATACAGGGGAATTCCCAATTAACAAGTCTCGAACATCTTTGTTTGAAACTGCGGGGAACTCCCCTGTATTCTTAGGCTGGTTTCACAAGAGTACGACGACTCTAGATTACGACAAATCTGGAGTACTTACGTCGAATTCAAAACAAACGATTTTAAATAGTTTAGATGGGGCTACGCCACTGTTCATTGGGGGTAACTATTTATTAATCTGTGCTTGGGGACAGTCGTTCAGTTACACGGAGAGAATCAAAATTTCGCTAACTCATTTTAAGCCCCCCCCACCATGGATCTTTGTAAGTGGGAATGAGCTTTACGAATAAACCAGGAGACGTATTTTTGAAATGATAGAATTCATACAATCTTGAGAATCTCATACAAATCTTGTCAATTCGTATGCGTTTTGGAAGTCTTTTGTTTCAAAAATACGTCTCCAGGTCTCCAGGCTACTTACACGATATCTTCAGTAAGGCGACATCTCGATTTTTATTTTTATCGGTGATCAGGCAGGATCAAACAGGAATGTAAGTATGAAAAGGTTCATCCAAATGTCCCAGTAAGTGACATTCCGTAAAAATAAACAGCTTAGGAACTACCCAACAAGTCATCATTTGAACCGAGCGACGAACACCGCCCCGCGCCGATGAGTCACCCACTTATCGCGTTATTGTTACAATGAGGGCTTTCACATTCTTCCTTTTATGGTAATGGTTGGTGTTTTATCAAATCATGTTATGAATTCATTAAATAATTATTTATGTATTAAAAGCAGCCTCAGTCTTTTCGAAGGTTGCAGTCCAAGACTATCCTTATCTATACTAATATTAAAAAGAGGAAAGATTTGTATTTTCGTTTGTAAGTAACGAATAGGCTCCGAAACTACTGGACCGATTTCAAAAATTTTTCACCATTAGGATGCTACATTATCCCTGAGTAACATAGGCTACATAATTTTCCCGAATTCCCACGGGAACGAAGTCCTGTGCGGGATGCTAGTAATATTATAAACGAGAAAGTTTGTATGTATGGATGTTTGTTACTCTTTCACGCTTAAACGGCTAGACCAATTTTGATAAAATTTAGTTTAGAGGTAGCTGACACCCTGGTTAACGGATAGGCTACATCATTTTTCCAAATTCCCACGGGAACAAAGTCCCTGGCGAAAAGCTAGTAGAAGATATTTTTTATCTAATTTAGTGTTTAGGTACTGTTTACATACATGAATATTTCATGAATAAGCTATCTACATATACAGGGCTTTAGGTAAATATCTTTCAACCTCTCGGGTGGTTAATCAGTCCATGAAACTAAACAACTTTCCCAAGGAACATAGGTCAAAATACGAAAAAAATATTTGAGTTCCCATACAAACCTCATCAGCATATGGCGCATTTTGTATGGGAGATCAATTTTTTTTTTCGTATTTTGGCCTATTTTCCTTGGGGAAGTTGTTCAGTTTCATGGACTGATTAACCACCCGAGAGGTTGAAAGAGATTTACCTAATAACTAAAGCCCTGTATATGTATGTCTACACTTTTTAAACGCCTAACCTAGCGAAATTAAAAGAAACCAATAGTTAGCAACATTTTAATATATATTTTTATTCAAATTAATTCAATCATACATTACAGAATACTTGAATTTTAATGTACGTTCTTTATTAAAATAATAATTACAAAATAATCCTCATTGTATGACACAACTTGGCACTGTCCCTGTGCTTATTGATTCTAATAGCATTTTGCAATTAATCAGAGTATAAAAATAAGTTGATCTTATATTTTAAATTTATTTTGAGGCAATGCAAAGAGAGCATTTTTACAGCACAGCCTAATTGAAATATCAAACTACTGAATGCAATGAATATGGGGAAAATATGTTACGAAAGCTAATTTGGTGTCATTGCCAGGAAGATAATGTTATTAGAATTAAAAGATGACGTGGGTAGTGCCAAGACCATACACCCTTATTGGCATTATAATTATTACGGATATTATAAAAAAAAGTTACGCTAACTTCCACTTTCAAATCAATATTTTTCATTTTCTCTGTATTTAGTTACCATACATTTGAGCAACACACCACTTTCGTTTTTTTAATTGAAAAATATTTAATATATTGTGCTCTATGCTCATAAACACTGCATTAAAGCTATGTGGACAATTTTTTAAATTAACTACAATTAAATGCACCATTGGAAACCATTCCTCTTTACAATCCAGTTCTGTCTCTTAGCACTTTGTTGTGTAAGCAATACCCAGGAATATTACAATAATACTGATTCAATATATAAATTGGTACTTCATGCAATTTACAAACATAGTCAAAAAGTTCAACATGATTTTAATTATGAATAGTAACTATGCTATTGACTCATCAAAACACTAAATGTGTCATACTAATGAACTTATGTTATTGTTGCTGTAATTAAAACTTTAAGTTTGATAAATATAATGGGTATTATGCATACATTATTTATTCTCTGATGTTTACCTAGTACCCATCTCAACCCTAAATTGTGTAATATTGCCTACACAACATTTAAACATTCATACAAAGCAAATAAATTAATGTAAATAGAAAATTGATGTTTCAGTTCTATAAATGGAGTCACTAGACCTACAGAGTTAGGTACTCTAACATGTAGAGACTACTCTAAAGTAGGTCTACACCTAATATAAGTGTATACTGTATATTTTCAATCTACCAACAGAAAATGGACACGACTCGTTGAATAACTTTCTCTTTCTTCCTCTCTAAGAGTATTCTGTCACAATACCATCTGACATTTCGATATTACAGTCAATAATTCTGAGAGTAACAAAATGCAATAAAATTTAACAGTTACGATAGCGATTTCTCTATATATTCATAGATAAATATGCACCGGGAATGCTTTGGAACAATCCAGAACACTTCCGGGGCCCGTAAACATTTGAACAAGATTTACTCTTAGTTATGATTACAAACTACACATTAATTTTAGTTACATTGTGCCTCACTTTGAAACAACACTTTACGGGAAATGACCAATGACCATTAAATATGAAATAGCTATAAAAATTATGTATATAAAATACATCAAAGGTTGCCAATAAGATATTGCTTCTTAGCAATGGGGCGCCTTTTGTACCCTGACATAACTTTTGTATAAAATGTAACTGTACCATAAGGTAGGCACAAATAATTGTGTTGGAGTGCAATAAAGTATATTGTATTGTACTGTATTGTATCAACGATGCAACATCTGTTTTAGTTTCTTGTTTTTTAAATTTCAAGAGTGTAGAGATTAGTGTGCTCAGCAGTGAGAATGAATTAACACTAAAAATAAACCAAATAGATGACATAATGTGGTGGATAAAAGCAGGGCACAACATGAACAAAAATAATGTGTGAGTCAACCATGTACCTTACGCATATATGTACAGAGGCATGGAGCAGCCGCTGCGGCTCAGAGCGCAGCGGCAAGACATCATTGGCTCTTTAGTTCTTTACCAATTGAGTAGGAGACGAGCCGGGCCCAGTCGATCTTACTACGAGTAACCGGCAACTGTCGCCTTAAGGCTTTGAATGTGGTGTCGCTCATAGTTTTATAATTATCAGAAATAGCTGTCTGGTACGCGTTCTCCGCTTCACAGACGAGCCGCACGAATTCTTTCGCAGTTGCAGCTTCACCGGTCGCAACCAGCGGTGCCTTCACTTCCTTAGAGCTGACTAATTGTACGTTACCATCTTCATAGTAGTGGACTTGTACGCGGAGCATTCCCCGAAGCTCCGCGGCCCCCGCGCCCACTGTCAGCGACCATACTGATCTCCACCGGCCATTCCAGTAATTCTTCGGTTGAAATTGGTGATCTTCAATGCATGCCACCAAAGATACAGCACCGTTGTCGAGCGCGCGGCCTACAACTAAGCTCGCGCCATGCTTGTAGTGCATCGCTACGTAGCCCGTCAACTCCTCGTCCAGCGCAGCCCGCCACGGCTCCGCCACCTTATCGGGCTCGTACGACTCATATTCCGACGCTTCTTTCCGTAGGTGATCATACTTGAACGACCGTTTCGAGCGGGGATCGAAGAACCTCCCACCCCCGAGCTCATTATGGTCAGTAATCAGTGTATGGAGCTCCGAACCCTCAAGGCGAACGGGCGTTAGCTGGTCCTTATTGTACTGTGCGAACGCGCCACTTGCACCTTCTTTGAGAAGGCTGTCATTATTTAACAACACTCTAACATCGTTGAAGACCTCGTTGAACTCGCCAGGTGGCGAATGTAAGATGAAATCAGAAACGATTCTAACTTTTTCTTGATCACTGATCACTTCGTCACCGTCCGCCGCCATTTTTGATACTTTTTTGACACAATTTGACGTATCGCGGATGTGCAAAAGAAATGTGTTTAGGATTCAGAAGATTGCCACTCAACTATTATTTAGGAAGAGAGAACGCAATATAGAAATGTGTTTTTTTTTCCCTTACATTTGACTCATCGGGAACAAAAGATGGTGCGTTCAAGCGAAAGACTTATAAAAAGGCTCAAAGTACCGAAACCGAACGCACCCGCATGTATTCAATACCATTTACGGAGTAAATGTAAATGTAAATGTTTTACTTTAAAGTTTTTTTCAGTAATCCCATATAAATTAAAGTATGCCATAAAATGAATTTAAAATATCTAATCTGCTGTTTAGCTTTAAATACAAACAGTATTTATTTTAGTCAAATGTAAAACACATTGACTTTAATTAAGTACTTCTAACAACCTTCGTAAACAACTTAGCTTATATTGACAGCTGTGCGGGGTTATGTGTGTGTTGTGTAATCTTTTACGAAAAATCACTAAAAAATAGAAAAACATGAGCGGTTTACTGGCCTACAAATATTACGACACACCAGAAGGACATGATGTTTATAAAAAAGTCTTCGTTACGTCTAAATATGCTGCCATAACTGGGCTAGCTATGGGTTCGGCGGACGTATTGATGTTCTCTCATCCGAAAGGTTTCGTGCAGACAGTGGGTCGATTTAGCTTCTACCTTGGACCCTTGATTGGAATGGCTGCAGCGTTCACTGTCACTGCGAACGGCTTGCAAGGTTTCCGAGGAAAAAACGATGCGTTTAACTACTTTATGGGTGGTGTTGCCGCTGGGGCGATCGGCAGTACTTGGGTGAAGTCTGCGACAGCAGGAGTGCCGCTAGCGCTGATTCTGGGCGCCATCGCGGTCATAAAGAAAACCGGAGTAGACGACGGGTGGACTTTCTTCCCTGACCACAAAAATGCTACGCAAAGCGCTCGCTCAGTACGTCATGACTGGACGTTGGTAAAGGATATTGAAGAACTCAAGACCTGGACTACGAGTAAGTAGCTTTAATGTATTTTATTTTATAACTGGAGGATGCCAGGACTTTATTCTCTTGGGAATTTAGTAAAAACCTTCTATATTCCTTGCCTATGTTATGAAAGGCACCTTTGTGCCAAATTTTAGCTTTCTATGTTCGAGGGTTATAGCTGGGCATTGATGAGTCAACTAACATGACCCAGCGACCAATGAGTCAGCACCTGCAGTTGTATTGTATGTATTAAGAAGTCATGTACTTGTAGTAATTGACTGCATTAACTTTTATTCTCTAAAGACTCACAAAGCATGATTATGATGTGTGTATCAGAAACCTTAGAATAAACCAATAACTGTTCTGTTACCAGATTAATAGTTCTTCCCTATGAAGGATCGTAGACAACTCAAAATTGACCTTAATTTCTAGTATTTTTAAACAATATAAAAATCCTTCTTAAAAAACAGATAGTTAAACTTTTTCTACACAATTTATCATGATTATTTTCTCTTTGTTACAGAGTGAAATCCTACAAATATAGTGATCCGGAAGATCAAGTAGCATGTAAATAACTATTTATATTTAAGTGTTAAAAATAAATGTTTATCATAATATATGTTTCGTTTCATATTTACTGTCCATTCAATGTATGGCAATAGGTAACCTATCCAGGATATCAATCAGTTCACTAAACTCAAATTCATGCAAGCTAACATAGATAATTAAAATTTCTAGTAGTATAACGAGCTTTCATTGTCCATCTTGCTGGACGGGAACAGAGCTTTATTAGGAAATGAGATTTAGTGTTGCAACCAATAGAAGAAAGTATCGATAGTTCATTGATACTATAAACAGTATGAATATCGATAGTATCGATACTATTGAATTCTAATACTATCGATAGTATTAATAGTTTTGAATCAATACTATCAATAGTTTGGTCTGTCATCAATAGTATCGCAAACTATTGGCTATCAATATTCTTACTGTTTTTCAAGGTCAACTATCAATAGTTATGCAACACTAGAGAGATTGACAGTCAATCTTTAGTGTAGCTGACCTAGTAGACCTGCATGGTGGATTATTGTATATGGCCCTGAAGTAAACGGTCAGGGTAGATTAATAGTAGTGTCATACTGTTAGGTACACTATGGAACTGCTACTAAAAATTTGCTATCTCTGCCATTGAAAAGATAACAAAATTAAAACTGGTACTGCCAATTTGGCATCCTAATGGCGTGGCCGAATAAAATAGATAATGACCAAATAAAATCAGTTCTTGTTTAGTATCTTTTATTCCTTACAGCTAAAAACAACAAAATCAATAAGCAAATTCAACAAAATGCTACCTTAAATGTTAACATAGGTCCTACTTATCAACATAATAAATAAATATTTTGCTTACAACATCTCATAACAATAAAAAATATTTTTTTTGCATTTCATGAATAGGAATGTGCAGCAATGTAAAAATTACAAAATAATTTATGGTGCATATTAAACCATGTCATTTGAAAATACAAAAGTCAACAAAAAAACAAAATTCTGCCAGTAGAAATAGGTAAAACTCTTTTATTATGACCAGATATCAGAGGTCATCGGATAGGTAACAAGAGCCCCGGTAACAGAATGTCGCGAACTTTTCAATAATAAAATGTCCGGTGTGATCTGACTTAATATGCACTTTATTAATTACTTCACTGCTGTCACCTCTACAAATTGCTTTAACATCGAGAAAATTACCACAAAGCAATATTAGGCAACATGCTAAAAATTACTTTATTGGCACATTTAAGGACTAATAATAATTTTAAAACTACACAATTACAACAAAAAGATAAAAAAATAACATTAAATATAACAACAACAATAATACCAACAAAAATAAATACTTTAAACATAACTAACAAAATAAATGAGCATTAATATAAAACAAAATATAAAATTTGGCAAATCACTCTCTTAAATGCATGTCTACCGCAATCTCACACTCGTGCAAAATACTAGCTTACTTATCTTAAATACATCCAAGGTGCCTCAGTTTTCTTAAAATATGTTCAAAGAAAATTAGTTCTACAGAATTATTTATCAAAGAAAATTGGCTTCATTGCAAAAGTTCTCAAAGAAAATTAGTTTGACAGACCAAAAAAAATCAATCACCAAAAAAAATTGGTTTCATAGAAAAAAATGTCAATAGTTTGGCTGAAAATTGGTTTCAATATTTGTGTCAAACCAGTTTTCTTTGACAACTTTTTCTATTGTCAAAGAAAACTGGTTTGACGCAAATAAGGATCAAAGAACAGTTGTCAAAAAAAATTGTTTTCTCTAAATATTGTTCAGAGAAAATCATTTGATCTGAAAGTTGTAGGTATAGAGATTTGATCAACAAAAAAAACTGAGACACCTTAACTAATCTAATATTAAATTACTATGATAGGACACATCTTGTAGGAAATTGTAAAATGTATAATTTGGCTAACGCAGACTTCATAAATAGATAACGGACATTCACATCTAAGTAAATTACGTCTTGAGAAGGGATATTTTTATTTAACACATTGATTTATTGAGCTTTTTTTTGGGCCAAGACTCAGCAATGGGGGAAAGAGAATTTCAATTTTCATACATATAGGTGACGTTTAATTATAGGATGTAAATCAGCTCACTAAACAACTTTTCCCAAAGAAAATAATTATATTGCGTTCCATACTACTTGAGCGATAATTCACCTTTGTAACTTTGTGAGAAATCAACAATATTTTTTTAAAGATTATTATGAGAACCCTAAAAATAGACTAATTTAAAAGTCACCCCAGTAGAATACTACATTTTGTTAAACATATCTCAGTATACAGAACTACTCACGTATATTTTGTCAGATCTATTTTTTCTACATTCATTTTAGTACACTTTAACAAGATTTTGCCAAGTCCCTTCTCCGGTGCATATAAAATCCGATATTTTTAAACAACAATCAATAGAATTGTCTACATAAAGTGTTAAAAAAGCTTGGAAGTAAAACTTTGGCACTACAATCTAAAGTAAAAAAGAATAAGTTACCTGATTACCTAAAAGGTTATAAATTCGTATTTTTATTTTATTTTACTTTATAATAAAATTGTCTTCAAACTGAATGCAAATAAACCAGAAGCTCTAATAATGCAAAAAAAATTACATTCTCGAAGGAAATTCTATTTTTACAAGCTATATAGAGCTAAAATTTTGCATACACGTTTAGTTTGGATGACAATGCATTGTTAGCTAAGTGACGTTCTAAATCCAATATGGCGGAACGCCCAAGATGGCGGACTAGTTTTTTTTTTTACACTCCTATGTAAAAAATGTATCAAATGAAAGAGCTAAGAGTACGAAAAAACATGTATAAATAAAAGCTTGTTTTTAAACATGTTTTTGCAATGAAATTATTAATTTTATAATTACTGTATACGCGAAATTTCGACACGATTATTGGATTAAAGTATATTAAAAATAAATGACGAATCATAATCAAAATTATGACTTAAGATTCAAAAGAAAATATTGCAATTCTAAGCAAAGTTCAAAAAATATTGTAAAAAAATTTTATAAGATATCACACGACGTTCAATTACAGTGATTTTGAGATATATCTTTTACGACTAAAGAAGAAACGAGATCATTATTATTTGTCTGATTATTTATTTGTCCTTCCTTGAATTGATGGTCTAATAACCTCAGATATTTACATTGTGAAGTTATACCACTTGTATTATATTCATCCAAGATCTTTATTCATTCATTTATCTTTAAAATCTTTGTCCAAGTTCTTCGATCAAAGATCTGAAATATATTTGTGTAAAAAACGAATATGCGACTCACAAAGTGGTACAGCATTTTATAACTTTATAAAATCTCAAAACCACTGCAATGCTTCCCCATAGTTCCCATCAGTTCATTTCTTATTCTTCTCCGTCTTCTCGGGTTGTTCTTCAGCTTCCTCCACTTCGTCTTCCTCATCTTCTTCAATCTCTATTTCCTCTATTTCTTCAATTTCAATGTCTTCGTCCGCTTCTTCGTCGGAAAGATTGTCTTCTTTCTGTAAATGAACACAATATTTATCAATACTTTTATCAATATACTAGCTTACAGCCTCCCGTTATTACATTTTACAAGTTCACATTTTTTAATTTAAAAAAATCGGATATTTTTTAGGCTTAGTTTTCAGCATCAAAGTTACGCTTGTTTTTTCTCAATTTCGAAATCTTTGCCAATATTTATTTTATTTATTTATTCGAAACACAGAACAGAAAACAATCCTTATATGCTAGTGGTAGATACATGGTTTAGGTTTTTAACTATATTGAGTTCCAACAGGATGTGTTTACAGCATGGTTACATTTTGGAGGCGATCTTTCAGGCTTTCGTCTTACTCTGAGCTTGGTCTTTGGCCCCCAGTTTTGTGTATAAGTTTTTTTTATTATTATTATAAGATGGGTTTATAGCTCTTGACCGTAAAGGTCAAAGATGAGGTCGACGATGGAGCGAGTTAACCCAGAAAATGCCTATAAAGGCAGTGGTACTCTCACGCACCGACGGAACACAGCAAGCTGTTTGGCGTCGGACTTCGGTAGGAGGTTGGTCGCGAACCAGACGGCCCTTTACAGAGTCTACCACACCGCTTGAGACCATAGAAAAATAAGTGTCGTTGCCTGGGATTGATTACTAGGAGACAGGTATCATTTGTGTTTCCTTAGTCGCCTCTTACGACACCCACGGAAAGAGATGGGGTGGTGTTATTCTCAACCGATCACCACACGGTTAAAATCTGATCTCGGCATCAGCTAGCGGCATTAGTTTTGCTTGTATGGCCTATCTTGACCAGCAAGTCGAAGAACCGATCAGTGAGGTTAAGCAATGCATATAAGGACAGGGAACCTGATGGCAACCAAAGTGGCAATTTACCACGAGCGTTTCCGTGCTTCGGAAAGCACGTGAAGCAGACGGTCTCGGCCATTGTCGATTGACACAGTCATTAAACCAAGTCAGAGGCCATTTGGCGGTTTAAAAACTCTGACGCCAAGGTTAGTCAAATTCGCCACATAGTTGACTTTATCTACACGATAAGAAGTCGAAGAAAACTTTCTGGGCTGTGCTCTTCGGAGAGCTCGGCTTTTGGCCTAGCCAACTCTTTGACGAGTGCGTATAGTTAGCAGCCTCAGAGACGATTTTGTATCGATTGATTTCTGAGAAATAGTGAAGAAGGATTCTTTTTTTAAACATATATTAACTTTTTTTTTTTTTTTTAAATATTTATGGCCTGGTTACAGAGACCTTTAAGCCAAAACTTATTTAGTTTACATCACATCACAACTTTTAGAGTTTTTCAAAAGTATTTTTAATAAATTTGTAAAGCGGAATAAAGCACTTTTCCACTTTGAGTAAATCAGACAATTGGCGGGAGGAATTATTTATGTAGACTGTTATTTCACTCGCTAGAATCAGTCTTTGGATGGAATATGCCGGACACGAAAAAAGTAAATGATCAACGTCACACACTGCGGCTTGACATTTATCACATGTGCTGCTTGTTTTGATCTTCAATCTGTATAGGTGTGCTGGTGTGGTGGCATGTCCAAATCTTAGCCGATTTATGGTTGAAATAAAGTCTCGACTGGCCACTTCAAGCTTCCAGTACCAGGGCTTTGATGGTAAGTTCTGTTGAATACTGCCATACCATTTTCCTTTTCCATTCACGTCTTGATCTGTCTTCCATAAATTCTTCCAGAGCTCTTTAATATCTTCAGATATAGATGAATAACAGTCAGTAAACGGAACTTGTAGGGCAGAACTAACATCTAAAGAATTAATTCCCTGAAATGCAGTCCTGTCAGCTATTTCATTGCCAGTGATTCCTTTATGTGAAGGTATCCACATAAAGGATACATCAATACCTTTTTGCTGATACCCAAAGAGCATTTCTTTTATTTTAAAAACTAAATAATTACTTTTGAAGTGCTGTTTACTATTTACAAGGGATTGAATTAGACTTAAAGAGTCTGTAAGAATTAAAAAGTATTTACAAAAATATACATTTCTAATGCATTTAATAGCTTCTAAGACTGCATACGCCTCTGCCGTGAATATGCTACAGTAAGAAGGCAAAAGAAAGCTTTGAGCAAACTTAGTTTGTGGGTTATAGACAGCACTACGGACATGCGATTCTGTTTTGCTACCATCTGTGTAAAGTCTATAGTACTCTCCATAATTTTGTAAAAATATTAAATACTCTATATTGTTACTAACTTTGTGATCTATTATTTGTACAGAATTTATTAGGCTTTCATATGAGGCAGTGTAACATGGCCAGAGTGCATTTTTATAAATATTATTGAAATTATTTTTTACTTTCAGAAATATCTGACATAATGGAGGAAAATTACCAGATAAAAGACTACTTCCTGAAGTTAATGGAGAATTATACTGAAGCGAATGAGGTAAAATCCTTTTGATAACATTTTGATTGTTAGAGGCTATTAATTTAGAAGAAAATCTTTCTGCCAGATATAAGCGTCTAAGACAAAGTGGAGGAATATGTGCTTCAACCTCCATTGCTCGAATGGGGGTTGAACACATAGCTCCTAAAATGATTCTCAAAGCCTTGTTTTGAACTATGTCTAATTTATGTACATGACTACTATCTACATAAGCTAAGCAGCTATAATCAAAATGGCTTCTGACAATGGCCTTGAAGAGCAGAGTCAGTACCTTGGCATCAGCGCCCCAGGACACGCCCGCCAAACATCGCATAATATTCAATCCCTTCAACGAATTTTGTACAATATGTTTAATATGGGATTCAAATGATAATTTATTGTCTATTACAACACCTAGAAATTTGTGTTCATTTACTGTTCTTATAATTTCTTGATTATATATTACATTTAAGTTGGAGCTATCTTTGCTAAAAATCATTGTCCTACTCTTACTTGCATTGACATTTAAATGTAAAAAGTTTGAATAGAATGCATCCAGTTGACTTAGAGAATTATTTAAATTGATTATAGCTGTATCTAAATTCTTATTTACACTGTACAAGACTATGTCATCTGCAAATTGTAAAATATTTACATTTTCAGTATCAACATATTTACATATTTCACATGTGTATAAATTATACAGTAGAGGGGACAGTGTCGCTCCCTGCATTGTACCTTTAGATGCAGTCCGGGGTCCATATATAATGTTATTATGTTTAACATACAAAATTCTATCTATAAGAAAGTTATAGATCCATTTGCAAAGGAAGCCAGGTATACCTAGGCCTGATAAAACTTTAACTAAGATTGAAGGTTGTACATTGTCAAATGCACCGTGAATGTCTAAAAAGGCACACACAATTGACTCCTTATTTTTGGCATATTTCAGGTCAGCAATGAGGGAGACAAAACTATCTGTACAGCTTCTACCTCTACGGAATCCATATTGAAAATGTGGAATTATATTATTGGCTTCAACATACCAGTCAAGTCTGACTTTAATCATGTTTTCAAAAATTTTGCCTAAACAAGAAGATAAAGAAATGGGTCGATACGAATTTGGATCATCTGGAGGTTTATTTGGCTTAAGAACTGGGATTACACATTGAGTTTTCCATGACTCTGGAATAATTTGTTGAAGCCAAAGAGTATTAAGAATTTCAAGAAAGACTCTTTGAGCATTTGAGTCTAAGTTCTTAATTAAAATGTAGGGAAAATCATCTAAACCTGGAGTAGTGTTCCTACGAGATTGTAAACTACTTTTGAATTCTTGAAAAGAGAAAGGTTTAAGAAGAAATTGTGTATTGGAATCATCATTATGAAGGGTAAAAAAATAATCTAAGTTCTCAACTTCCATGCCCACAACTGATAGCTTATCTAAGAAAGGGCTAACAAATTCATTGCAAAGAGATTTATTCTTCTGTTTGATACCCTTGAACATTTTAATATAGTTCCAAATTTTGCTTATTGGTGTAGTTCTATTGAAGGTATCACAGAGACCCTTCCATCCATTTCTCTTTTCATCAGCTATAGTTCTCTTTTTGATTGCATCTAAACGTTTGTAAGAGTAATAATTCTGTAAGTTAGGGTTAGATCTGTAAAATTTTCAGGCATTATAAGAGGCTATAACAGCCTGCTCACATTTTTGATTCCACCATGGGGCTGGTGGTTTACTTACAAAACCATTAGTTCTAACAAATTTCGGAACACATTCCAGTTTTAGACTATTAAGCCGTTCACAAAAGCTATCATATGACTGTAATGGATTTTCCTCACTCACAACTAAGTCACAAAAATAATTTTTAGATAGTTGATTGAATCTATTCCAATCAGCTTTTTTATACAAAATTTTTTCTGTTGGAGGATTAACTAGATATCTGTCCACAGCTAATGTAATATCTGTGACTGTAGGAAAATGATAACTACCCATAGTATCATCATGAACTGTCCAGGTACAAAGAGGCGCTATTATAGCGCTTGAAAAAGAGACGTCAATGGCGGATGGGTTAGTATTAGGATAATGTGTAGTAGTAAAAGTTCCGTCATTTAAAATACATAAATCTAATTCATCAATTATATCGTATAACTGCTGTCCACGTCCTTTAGTGGACAAGCATCCAAAAGCAATATGGTGTGCATTAAAATCACCAGCCACAAATATGGGTTTAGGGAGGTCTGCAATTATGTTACGCAATCTACGTATTCTTATATGACCACTTGATGGAGGACAGTAAACACAAAGTAAAGTTAAGTCACCACATTCTGTAGACAGAGATATAGCTATTGTTTGAATATCCTCATAAAAACTTGTTTGTAAAAATTTATATTTAAGATATGGTTTGATAAGAATCCCAACACCACCATGTTCATTCTTCGCATTTTTAAAATAAAAATTGTAACCAGAAACATGGAAAGCTTGGTTGTCTTTCAACCATGTTTCATTCAATAAACATATATCAATATTTTGTTTTTGCAAAAAATCAATTAACAGAGGTTTTTTACTTCGCACACTTTGTACGTTGAATTGTGCTATACGTAGTTGTGAGTGTGTGTTAGGAGGAATATCCATTATGATAGATTTTTAAAAAGTAATTCTTTGATGAACTTTGTAGTGATTGGCGTGTCATC
The DNA here is from genome assembly GCA_949987775.1 of Aproaerema taeniolella. Taxonomy (NCBI): domain Eukaryota; kingdom Metazoa; phylum Arthropoda; class Insecta; order Lepidoptera; family Gelechiidae; genus Aproaerema; species Aproaerema taeniolella. The sequence goes on along the minus strand of OX465261.1, from coordinate 1,095,421 downwards.
ATTCTTATTACCCAGCTCCACTAAAGTTTGGACTATGGCCATTGTGAAATCATTATTGTTCACCAACAGAGACCTAAGGTCTTCCATCTTCAGTGCAGCTGGTTTATTTACAATTTGTACAGGGGTAGGTTTATTTACAGAGGGTTTATTTACAATGTTTACAGGGGATTTATTTACAATATTTACAAAAGAGTTGGTCTTTTTGGGCTTGGTGTTGTTAATAGGCAGAGCAGGGAATTCAGAGTCATATTTTGTGTTAGTAACAGAAGCATAAGTAATTTTATTTTTTTTTTCTTCAATTTTCTTCATTTTTATAGGGCAAGATTTTGAAATTGCTAAATGGGGACCACTGCAGTTTGCACAGCAAAGGTCATTAGGTCTATCGCAAGATTTGTAGAAATGGTCACCTCCGCAACAGCTGCACCGCTGTCTGCCATTACATACTTTAGCAGAGTGATTAAATTTTAGACATCGGTAGCACTGTTGCAGGGGTGGTACGTAGTCAAAAACTCTATAAGAGAATAAATCATATTGTACAGTTTCAGGTAGAGAATTTGATAAAAATGTAATACTGACTGTTTGCAATGGAAGTCGTTCTTGATTATTAACTTTTTTTGTGAATCTCCTGACTGCAATTATTTCAAAATGGGAAGACAGCTTTAAAAACAATTCCTTGTTGGAGATATTGGTTGGGACAAAACGAATAATCCCAGTCTTTTCAATTTGAGCCGCCGGTATAAAAGCCTTCATATTGTGTTTTTTTAGGAATGCATTGTTGTTTATAAAATTATTTGCCGTAATAAACTGTTTGAAGACGACTGCGATTTTATTTGCATTAACTCTATGTATTGCCACCACACCTTTAATTTCATTACTAAAAATGTGATTTAAGTAAATTGGGCTCTTATTTCCCAATTTGTCCTGTCCTTCGCTCTGCACAAAAACTTTAAATTCAGATTGTAGTGAATTTTCAGGATACAGTCTTTTATATTCTGGTTTGTAATAAGGAAGATATTCCTCACCGCCATGATGTCCATCGCGAGTATCACTCTCACCGTCATTGTTCAGCGTCCGTTTTCGCTTTTCGGGGTTGGGGGCAGCGCCCCCACCCCCTTCATCACCATCCATTTTCACGAAACTATACTAAAAGTGCTTTTATTTACAAAATATTCACAAATAATAATGAAAAAATTAAATTTTAAAGTTGAGGAAAAATATTTCGTCTAATCCGTTCAAATTCCCGCCAAGGAAAAAACATATATTAACTTGATTAAAATTCCAGCCCGTTTCTTTGAAATGACCATTGCAAAAATCGTCAAGTTAGCAGCCTCACCGATATGCTGTAATATCTCGAAATGTATTGAATCACTATTATTGAAAGTTCGAGAATTTTTTTATTTTATTTTTTAAAAAAAACGCTTCACACTCAAAGGCCCACATTAAGGTTTTCCCTTGTGTCGTGGGTCCCTTGGAACACACAAAGACGGACACAAACACCCATGACCCGAGAACAAACATCTGCTTTTTACACAAATATTTGCCCGACTGGGAATCGAACCCAGGACCCGCCGATCGAGAGGCAGCGTCACTACCACTCGACCAAACCGGCCGTCGACAATATACCAGCCGTATTAGAAGTCACTATTTAATCAGTTTTTTGACATATAAGTCAAGCTGGTACGAGCTGTATTTCTTAGTGTGTCTGTCTGCTACATAGACGTCAAGCTAGCAGCCTCACTAAGAAGCTCGAATATTTTTTTAAATACAGTATCAATATTTATATGCTTTTGTCACTATTTATCACTATTTAGTAACTATTCTTTGACATAGCCAAAACCATCAAAATCGTCTCTGAGGCTGCTAACTATACGCACTCCTTTCTGACATATTGTGCAAGCCTTATACAAGTGTGTCAGATCGACGTGATTTTTGCAATGGGATAGTTAGAGCGCTAGAGAGTGACATAAGCGAAAGAGCTTCTTAATTTTTTTTAAATGTCAATATAGTGAGGCAGTAACGAGTGTTAGGTACTGGTCTACTGATATTTTTAACCTCCTATAAAAAAAGAGGGCGTTATCAGTCTGACGTGTGTATCTGTGTGTCTATATATTTATGTATCTGAGGTAATTTCTTGTATATACCTCTTTAATTCTTTTTTTTTTTCTCTGTTAATATTTTATATTTTACATTACATAATTTATCTCTAATAAAGCATACGATGAATAGGTGCGTTTCGAATGCTCTGGGTATTGGCAGAATTATCAGCGTTGCAGCTCTGCTGTAACATTAAGCTGAGCCAAAGCCCATTCACCGGCACAGTACACGACTCTCTCTCTCTAACCTGTCTGATTACCTAATTTTGTACTTGTTTGTGTTGTGTTCCATGCTCAATTTATTTTTGTGAGTTGTAATGCTTTACGAGTATGTTGATTGTTCGTGTGCTGTGATTATGTGAATAAATGTTTTTATCTATCTATCTATCTATGTATCTGTATGTCTGTGTATGTAGTTTTTTGTTTGAAAGTTTTTTTTTATTTTTTTTATTAAAAAAGGGTTCGCTCTTGACCACAATCTAGCCCAAGGGCAAAGAAGACGTAATTGAGATGGTTCTCAGCTATATTTGACCAAAAGGGTTCAGCAGTTTAAAAGTTATAATCAAGCGAATGTCAGAGGTGATATTTTTTTTTTTTAAACTATTTTCTGTCTTCTTGTCTCTTCCATTACCTGACTGCAGTAAATGGTCGTTCATTCAAGAACGAACCGCTTGCTATAACCTACTAAGAAATGTAAGAGTTATAATATTGTGTAATGACATACCTCGGCGGCTGGCTGCGTCACTCCACTTGCCGTCGTGAAATCATCCACTGTAGATTCTGTAAACAATACATAAAGCTTTTTTAATTTATAGAAGGGTTAACTCTTCACCTCAATCTTGACCAAGGTCATAGATGAGGTCGACGATGGAGCGAGTTAACCCAGAAAATGCCTATTAAGGCACTGGTACTCCCACGCACAGACGGAACACAGCAAGCTGTTTGGCGTCGGACTTCGGTAGGAGGGTGGTCGCGAACCAGACGGCCCTTTGCGGAGCCTACCACACCGCATGAGACCATAGGACGACACCTCAGATTCAGAGCAAATTGAGCTTTACAGGATATGGGCAGATTTAAAAGTCGTTAACGAAACTTTAGCGGTCGATTCTCTCCACAAAACTGAACATCTTTCTACAATAAAAAAATCACAGATTTCGTGCCTCACACGACTATCGAGCACATTTTTTTTTCAAGTTTTTATAGAGGCTTCAGTCATTCTAGATGACCATGCCAGCCTCATAGGATCATTCTTTTAGTTTATTACAATGACCGTTCGAGGAATCTATACAGCACTGCTCGCTCCGACAGTGGGTTGGACAGCCAGCAGTTGAGCTGTCCATTATGGGCATTAACTGATCCTATATACCTCTGTCTCAGATCTGCGTTCCGGACACACTCCAGCAAAATATGCATTAAATCATCAATTTTATTGCACTCTAAGCATAATGGGGAAGGTTTAATTCCCATCATGTGGTAGAACTTATTTCCCGGAATGTGTCCAGAACGCAACCTAAAGGCGGAGACCAGGGATTTCCTACTGAGGCTGGCACCATCGAACCTTGGGGTCCAATTGACATTGTCTTGAAAGGTTCTGTACCAGACCCCAATACCTTTCTCCGATTGTTCCCCAAAATGGTATTCCCATTTTTCTAAAGATTTTTTTTTTGAAGCTTGGAATCAGTTCCCAGCTATAAGGCTTGGAATCCAGCACAGAACCATCCATTACAGCTGACATCGAGCACATTGGAAATGAATCTACGGAATTCGAAAAAATGTCGTTCTGACTTTTTGACTTTTTTCAAAAAGGTTAGGTTACAGGGCAAACCCTTAACCCGATCATTTTTGTTTTAGGCTCTAATTGTAGCTGACTAAATTGTCCAGAGGAGTTTTCCTCAAATTTTTGATATAATTCTTCGTTTCCAAAATATCGAGCGCCAAAATAAAAAATTTGGAAAAAAAATTGAAAAAAAAATTCTCACTATTTCGGCCATAACTTTTTTCGTTTTTGACTTTCTCCAATAATTATTTTTGCACCTTACAGCTCGCATGAATACGCGTCTTTTGAGTTTTTTTTAAATTTCATATCTTCACAACTCTCTGAGATATAAGGGATCGCACTTTTTCGTGAAATCGGAGCCTACACTGGAGCGAACGAAAAGACATTCCAATGTCAGTTTAAAAAAAATGTTTTGCTGAATAGTGTATGTTACCTAGTTCCCGGTCTGGTGTGTCCCGGGGTTCATCTTGTATTAGTGATAACGTCATTTTCCCGCTCACTACCATCTGTAAATTAAAAGGTAAAATTATAAATACGTGCACGGTCCGCGACTTTACTTACAAGAAATAAATGTTTAAAATGATCCTTATTAATATATGAAATACTAGCTTTCCGCCCGGGACTTCGTTCCCATGGGAATTTAGGAAAATTATGTAGCCTATGCGTTAATCCAGGCTGTCAGCTCCCTCCATACAAATTTTATTAAAATTACTCCAGCCGTTTGAGCGTAATTAGAGTAACAAACATCCATACATACTCACAAACTTTCGCATTTATAATATTAAGATCCAAAAATGTTTGATTAACATACACACTCACAGACCTATATCGAGATAGACGAAAAGCTCGCTTCAAACGTATGAGAACCTAGCGTGTCGAATTTTTCGTCACGAGCGAGATTTAGTGATTGGATATCAAGACAGCGTGTAAACAATTCAAAGGCGCTTAATTAAGTAAAATAATAATGTAAATCCGGTTAAAATCGATTATCATTTACGGCATAGGTCTCAAGCGGACTGACTTAAGTCCGACAAAACTGTGACCGTGAGTCTATCTCGATATAAGTATGTGTACACACTACAACGCAACAACAACAATGAAACAGGAGGAATTAACAACAAAAAATGAATAAATAAAAGATGAAATTAAAATAAAATTAGTAGGATTTATCTCATTCGTTCGTTAAACTATGGCATTGCGTTTTTTTAAACATCTTACCGGCGTGTTTTTGGTTCGCGGCGCACTATCAGCTCGGTCCACGAAGTCAGCCACCAGAACGCGGGACTGCTGCGGGATCTCCGTCTCCAGGAATATGGACTTCACCTCCTCAGCCTCGTGCTGGAGGCACCAGGAGACCATGAGATCAAAGCATTGGAAGTTAGGGGAGTAGGTTTTAATAAGCAAGTAAATGAGGGTTATGAAATGATTTTACGTTAACGAACATTGTGGAATGGTCGCCATTTTATCCGTTCAGGTGGCGAAATTGAGAACTATCCTTTCATACATCTAATGACGGCTGCTTTGACTGGTGACGCCACCGCCAACTGAATTTTCATTAAAAACTTTACGTTGGTTGGCGGTGGCGCTGCTGGTCGGGGTGGTTGTTAGTAAGTATATGAAAATTAAATAGTTCTTAATTTCGCCACCTGAACAGATAAAATGGCCTCTATTCCATCGACACACAAGTTACAGAATCGGGGACCTGGATTGTAACGGCACAAAGAGACAGTATTGGATTCACTTTTTTATAATTCGTTTCTTGACTAAAAAAAGATTTTCAGTAAGTCTTTCTATAACATTCGCTAGCTAATTTAAAAACTTATAAAATTTAGCATAACACATGTGACAATAAGACAGCGATTTAAGCTATTTAGTAAAATATACTTACCTGCTTAAGAAATACATTCTATCACATGTATCATCCTAAATTTACACAAATATTATTACGATTAGACAACACGTCAAAAGGCAAATTGCATTACCATCTTTTTTTCTCCGGGAGAGGTTGAGTCAATTTGAAATTTTGCAGAAATATCTAAGTTTCCAAATCATCAGAATAACACAGACACGGTAAGAAAATCGCGTGTAAAAGTATAGTTATACATATAAAATAAAAAGTTAATAAAGGAGGTGTTTGTGTTTCTTTATGTATGTTCCAAGGGATGAAAGGGAAACCTTAATGTAGCGTTTATTTTTGTTTATTTTTATTTATTTTTTTATTATTAAAAATACGAAGTATTAATGTGCTATATAGTGCTATAAATTTAAAGGATAAGCTTTAAATTAAAATATTATAGTTTACATTTATTATTGAATTAAAAATTTTAATAATTTATTTATTTTTGTAATTATACTTTTTTTATAAATAATTTTAATGAAAGTAAAATTTTAAATAAATTTATTTTTTTATAAAAAAAAATATTTTAATTATAAAAATAAATTTATAATGATAAAATAAAAGAACGAAACACATTATTAGTTTTATAGAACACCATGACAACAATAGTAGTCTAACAAAAGCAATTAGTCTACACTACATAGACATGTTAGAACTAAATAAAACTACTGAAATAAACTAAAAAGGTTTATTTAAAAAATACCATTAATTTACTTGTATGTAGGCTTTTGGCATAGATGCTAATACTTTAAACATTAACATAGTGCGACCGAACATTTTTTTTTTTCGTTATTTTTATGCGAAAAGTAAATTATAGTATATGGAATGTACTTAAAGGGTATGAGGTAGATTAGATGCATAAGATGTGTTTTTAGATTTAAAGAAATTGAGTGACTTCAAAGTTAGTAGTGGAGTTTGTAAGCCTCGTATTTGAGTGGAATTGTTCCCTTCTTCCGACAAGCAAATCATTTTGAACACAGTTAGTAGTCATCATCAAGAGTTTTTTAAGATGTGGAGGGAAAAAAAAAATTGCCCCAGGGGGCTGTGGGGAGGGGGTGAATTATGCTTCCGCCGCGCTTCAAACAAAAAAAATACTACGGTTCCAGTTATGCTACTAGGACATGTGTGGTATCGTTTTTGTATAAAAAAGGACGTACAATTCATTTTTGAGACATTCTAGAAACATTTCCATTAAAAAAATGGTAAATTTTCACAAAAAAGTTGATTTTTCTAATTTTTCTTATGTTTATTTTTCTAATCAACCGTAAATAACTCGAAGAATTTTAAATTCATAAGATAAAAAAAAAAATGTGTAGGAAGGTAAATTTTATCTGCTTTAAAAAAATATATTTAACATAGGTACTTTCTACACAACAACTATAAGGAAAAAAATCGGAAACGCGCGTCGACAAAGTTAACGAAGACCAGTATAATAAGTAAAAACTGCTAGTTGCTGGTGATCGCTTTATTATAGCATAGGTAGGTACGATAAATAAATAAAAATTTGAATTTTAAAGTAAGTAAATACGTTTTTTATTTGACCCTTGTGTACTTACTTTAAATATTACAACAAAATATACCTATTTCTATACCTACATCTTAGCATCATAAAATAAAGCCACTATTTAAATAACTACGTACTTACCTAATAGCCATCCAATCCTGATAAGTACCTATCTACCTTCCTATTTTTTTATTGGTGTAAAATATACGACATACCTATGTCTATGTACCTATATGGTTGAGTTTTTATATATTTTTTTTATATATTAAGAATGGGTTCGCTCTTGACCACAATCTAGCTCAGGGCAAAGATGTGTTCGAGGATGTAGCGAGCTCACCCAGAAGAAGCCTATTCACTCGTACTTTAAAGATATTTGGGTTGTATGAACTCGGAAATACAGACGCCGGCAGGGAATTCCACTCCCTGGCAGTGCGAAATATAAAAGATGAAGAATAGCGCTCAGTACGTATCCGAGGGATCTCGACAAGATAAGGGTGGTACCCCGCAGTGCGTCTGGACGTCCGATGGAAAAAAGGGGAAGGCGGAATGAGCTCATGTAGCCTCTGAGCACACTCTCCGAAGTATATCCTATAAAAAACACATAGGCAAGCTACTTTGCGTCTATGAGCTAGGCTTTGTAGCTTATCCTTAACCAGCTTTTTATCACCAATAAGCCTCCTGTATTTTACTGTAACTGTGCGTTTGGTTTGTTTTTGTTTTCCCTCCCCCGCACGCGGCGTTCATTACGCGGCTCGTCTCTCTAACGAAAGCAACATTTTTTCAGTGCTTAGATTATCTCATCCTGTTGACCACCTACATTGTCATTGAAACAAACAGGCTAAACAAGGGTGTACCCTTTTTTGCAGTTGCATTTAATTAATTCAGAGCACGACGAGGATGTCTCAGGAAGCGTTTTCCAAAAAGGTTGCCACAATCCTTGCTCTTTGATCCAGCCCCAATCAGGGGGCTCAGGAATGGTCGGACTCTTATTGAGTGCCTGGCTCCAGCAATATACCTGGTAACAAGCACGTTTAATGTGCTGGTGCAGAGCTCCCTTGATTTTTTTCGTGAATAGCTCTTTTCTTGCCTCATTGACAGTCGCCATTTCGCTGGTTCGGTCATACATAAGAACAATTAACCGCTCCAATAATAGTGAGGACTCCTGGCTGATACTGGACGGCATAAAAAGAAGTTCAGTAAAAGCAGCGTTAACATCAGTAAAGGAAAAGATTTCCATGTCTCCCAGGTCCATTTTCCTATGCCGGCAAAGGTAGAAACAGTATCACAGCCAGTTAGCACGTGGAATGTGGGCAAATTAAGGCATTGTGGGTGATTTAATGCCGCAACCATTTCATGGATTGCTATATACTGGAAACTTTCCCCAACACCAAATGCGATCCACAGCTCTTCAGGCATAATTTTGTCGAAAAATGACACAGCCAGTACTAAAACAACTGTATCCACAGTTCGGATTACTACTTTTTTACACCCTTTTTCCACAGAATCGGCAGTGTAAAAACAATCGAGCTTTTCAACAAGTCTGATTTTGTTCCTGTCCGTAGTTGACCTCCACTTGACAACGACGGTGGTGCAGCGTAATTTTCAAAAAAGTTTTCCATATCGCCATTCCGGACTTGGCAAGAGATATAAAGCCGCGAAAAGAGCGAACAATCGCTCTTGTGGGCGGCAAGTTGTTCCTTATGTTTGGATTTATTTCTTACGGGTGGTCTGCTGAACAGTGGTAAGTTATTCTTGGGAATTGGTTTCGTAATTGGCGTTGTACATTGTTCTAGCCTGTTTGTTTCAATGACAATTTAGGTGCTGGGCGGTGCAAGTGCACAAAAGCTGCACTTATATGTACTGCTCTGTGCTTTTGCGCTGGAGATTGTTAGAAATTTAAATTTTGTTTGATTGACATAGGTACAATAATATTTATTCATTATATTTTTTATCACACATCTGTGTTTAATTATTTATAAAGCTTTTATTCATGCTACCCACGTGTTACATCTAAAAAAGAGGTAAATACTTATTTGTTTGTTCGCTGCCAAGCCAAGGGTTTATTGGGCGAACTGAAATTAGTGAACCAATTAAAAAAAATATTACACTGGATAGCCAATCTATCCCGTTATAACATAGGCAACTTTTTTCTCGCGGAAAATCTTCTCATTTTTTCATCAAAAACCGAAGTTGCACAATAAAACAAATTTTTAACTAAGAATACTTAATTAAATTTAGCGTACGGCTAAATGCGAAATGTATTTAAAGCAGTAAGGTCGATATTCGCACAGATCAGCAGTCCTCTGAGTTGTACCTGGAGCGCTTTGGTTGCTGAATGGCAACGTCAGCCGTGGCTAGTTTCGACGCCGCATAACGTTTCCGATTTTTTTACTTATAGTAATTGTATGACAGGTACCCATAATATATACATCATTTTGAAGCAGATGAAGTGTACTTACATTTATAATTTTTCTCATTCGTATTAATTTTCAATTTTATGAATTATTTACGGTTAAATAGAAAAATAAACATATGAGTTTTCATATTTTTGTTAAAATTGACTACTTTTTGTATAAAAATGTTTCTCAAACGTGTCAAAAATGAATTGTACGTCTTTATTTCACACAAAAACCATACCACACATGTCCTAATAGCATAACTGGAAATGTAGTATTTTTTTTGATTGAAGCGCGGTGGAAGCATAATTCACCCCCTCCCCCCAGCCCCCTGTGGGATTTTTTTTTTCCCTCCACATCTCAAAAAACTCTTGATGATGACTACTAACTATGGTCAAAAAGATTTGCTTGTCGGAAGAAGGGAACAATCTTTGCACTAACTAACTCTACTATAGCGAACATTTAGGATGTGAATCAGCCTAGTAAGCTGAACAACTTTCCCCAAGAAACATAGATCGTGTGGTGATCGGTTGAGAATAACACCACCCCATCTCTTTCCGTGGGTGTCGTAAGAGGCGACTAAGGAAACACAAATGAGACCTGCCTCCTAGTAATCCATCCCAGGCATTACACTTCATTTTTTTCTGAATCTGAGGTGTCGTCCTACGGTCTCATGCGGTGTGGTAGGCTCTGTAAAGGGCCGTCTGGTTCGCGACCACCCTCCTACCGAAGTCCGACGCCAAACAGCTTGCTGTGTTCCGTCGGTGCGTGGGAGTACCAGTGCCTTTATAGGCATTTTCTGGGTTAACTCGCTCCATCATCGACCTCATCTTTGACCTTTATGGTCTAGATTGAGGTCAAGAGTTAACCCATCTTATAATAGTAATAAAAAAACAGGTAGAAAAACAAAAAAAATTCGCCTCTGCAGATTACCCCAGAATGTTCATGTATGCTTTATTGTAATGATAAGTGATAAGATAAAGGCTCACAAGTGTGAGAATGAGAAATATAAGAAATCAAAAATTATTTTTTTTGGGTTTTCATATGGGTTCTTTTGGTAAAAAAAAAAACAGTTTTGTGAGGAGATTCATACCCTAAATTTTCGCTAGTTTAAAGTCAGCTAATCTCACATCCGTAAAACTCACTATTTTATATAAGGTCCTAATTTATTAGTGACTTTCCTTCAAAGACTTTATTGTATAGGTTAATAGTATTCCAAAAAACAACATAAAATTTAATTATCTTAAAATAAAATTTAGCAAAAAAAATATAAAAAATAATTTTCCATTTAAAGATAAAGGAATGGTTCTCTATCACTTGAAGCCGGCCACTCCCCGCTCGCCCGCTCTACTACTGCCATTATTATTTACGTTTGAATGGATGGGTTTATTCATCATAGTAATGAAAAAATATCATAACAAATTTTTTCAAGACCTTTTCAATTTAATATTATGCCTTTGTTTTTTGACTCAAATGATATATTTTGACCTACACAATAACGTGTTAAAAGGAAAGTCACTAATAAATTAGGACCTTATATATTTCAAACATTGATATTAAAATGATTACATGAACTGTTTAGATCATTATCTTATGAGATTATATTAAAATGATCAAATGATGAATAAATAGATTGTTAAAATAATCAAGAATCGACTGTCAGAAGAAATACAATAAATATAAAGGATGACTATTAAAGTAGTCTGTGTTAAGTGGGCAACGAAGTTTGAAATTTCTAAATACTGAAGCTGAGCTCTTTTAAGCGATTATTTGAGACAGATATTACAGAATAACACCTACATAAAGTGAACTGATGTCAAATGAAACAACCTTGGATTTTTACATATTGTACTCACATATACATACGTATTCTTACGTATAACTCCTACCATTTAGCGATGAATCCACAAATGTCAATAAAAATGTCATCTATTTCAATGGTTCTGAATTTTACTTTCACAACAATGTCACAAAAACATATCAATAATTTAAAAGTCCAATCAAATCCCGGAATTTTTGGTTACGCCCTTCGATCAAGTATAAAAAACTAGATACACAATCCACAACAAAAAAGCGTCCTCACTTAATGACCGCCCACTTGACGTTTTGGTTTGTCTTTTCGTTCAGTAGCATTCGTGCGTTCCGAGAGTACGTATTGTAGTTCGGTCACTATTTCGTTTTATTTTGTATGGAACTGTGTATTTAGTTTTTTTATAGTAGATTAAAGGTTACGCCACTTATTACCATGCGAATGAAGTCGCGGATAGATAATTAATTAGTCAAGAAATATGAAGTGATTTCAATTTTCCCATTAAACAAATTGGTTTTTCATACTAAGGCAATTCATTGATCGCACAAGTTTCGTGGAGGGATGATTTTTTTGTTTTTTCACAAAATTCTGAATAAGATTTTCTTGAAAAGTTGTTTAGTTTAGTGCGCTAATTCACACCTTTCTGCTAACCAATCTAAAGTTACCCAATATAGTCTTGATCGACGGGTCCTGGGTTCGATTCCCAATCGGGGCAAACGTTTATGTAAAAAGCAGATGTTCGTTCTCGGGTCATGGGTGTTTGTGTCTATCTTTATGTATGTTCCGAGGGACCCACGACACAAGGGAAAACCTTAGTTTGGGCCTTTAAGTGTGTATAATTATTAATATACCGTAGTTAGGGGTTTGTAATACGCAATCTATTAATCCAAAGTTGTTCCACCAAACGTCAATCATAAATAGTCTGCGTGATATGAACTGTGAAGGAGGCGTGCCTCACCCGCGGGGCCGGCGGGGGCTGCGGGGTGCGCGGGGCGGGGGGCGGCGCCCGGCACGCGCCACCGTCCATCGAGTGGGTCGTCACCTCCATGCCTACCACCTAAGAGCAGCGTCGCTTTACCACCACATTTTTAACAGCCCATATACGTCCCCTCCCCACCGAGGGGGACGAGCCTCGCTTCGAAACCCGAAAGGGATATAAGGAGAATTTTCTCAGACGTGCGGGTTTCATCACGATGTTTTCCTTCACCGCTGAACAAGTGATAATTAATGAAAAATCCGTACATAAATCCGAAAAGACGAATTTAGTGGTACAGGCCCGCAACAGGATTTTAACCCAAAACCTTCCGATTACAAGTCTAGCTCATTAACAACTGGGCTATCACCGCTCTTACCACCACGTACTAGGCAATATATGTATAGCAGATAATATTTTGGAAATTAAAAGACATAGGTGCATGTATCTTACACGCTGCGAGGGAAAGAAAAACTTAGAATGTGTCATCTGCTTTCCAGACATATTGTTGAAACCAATGGGACGCGAGGATTTTGCGAAACCTATCACCATAATACTCAAATCCTTTATTGTCTAACTTTTTACTTCAACGCTAATTAGCTAATCCAGGGTAATCTATAATTGGCTATGTTTACACATCAACACGGTCTAGGGATATTGCACGATTTTTCATACAAAGAGTCTGTTTGAGAAGCTACAAAAGCATACTTCTGATACATGGAGCGCTATAATTTTCAGACGAGCAGCTAAACCTGAATTTTCAATTCTAGTTCATAAATTTAGTGTTACTAGAAAGTTATGAAAACGTGTAGAAAATGAAAAAAAAATGCGTAAATTCGACCATTTTCATACAAAAAGCAGGCAAAAAGTGCATTTTCGTTTTCGTTTCCGTCACGTTTTCACAAATTTTAAGTAAAAAAAAGTTAGTGACTAGAATTGAAAATTCAGGTTTAGCTCTTGCTCGTCTAAAAATTATAGCCCTCCATGTATCTCAAGTATGCTTTTTAGCTTCTCAAACAGACCTCTTTTGTATGAAAAATCGTGCAAGATCCCTAGACCGTTTTGATGTGTGTGTGTATATTACCCAAGACGTTACGTTTTAAACTTTAACAATATGTTGTGGATTACCTTCGTATAAATAAATACATAAATAAATGCCATCTAATAACCCTCGGATTATATTTCAAACGTGGCGTAAAGTAACCCCTGGAACCATTTATTGCTCATACATAATTCAGACATCTAAAATCTATTCAAGGTCAAAACTTGGAACTACCTCTCCCTATTTTAATTTAATATGCTTCATTCAACTACTTTTTAAACTTTTTTGTTGCAAACTACAACATCTCAGAACGTCTACTGTTCTACTAGATTTGCAATTAAATACCCATACTTCAATTCGTTATTGTTATTTACGGGCTTTGACATTCAAAAGCAAATGTACTTGCGCCTTAACAAAAGTGAACATCACAGAAGCGTGAATGTGCTTACATTCGCCATTTTAAATACAAAGTTTTTATTACTCACTTTCACACTAGATTTCTCCTTCTCTGCTTCATCTTCTTCCTCCTCTTCTTCCTCCTCTTCTTCCTCTTCTTCTTCCTCTTCTTCATCTTTCTCTTTCGCCGGAGAATCTTCTTTCAAAGCCTCTTCTAGAAGTTCAGGCGTGGATTGCTTCTCGGGTGTAACTAGAACTCTGTTTTTCTCAACGTTAAGGAAGTCCCCAGTCAATTTGGCCAAAGAATCTGTTTTTTCTTCAACTTTCTCTGTTAATTTTATTAGTTCATCCGTCGGGTCTTTTTCTGGACTTTCTTCTGGTGTAATTTCTTCAGATTCAGGAGTTAGTTCTTTTAGTTTCGGAGACTCTTCTTTTTGTTCTGGACTTGGCTCATTTGGTTCCGGACTTGGTTCTTTGAGTGCCGGACTTGACTCTTTTGGCTCTGGACTTGGCTCTTTGGATTCAGGGCTTGGCTCTTTTGGTTCCGGGACTGGCGCTTTAGGCTCTGGTACTTCATTTTCCTTCTGCGGTTCAGGACTCTTTTCTTTAGAGGGTTCTCTATACTCACTAGCTACAATTTGCACTGGTCCACTATGTATGATTGTTCCGTTCGTATAGGGGCGAGCGGCGCTAGCCGGCTCCTGGAAAATGAGTACTCAATTTAGCAAATACACCAAGAAAAAAGGCTTAGTCATTTCGTAGATAGAATCTTGTTCGTCTTGTTACTGGTATTTTAGCTGAATCAATCCAAAAAATCATAATCGATTTAAAAGTATGAAATATACCCCAAGCAGTCAATATGATTTCAAACAAAATGTAAACAAACAATTAAAAAACAATTACTACAATACAACAAAGCAAAACTTTTCATTGATAACATTCGTTCAATGGTGCAAGCTTTAACTGGCAGCATCGATAAAGTTCAATATAATATAATTTTAACGGGGTTCATTTAATATAAGTAGGTATTTTACGAAATGACTAAGCTCCGCTTGTGTTGTGCCATTCTAAACTGACAATACTAAAACTAAGAAAACAATTCAAGAGACATTTCTCAAACGAAAATTTAACACACGCACGCAAAATCTATAAAAGTTAAAAAACTAAACAACGTTGCAGACTACACACTATAGATACAATTGTGCTTTAAAATCGTTATAGCGTAGCAAAAAAAGCTGAAAAACAAAACGTTAAAATCAAAATTTAAAGATAAATTCAAAATAAAACGAAAACCATCAACTCCGAAGCTCTTTAATTATTGCCTGAAATCTGTTTTAATTAGTCACATTTTAGAATGATTAAGAATAATTTACTTCGTTTCAATAGCATCAATTTTAAATTGGGTCAGTTAAGGCTTGGTTTCAAAGGTACGGGCAGACAGATAGGAGAGCGGCTTGTTTATGAGTGTAAACGAAAAAAGAGATAAAAATATATTTGACCAAGAAAATAAAAACAACGCATCGAATTGCGTGCATTTCCAAAGTTTATGTGATGGGAATTAAAGGTTTCTTTCATGTTCCTGGTCAAACATTACATGCAAAATGAAAAAGAAAAATGTTATAAACAAAAGAAAAGAAAAAAAGATTATTCAATTTTCATCAAAACAGAAATAGTGCAAAATTTTCGAAATTAGCAATATTTCTTGCGAGTTACGAGACAATTTAGATTTATGCGTCTTGATTTGATGCAGCCGATGCACCAATGCCAAATGCGCATGTGTTTCAATTAAAAATAGATCGATTCTAACCAAAATACAGCCAAAATTCGAAAACAAATATAAGTGACTTTTGGCAAATGTTACTGTCTAAATATTAACCAAGAAAAATGTACTTCAGATCTAAAAACCGTTATAGGATCATTTCCAGACGTAGTTGTGGGGAACTTAAATAAAAACAACATAAACAAACAAAATTAAACCAACAACTTAATGCAAAAGCTTTTGATTGTGTTCTATGTGGATGATGTCTTGATAGGATACTGGGACTATTATGTATTCAGGAAAGGTTTGCGTTTAGTAGAAAAGAAAATCGGCATTATTATATCGGGGAGGCATTATTATATTATATTTTCTGAATTCTGTAGTAAATAATTCGAGTTTATTTATGGATACGGCATTTTAAATAAACCAAGATGAAAGTTACTCCAAATTAGTATTTTTTTCAAGCAGTCTGATTTATATCCTTTTACGTCTCTGCTTACATACTTGCAGAATACGCAAACAGATTATGTGAGTTCACAGATAAATGCTAAGGATTATATCCAATAAGACAATGTACGCGTGAAATAACTGACGCAGCTGGCTGCAGCTCAAGGAAGAAACGACCTTCTTCTTAAACGTAGTATCAGGCTTTTAATCTGAATGGGTCTGGCCGAAAATTTGTCATGATAACTACGCCTGGTATGATAGTGCCCCATAGACTTTTCAGATACTGCAGGAAAATCTTGCTTTTTGTTGCCAAAGTTTTCTTTGATAGAACCACGCAAACCGTACACGTCAAGATGAGGATTAGGAAATCAGGAGTATTTGGGCGACTTTAAATTATTTAACGAAAATTAAGGATGTGAAAGTTGTGAAACCGAACAAATTTTGCCAAGGCAATTATAGGATGACATCAAAAAAAAATTCGCCTCTCCATACAACGTATGCGATCAGCTGACCTGCCTTTGTATGGGAAGTCGACACAATTTTTTTTGAGAATTTCATACTCGTATAGGTGTCTCTTGGGGAAAGTTGAGCGCTGTTTATACACAAGCGACGTAGCGGCGCGGCGGTCAAAGCAACGTAAAATGAATCTTAACATCTAAGGAGCAAAGGTTTTTTTCGTCCGTCGCTCTGTCTTCGGCTGCACACTGGATGTAAGCGATCAGCGGAGGGACGGCGGTGGTTTTATGTTTACATCGCTCGTTACAAGCGTATAAAAGTTTCTGTACAGCGCGTGGCGAGTGATGAAAATGTAAAATAATCGACCCCGCTGCTGTCGCTGCGCTAATCGCTGGCAGCCTTCAGGTGGCGGATGTCTCTTCATACTTCTATTTAAAGCAAAAAAACCTTTGCTTCGTAGCTATTAAGATTCATTTTACGTTTTTTTGACCGCGCTACATCACTGTATAAATAGCACCTAAGGAGGTGTTTAAATGTTTAGGGTGGTGAGTTTAGGAAGCAGTGCCATGCAGTGACCTGTCGCTGCTGGTTCTGTCCGTAGCTCGCCTCCATCTGCTGCTGCACCTCGGCTACCAGGCCAGAGATGGCCGATACAACTGACACAACCAACACCCGTTAATAACAACATTGGTAGAAAAATTTCTTGTCATAAATACTGTTTTTATTTTGATTAAACGCATTAGTACCTCTCGTAAGAATTAACTTGAGACCTGCCTCCCGAAAGCAGTAAGTTTGAACGTGTTTACCAAAGCTAATCCGCTTACGTTCCTTTGTATTCAGCCCAATAGAAACGTTGAATACAATAGAAACGTGAGCGATTTAGCTTTGGTAAATACGTTCAAACTTACCGCGATCGGGTGGCTACTGCCCTAGCATACGCAATTAGACTTCTCTCTTATGAGTGTAGGTAGACTTCCGAATCAACACAAGGAAAATAGACTCTATTCGAACTTACAGAAGTTTTCATTTCACATGCGTTTAGATTTGGACATACGTCCTTTTAGCAATAGGGAGTATGCATGAATTTTTTTTATCGCATTGATTAACAAAATATGAAAATACCGTAGTTGAGATGACAGAAAGTGAAATTAAAATTAAAATCGGCCAAGAAATACGGCCGATATACGCATTTAAAACTATTAATTACTTACCGATTAGACAGAGAGATCAGACATGGACTGTGACGTCACATGTCACTACGTCCATAACATACAAACTCTGTGTTAAATTTCGTTTTGATAGAAAGAGATAGAAATGAATCTTCGATGGCTTGTATCTTTTTTAATTTCATAGTTATTCGAAAAATAGTTTTACTAAACCGTTTATTACCTGAATGAGGATTAATTTTTAAATTAAAAAAATCATGCATATTCCCTATTCAAGGTCAACGTCAATTGAATTCAAAAGAATTGCAACCTCATGTCTATATGTTTAAGGTTGTTTTCCTTGACAATCAACTGTCATGAGGAAAAGTCTCATTGCTTATGCTATAGTATAGGGCACCTGGGCCGGTGACGTCATTTTCGGTGTACGGTGTGTAAAATGATAAAATATCGGAAAAAAATAGCATCTTTGTTACAGATACGTTGTCTCTACTCTCATTCGATATTTTATCACTCCGCAAACCGTACACCGAAATGACGTCACCGACTCAGATCTCAAGGTAAATCGTACGGGTTATAGGTACTAATTTATCTCAATTTCGTATGTAATATGTGTACATCACAGGTACCAAAATTTGTAGTGCCCTAAGGGGTTCGTGTTGAATACTTATACCATATAAGACATTGTAAACCCACGAAGACAATAAGAATTTTGATTTTGTCAGACAAATTTCAATATTGCTATATCCAAACTTGTTCTAGAAGTCTAGAACTATATTATACTCTGCCTACTCCGACAGGAATTACAGGCGAGATTGTATTGTAAGTAGTAAGAATATTTCCAAACTTGATTATTGCAAATTTTCTTTGAAGGATTTCTTTTTTGCTTTTTACCTAAATAAAAATGTAAGATAAATGTATCAATTTTATTAAACTATTCTTTAGGGACCATCAATAAATTACGTCACACGAATTTCATGATTTTCCCGTCCTTGTCACAGCTGGTCACATTTGTGAGACCCTCCCCTCCCTAGTGTGACGTCACACATTTTGCAATTTTACATCTAGTAGGTACTTAATTATTGAATAAAAAAAGCAGTTCCTAAATAAGTTATGTTTCCATTTAAATTATTTTTTAATAAAATTAACATCAAAAGTAACATTTCAAGAAATTAACAATTTGAACCTTAGGTTTATACAGATAGAGTTGCAAATGTATTTGAGTTTTTCGTTTATAGTTCAAAGTTCGTGTTTTAACACTTAGAAAATAGATTCTGAAATGTCACGTCACGAAATGAAGGACCCCTCCCACCCCCTTGTCACACAATGTCACACTTCGTCGACCCCCTCCCTCCCCCTTAACGTGTGACATAATTTATGGATGGCCCCTTAGAATCTTATCATTAACTTATTTATTGACAACTTGTTATCCCTCTATAACTTATCATCGTCAATGAATCATAGAAAAATTTAAACCATTATTTTATCATACCAATAAACAAAAAAGATTGCATAACTAAAAATTAAATTAAAAAATTAGAAATAAAAATAAAACAAATGAAAACGAAAACAGAATTAAAAATAAGTTGACCAAAACAGCATACGAAGGCCGTAGACCAAAATAAACGGATGCATCGGACGGTCATGTCATGCTAGTTGGAGAGCAGCCAACAACCAACATTCAGTTAGTCGGGTTATCTATGGGATTCTACATCTAGTGGGGTAGTCCTTTCTTGTGAAGCAGGATTTTGAATTTAAAAAAGTAATAAAAATCTAGCATGATTAATATCGATATTTAGTTTACTGTTGTGGGCTACTCTGACATTGTTTTTTTTCTTTTTGAATGGCTCTGAAGAACCTGGTTTTATATGTAACTAAACCACGTTATTGCGAACCTTTAAAATAAATCAATGCTACGTCAAAAATTACAGCTGAAAACGCGCAGTTGCAGTTTTGCAAAATAATTGGCCTGCTGTTTTGCGTTTCAGAAGATTCTATGTACTGCGTGTCCGTTATAATAAATCAACCTATTTTGTATCAAATTCTTAAAAGATTTTTCTAGATCCAGAATACTAGACTATAAGACGCTTGAACATAACACATATTATTCTCAGTTGGAGTTTGAATCTACTTTGGGTTTTTGGATATCCTATTATTATTATTAAGGCGAAAGTTTCTGAATGGTACTCCTTCACGAAAATAATCAGAATAACACATAGGCTAAAGAATTTTCCCAATCAAACATAATCTTGCAGTATTCGTGCCTCTGTCTTTCATAGTCTCTGTTATCTTGTCAAAGCGGCAGCATAACGATTTATCGACGGAGAGACAAAGGTCCTTGTTACAGAACGCGACTCAGACTCTGATCTATATTTGAGTAGCAGTCGTCTTTGTCATTTTGATAGTGAAAGAAAGAGGCAATGAATACTTAAGTATAGATAAAGACTTGAGTCTCCGTTTGTAATACGGGCCTAAATGTAACGCATTTGTGTGTATTTTTGTGGTTTATTAATAGCAAAATTAACAAATCCAGCTTCACAAAAAGATTATAATTTTTAATAAGAACTCAATAGACTCCACGGCAAACTCTAAAATATGAAATAATTCTAAAAAAACGTCAGATGCATTCGTATGTTGCGTCCTAAAATTTCAGTCTTGTGGTCACCAAGGAATTTCGCGATTTAAAATTATTTTTCATTCACAAAGGTCATATTTTCTACCACAATTCGCCTGTTTTGTCAATAAGAAGACCAAGTGCAGCTTGCAAAAACTGAAACTCTGAATCCAAACCAGCATTCTAAATGATTTTCTAGTGGAATTTCCTTAGGAAAATATTTAATTTTTTTCATTTTTTTAATACTTTCTGCTGTAAAGTTAAATTATATGATCCATTTTTCAATAAAAAAAAACAATACCAACCGCGTGAAACACAAAATCCAGCAATATACATTGCATTTGATAACGACGCGGTGCCGGGCGCGGTTTCGCGGTAAGTACATTGATTAGTGCCAAAATAGGTAAGTAACGAAAACTTCTTAACTTGTCGTTTTCAGTGAAAAGAAATACTTATAGCAGATTATAGTTATGGGTCGATTCCACCATTTAAGTATTTGCTAAGCTGTAAACCAACACCGACAAAGGATACGAAATATTAGGTTTTTTTCTGCAAAATTGATTGGTAACCACAAACTGTTTTGAACGCAGCAATAGTCCTTCGTGCTACACCGAACCGTCACCATGCGGCAATGCAATCTACTTGTTATGACTATTAAATAAATAATGTCCACGCTTATAAGGAATCACGCTATCGCTAACTATGAAAGGGCTTGGGCTGGCTTTTTCGTTTTATGTTTACATTTTTCTTCTGACTAAGGTATCTAATTTGACGCAGATATATTTAGAAATAGCTAGCAGGCGTTATAGCAAACGCGACTTCACTACCATAAGAGTATAGAGGAATTATTGTAATACTATGGTATAGACTTCCAAATGAACACAAAGAAAATTAGACCCTATTTGTATGACAACAAGTTTTATTACTAGACGTATATTTAACGTTGAAATGACGCTCAAACGTTGCTGGCTTATTGGTTCCATTTATTGCCTACCACTACAGCATTGGTTCCAACCGTTTCTTCCCTTTGGCACAACTGCTAGGCACAACCAGTAGTGTCAAGGGAAATTTTATTTTCCCGTGACACTATTTTCTGATTGGCTCATTGGACACATACAGCAAAATTACCCGTGATCAACCTAATTACCCATGGCACAACCTCTATTTTTCGAGTAGGAAAGTGGTCTCATCTGTATTCTGAGTCTCATTCATAAAGTTGTTCGTATTCATGAGTACATTCACCCCTTTAAGGGATGTAAATGATTAGGAAAACACCATGTACTTATATAGCAATACATTTTTATTTATATATAATCATTATGTTTTTGAAGGTTGGCACTCTATAATTAGATTATTTTTTATTTATTTTTGATTATGAGAAGAGTTAACTCTTGTCCTCAATCTTGACCAAGGTCATAGATGAGGTCGACAATAGAGCAAGTTAACCCAGAAAATACCTATTAAGGCACTGGTACTCTTACGCACCGACGGAACACAGCAAGCTGTTTGGCGTCGGACTTCGGCAGGAGGGTGGTCGCGAACCAGATATACAAAGATTTTAAAAAACACAAAGGTTTAAAACATACTATCATTATCGCAATTTCTCCAACGCGACACCAACCGATAATTCTCCGCTGATAAATTGAAGAATTATGTTATTGATCGTCATTGTCGATCGAAATTTTAGTCCATTTCGACCCTTTGTTTCTTTTTTTTTCTTTTTTTTATTATAAGATGGATTAACTTTTGACCTCAATCTTTGTTGTTTTTCTAACATCTTTGTGTTTTGGAACTCCCTCAGGAGTTTCAATAATCGCGGTAGTGTGACTGAACCTTTCGTCACCCTTTTATTAATTTGAGAGTGCCAACCCTCCAAAACACTGTTGGAAAAACTTCATCTCGAGTACTTGAAATAATATCCCAGAAGGTACTAAAAATATCGATATTAATTATTCTTGCATAATTACGATTGCAGCAACGATGAAGATAAGATAGCCTCCTCGTGCCACAGGAAATAATATTTCCCGTGAAACTACTGGGACTCGATAGTGTCACTAGAAATGCTGTTTTACCCCTGACACTACCAGTAAAGTCACAGGAAAATAAAATTTCCCATGACACTACTGGTTGTGCCAAGCAGTTGTGCCAAAGGGAAGAAACGGTTCCAACGTATTTTGGAAGAATAAAAACATTTAAGGGTGACCGGCCATAAAGACGTCAAACGGCCGTTCACCTGCTGTAGTGTCCAAGCTGCGTGCTGTAGTCAGTGAAATTTTACGGACAAACCATCGGTGCTCAATTGATGCCTTTAAACTTTTTAAACGAACAACTTTTAAATGTGACGGTAAAAAGATATCGATAAATGTTAGTTTAATATTCTCAAGTGCCTGACGAAATAAAAAGAGCAAAAACGCTTTTAAAAAATCATTTCACCATTATAGAGTAACATAGGCTACATAATTTTCCCGAATTTCCACAGGAAAGAATTCCCGGGCGGATTAATAGTTCTGTCTATACTCGAACATGTAAACTGAAAGCCAGCCCATGACCCTGGTAGTAAGTACCGCGTCTCTTGCCGCGAGTTGTCTGACAACCCTCTGCATGGCTCGCTCTGTCTCTGCCAGTCTCGCCTGAAGAGCCTCCAGCTC
The DNA here is from genome assembly GCA_949987775.1 of Aproaerema taeniolella. Lineage (NCBI taxonomy): Eukaryota > Metazoa > Arthropoda > Insecta > Lepidoptera > Gelechiidae > Aproaerema > Aproaerema taeniolella. The sequence continues at coordinate 1,072,446 of OX465261.1, read as the reverse complement.
GAGGTCTCCTACGGCCCACCCAACTTGTTTTTACTTCTACACTTCTTCTTATCGTGTAGGTATAGTCAAGTTTGTGGCGAACTTGGCTAACCCTGGTGTCAGAATTTTCAAACCGCACAATGACCTCTGACTTGGTTTTAACGACTGTAGGCAATCGACAACAGCCGGGACCGACAGCTTAACGTTCCCTCCGAAGCACGGAAATGCTCGTGATTAATTGCCGCGTTGGTCAACCATCAGGTTCCCTGCCCCATGTGTACGTTGCTTGAAATCATTGATTGGTTGAGATCAGCAGGCGCCACTGGACAACGAGCGCTTACTTTTACACTCACTTGAATTTAGATACCTAGCTAATGAGGGGAGCTTGATGGGTGACCAAAGTGACAATCTATCACAAGCCTTTCCGTTCTTCGAAGGGCACGATAACCAGACGGTCCTCGCTGTTGTCGATTGACTGCAGTCGTTAAAACCAAGACAGAGTCCATTATACGGTTTGAAAACTCTGACCAGGGTTAGCCAAGTTCTTCACACACTTGATACCTACACAATAAGAAAAAAAAACTAATTCGAGAATATTTTAAGTTATGTATAATTAAAAAACTATAATAACTCCTTTAGTATTTTTTAAACGCTTACCCGCGTGAGGGATATTCACAAAGAATTTTAGAGAAAGAAGAATATTCGGCGCGAATACTTCGAATATAATCATATATAATAAATGGTATAAGTCTGTAGTTCTCCGTACGAGACACAGATGGCGCTAACCTACACGCACGAGGTAATGTGCTTTGTAAGGGAATCAGATATTTCGCCGCTTGAATTGAAGGCCCGGTAGCTCAGTTAGTTAAAGCACCAGGAGATCTAATCCTAGGGATCGTGGGTTCAAGTCCTATTCGTGCCGAACATTTTTCTTTTATAAGTCTTAGTATTTTTTTTTACCAGCCCATATACGTCCCCACCGACTAGCACGGGCCTCCATTCGAAACACGAAGGGGATTTAGGTCATAGTCCACCACGCTGACCCTGTGCGGGTTGGTGGATCACGCACCTTTCAAAAAAGAATTTCTTATACGTGCAGGTTTCATCACGATGTTTTCTTTCACTGTTGAGCAAGTGATTATTAATGAAAAATTCATACATAAAACCGAAAAGACGAATTTTGTGATCTAACAAGCTTATTGAAATAATCTAACAAGCTTATTGTTTTGAGGTAAACACCAAAAACCCGAATCTCAGCATCAACTTTTGATATATTTTATTTTATGTCTTAGTCATCAATTTTCCTTTAATTTAACCTAGCGAGCTCATAGTTTTCAGCTGTCTGTATCGTCAATTGTAACTTAATACCAATGATTATAAGTTTTGTGTAAAACGATACAAGTCGCAAAAAATGTTGTGCATTCCCTCGAATAAAAATAGTACCTATGGCTAGATTGACCTAATGAAATGACGTATCATAATAAAACTATGAAACAAATTAGCACGATAAGTTATCAAAACATTTTCCTGTTATAATCGTAAATAAATAAAACCATTCGTTGAAATGCTTTACTTACTTGTGTCCCTTTCTCTCGGTCCTGCATGCGCAAGAGTAATAAAAAATATTGTAGTTTCATCATAATTAATTAATTTTATAATAATATGTAACATTTATTACAATTTTAGGATCATTATCTTGAAATATACACGGATCTTCAACGCAAGAATTTATATAAATGCCTTGTGGTCTAGTCTAGTACCTATATCAGTTTTCACCAAACATAAGAAGGTATTTATTAAGATTTTTACAAGTAATCATCTGTATATTCAGTCTTCCCCAGAGAAGAATAAGCAAGAAACTCCTCTAGGTCCTAAAATAATGAAAAAGGGTTTCTAAAACAATGATATAGAACTCACCGAGCCTATCAGGCGTGGTCCGGGAGTCGTCCCTGAAGACTCGTCTTCTGAACTGAGGGTCCGGCGGCATCACAGTTTCGTACGTTGTGCCTGCGCGCCTGAACAAGACCTGTATTATAAACAAGTTGGTGATTGATTTTGACAAGCTTTTTAACGTAGATCGATGATAACAAGCTGTGACGGAAGAAAAGCGCTGTCCTGTGGCAGCATACGCTAAGTCAGTGCCCTTTTTACACACATTGTTTCCTTTGTTTTAATTATTAGTTGTAAGTTTTGTCGAATTATTTTGGTTTGTTGTGTTTTAGATTGTTTTGTATAAATGTGTGTAAAATGTATCTATCTATCTTAACTGACTTCAAAAAAAGAAAAAAGTTTATTTTTATTACTTAATTTTTTTATTGTATGTTTGTTACTTGATAACTCCGCCAATTGTAGGTCAATTTTTAAAATTGCTTTTTTGTTCGAAACAGTATACTCGTGAAGTGATCCCAAATAAATTTTATCAAAATGGATAAGCGCTTTTTAAAATAAGTAATCAACAAAAACACATACACATTATATTGAGATGACGTTTTGATTTATAGTTAACTGCTGATTTAAGCATTGTTGGGATTGGAGTCGGTTGACTTTTACGTTTTTAACGTTCACAAATATTGTCAAACAATCCGCGATTGGCCTGTACAATTGTACATCTAAGACAAAACAAAGGCTATTTTCCCACGTGTTTTAAGACGCTGAAAGAAACCTAAAGTAACTCAAATTCAAAATATCTTTATTTCATAAAACATTCAGGATGTTACTTAGCCTTTTCACCGCCAAAGTCTGATATTATATCAGACAACTATTATTTTTTAACTTTAATATCGTTCACCAAGCGTTCGCCATACGCCACGACATTAAAAAAAATTTCGTGGCGTGTGGTGGGCGTTTTTGACGAAAACTCTTGGCGCTAAAAGGGTTAAAATAAGTCAAAATTACATTAAATACACAAAACATATTCGTTAATTCATAAATTCATAAGACCACTGACCCCCGATACGCTGGCCCCCAAAGCTCTTTAGCTTTATTGTTTTGTCATGCGTTCTTATGATGAGCGTATGACAGATTGATGGGGCTGAAGAGTTTCTCTTTTATTTTTGATGTTTTGTGTCTTCTAATAAGGCTGATATAGACACTTAAAGAGGTCTAAAGCCTCAACCCAATCTACACTAATATTATAAAGAGGAAAAATTTGTATTTTTGAATGTAACGAATAAACTTAAAAACTACTGGACCGATTTCGAAAATTCTTTCACCATTAGGATGTAACATTATCACTGAGTAACATAGGCTACATAATTTTCCCAAATTCCCACGGGAACGAAGTCCCGAGCGGAATGTTAGTTTTAGATTTAAAAAAAAGCCTACTGACCTTGCTAAGAGTATAAACGAAGAAGACGACGATGCATATGGTGTAGATAGGCATGACGAAGTTCATGGAAGACTTGTGGGGCGGCATGGCGCCTCCCGCGCCGCCCAGCGGGGGCCGCATGCCTGGGATCGGAGGCGGCTGAAATTGTAACATCATTTTATTAGTCTTCTGCAGATAATCCTAAATTCAATCTGGCCGTCCTAAAAAAGCAACGGGTTGCACTCCGGGAGTGCCGGCAGAAGTGAAAACTTGAACATTAACGTTGTGCATTAATATTAAATTTATTTTTTTCTATGCTGACACCGCATGACAACTTGGCTTTTGTAGTTTTAATTTCCTATATTTATCAAACACCCCTTCGTGACATCTTGGCTTTTGCAGTTTTAATTTCCTATATTTATCAAACACCCCTTCGTCACATCTTGACTTTTGCAGTTTTAATTTCCTATATTTATCTAACACCCCTTCGTGTCATCTTGACTTTTGCAGTTTTAATTTCCTATATTTATCAAACACCCCTTCGTCACATCTTGACTTTTGCAGTTTTAATTTCCTATATTTAATAAACACCCCTCCGCCTTACGGATTTTCGATCAGGGTCACGTGACAGACACGTGACCCTGACGCGAGTTTAACATTTTTTACCCATACTTCAAAGTGCACAACGCCGCTAAAGAAGTTTTCACTTCAAAATCTCATTTGGAAGTTAGCTATAGCCACATCAAATTATCTTTCACCATCTAGGAATTTGATTGATAACTCGGTACATCTGTGTAACATTTTCTTTTGTTATTGTTTTTTTTTCAACTTAGTTCCCTTGTATCTTCTAAAGTAGTCCTACACTAAAAATGTACACGTATATGACATAATTTATAGAGAATTTAATGTAAATCATTAATGTAGTAGATATATTATCAATAGCTTTCGAGATAGAAGCAAAAAAACTGATAAATGGGACATTTCCCGTACCCTGGGAGTACCAGTGCCTTTATAGGAATTTTCTGGGTTAACTCGCTCCATCGTCGACCTCATCTTTGACCTTATGGTCAAGATTGAGGTCAAGAGTTAACCCATCTTATAATGAAAAAAAAAAACCCTACCCCAACGCAGCCGGCTATTTCCTCACCCTCCGGGACTGTTAGCATGTTCCCCTAGAACCCTCAAGAAATAGCTGTATCAACTTTCAAAACACACTATTTTGCCCTCACGCTTGTAATCCCGTACGGGGTAGGCAGAACATCAGTGGTTCAGAAACACTTGATGCCACGTTAGACATAAATTATGTGGGTTATTAGATGAAACATGATGTGTAGTGGTCAGGGTGGTCAGCCTTTTGTCCATAATACAGCAAATCCCTCGCGTCCCTGTTACTATCTTTTACAGTATGCCTGGGAAGAGTTGGCAGCTGGTACATTCTAAGTTTTTCTTTCCCTTCAAGTCCAGTGTAGAACTTTCAAAACTAAAATAATTTTATTTAGCCTGATTAACGATTTTTAACCGACTTCAAAAAAAGGGGGATTCTCAGTTTAAACTGTATGTATGTATAATAAAAATCAAAAATTCGCTTAAACTTTTCAAAGCTAACACTTCGTTTTATTAACCGACATCAAAAAATGAAGAGGTACCTATTTATTTTTCGCTTTTTTGAAGTTGGTTCAATTTTTTTTTAAGTTTTTATTTTTCCATTTTTAGTGCAAATTAGAAACATTTAAAAAAAGTTTTTAAGCAAATTTTCTGAGATTAATAGAAGTATCTTTTATGCAGTTTTTTACACCTTGTCGTCATGAATAAATATCTGTCTTATTTTATTTACCTGGTCTTCCCTTTGATCCTGCATTATTTCGTCCGACAGATATAAATCCTCGCGAATTACTGACTCTACCACGGTAAATGTAAACAATACTTCCTTGAATGAAAGCTAAAACGAGATATTTTTGGATTCGTATGTACTGAATGTTACTATTAGTGATTTCAATTTACGAATTTCGTTCCAGTTTTTATTTCATTTAATATTTTTTCTCTGTTGTAAGCGTTTTAAATAGAAGACATTTGTTAAACTATGTTCTGTTCAATTTAAAAAAGGTTTAATTCATGGAACATGATGTTATATGTACAGTCATGGAATTTATATGTTTTACAATGCAATTGCTCGGAAATGACCCCGTATCATGGCCACGGAGTGTAAGTTTACGTACCCCATAAAACACATGTCATGTTATGTAATTTTGAAATGAGAAGAAGATTTTGAAAAGAAAAAAAATATTAGAAGTAATGAGCAAATAAACAATTTTTCATATACCAAAATTCAACTTCAGTGGCTATTCTGTGATCCAGTAAAGTTTTTTTTTTATTAAATGATGAATAAAAAGTAAGCAAAAAGTGAATAAAATACTGTCAAAAATGTATGACGCAATAAAGAGTAGCTGATTTGATAATTCAGTGACCCTTTTGACAAGTGAGAGTATTACCTTTTTCATAAAACTTCATACTGGCTGTATAAAATGACAGCAAAGAGTTTTTATGTCTGACAAAATAATTATTTCTGACGAAAATCTTGATTTTCAGTGAAATAAAATATAAAAGTGAATTATTTATTTTACTTTTTCAATAAAACAAATCAGATTTTTAACAAATAGTTGAACTATTTAATAATTTCTGTAGGCGCAATTGGCATTTTATTTACTTAGCCTTTGCCTCATAATTGTGGAAAAATATTTTGCTCGCCATTGTTTTGCCCGCCATTTGAAATTATTTGTTCAACAATAGTTATTAACGATACTAGTGTCGTAGGTAATGTGTAACGTGAGCCCATTTGAAACACGAGCGAAGCGAGTGTTTTATAGGGCTCCAGTTACACATTACCTAAGGCACGTATATTGTTCAACGTTTTACAATGCAGTAGCCGAGGAAAAAAAAACTAAAAAATTTTTTGTCAAAAACTTACATCGTATAGGTATATCCAAAGTTCTTAAAAGATAGTATTTTCAATCAACATTCACTGAAAACGTGTTACAATTGAACAATGTGCACTAATATTTTACGATTAAACACAAAACATTAAGGAATTAACATTTTTATAACACAAAAATGATTTTGTTGAACAAATAATTTCAAATGGCGGGCAAAACAATGGCGAGCAAAATATTTTTCCAGAATTATGAGGCAAAGGCTAAGTAAATAAAATGCCAATTCCACCTACATAAATTATTAAATAGTTCAACTATTTGTTAAAAATCAGATTTGTTTTATTGAAAAAGTAAAATAAATAATTTACTTTTATATTTTATTTCACTGAAAATCAAGATTTTCGTCAGAAATAATTATTTTGTCAGACATAAAAACTCTTTGCTGTCATTCTATACAGCCAGCATGAAGCTTTAAAAAAAACGTAATGCTCTCACTTGTCAAAAGGGTCACTGAATTATCAAATCATCTAATCTTTATTGCGTCATACATTTTTGTCAGTATTTTATTGACTTTTTGCTTACTTTTTATTCATCATTTAATAAAAAAATAACTTTACTGGATCACAGAATAGCCACTGAAGTTGAATTTTGGTATATGAAAAATGGTTTATTCGCTCATTACTTCAAATATTTTTTTTCTTTTCATAATCTTCTTCTTATTTCAAAATTACATAACATGACATGTGTTTTATGGGGTACGTAAACGTACACTCCGTGGCCATGTTACGGGGACATTTCCGAGCAACTGCATTGTAAAATCATTTTTGTGTTATAAAAATATTAATTTCTTAATGTTTTGTGTTTAATCGTAAAATATTAGTGCACATTGTTCAATTGTAACACGTTTTCAGTGAATGTTGATTGAAAATACTATATTTTAAGAACTTTGGATATACCTATACGATGTAAGTTTTTGACAAAAAAAATTTAGTTTTGTTTCCTCGGCTACTGCATTGTAAAACGTTGAACAATATACGTGCCTTAGGTAATGTGTAACTGGAGCCCTATAAAACACGAGCGAACACATTACCTACAACACTAGTATCGTTAATAACTATAATCAGACGTTTAAGTTTCGTGCCCTCGCCGCCAAAGTCTGATATACCAGACAATTTCTTTTTATTTTTTTTACTTTAATATCGTTCACTAAGCGTTCGCCATACGCCACGACATTTAAAAAAAATTAATTTTGTGATGTCGTGGCCTGTGGTGGACGTTTTTTAAGAAAACTCTTGGCGCTAAAAGGGTTAATAAAATTTGGCTAAGAAATCTCAATTATGTCAGCATTCAAACAAAAAAACCGAGCTACGATGCCACAGGCAGACACAGATACACAGATGCACACTTCAAACTTATAACACCCCCCTCTTTTTAGTGGGGAGTTAAAGTGTTTTCAAGCAACCGCATTTCAAAACACATTTTTAGCGTGATTGGCACAGAATAAATAATAATACTGATTGGCCTGCACATCTAACACAAAAAAAAAATTAAGTTGCTATACCGGATCCATCATTTATAGCTGATCTGATGATGAATTGATGACACTGATAGGATCTTCACTTCGAAATCACGAAATGCAGCAGATACACATAGCAGTACGTCAGGTTACCCAATAAGATTAGGAAAGTCAGTATTACGAGCGAGATAAGGGCGACGTCAAGGTCAACATGTATAGCCTGACATATTGCCGTGAGTACAGAGGCCAGCGCATCAGGTTACTCCATTGTCGTTGCAAAACCGCTTTTATCGCAATAGCACAGAGTGCACGCATGTGCAACCTGATGTTACCCCGATTTAAAACGTTTTCCACAAATAATGAATTCACAAAAAATCAATGTCAGTTGATCGATATCACAGTTCGGCGATTCTCGCACGACTAACGATGCGAAAGGGATTTATAAATACAGATTTGGTTTACGACACCGCGGCTTCTGGCTTCCGGTGCGTACTGAGTTCCGGGGGGAACAGACGAGCCATTTTTTTTATTATTCCTTATCTTTTTTTATTGGTGATGTAATGAAAAAAGGCCCGAATCCAAAGGGCATGTATGAAGCGAATTATGAATGTAGAGGAAGCAAAAGAGGTATGTTTGGATCACAGCAAGTTGCAATCTGTGGTCTTCCTACCAAAATGGGACAAAAGTGTGAGCTTACGATGTATGTATTTATTCCTTACTAATATTATAAACGCGAAAGTTTGTATGGATGCATTTGTGTATGACTGTATGTATGGATGATTGTTACTCTTTCACGCTCAAACGGCTGGACAAATTTTGATAAAATTTGGTATGGAGGTAGCTGACACCCTGGATTAACACATAGGCTACAAAATTTTCTCAAACTCCCACGGGAACGAAGGACTTTCTTTAAGAATTTTGGGGAAATTATGTATAGCCTATCTCACCCGCTGATATAATAGCTTTCTTTTGGTGAAATAATTTTTGAAATCGTTCCAGAGGTTTCTGAGTTTATTCGTTACAAACATACGAATCTTTCCTCTTTTTATTTTTTATTACGAGATGGGTTAAAGACCAAGGTCATAGATGAGGTCGACGATGGAGCGAGTTAACCCAGAAAATGCCAGTTAAGGCACTGGTACTCCCACGCACCGACGGAACACAACAAGCTGTTTGGCGTCGGACTTCGGTAGGAGGGTGGCCGCGAACCAGACGGCCCTTCACAAAGCCTACCACACCGCATGAGACCATAGGACGCCACCTCCGATTCAAAACAAACTGAGGTATCGTTGCCTGAGATGGATTACTAGGAGGCAGGTCTCATTTGTGTTTCCTTAGTCGCTTCTTACGACACCCACGGAAAGAGATGGGGTGGAGTTATCAACAAAATACTTGAAGCCGGAATAATTTTCAATAAATATTCCCAAAGAAAAACGTTGCTCTAATGACAAAAAATATTTAGGATAGGAAAAATGTTCCGCGCGAATGAGAAATGTTTCTATCCCTACATATTATTTGGTGAATATCCCTCACGCGGGTAAGCGGTTTACATGAATATATTTATAACACTGAACTTAATCTAGTAATATAAGTATATCACTAAACTCCGACGGTTTTATAACTATATTCCTAGTGAGATAGTAAAGAATCGCTATCGTATAACTATGTTACGGTATATAATTACCTAGTGTGTTCATAAGTTTTGAGACAAACTTTTTAATAAAAATAAATGAAAAATTGTACCTGGCAGCTGAGAATTTATTTTTCCAAATTTGAATTTGGAATGTTTTACGTCTGTCCGCTTGGTTTTTATTATTCATTGATATTATTTTTTTCAATATGGAGGGAACAAAAGAATTACGTGCGACTTGTATTTCGCTTCATTTGGCGGGAAAAAAACCAATGGAGATTTTTCGTGAAATTAAAAGTTTTGGAATCAGTCGTAACTTTGTGTATTACACTATAAAACGTTACAAGGATACAAAATCTTTACAAGATCGGCAAAGAAGTGGTCGACCGCGGTCTGTAAGGACGGCTGCGAATATCAAAATGGTAAGAGAGCGACTTCGCCGAAATCCATGCCGCACCCAGAAGAAACTTGCTCTACAGACTAACATATCGCGTATTTCAATCAACAGGATACTGAAATATGATCTCAAGGTAAAGGCGTACAGTCGTAGAAAAGTTCATTTCCTAAACGAACGCCTTCGCAAATTACGACGCGAACGTTGTCCAATCCACGGCACGATCCGAAAAAGATACTCTTCACAGATGAAAAAATCTTTACGGTGGAAGAAAAGTTTAACCGTCAAAACAATAAAGTTTATGCCAAAAGTAGCAAGGATGTTCCAGCTTCAGCACGGAATGTCTCGCGTGCCCATCACCCAGCTAGTGTGATGGTATGGTGGGGGGTCTCATATGAAGGTGTCACTCCGCTCCATTTTTGCCAACAAGGGGTCAAGAGCAAAGCAAAAAATTATCAAAGTGATATTTTGGAGACTGTCGTGAAGCCCCTGTCTGAGACCCTATTCAAGGGCAAGGAATGGATTTTCCAGCAAGACTCAGCGCCGTCCCATAAAGCAAAAACGACTCAAGCCTGGTTCATCTCGGTGGAAGAATGGCCCCCTTCCAGTCCTGATCTCAACCCGCTTGACTATTCTTTGTGGACTGAGTTAGAGCTCAGGGCCTGCCGAAAGTCCCACCCAAACCTGGAATCCCTGAAGCGAGCCCTTGTCAGGGAAGCGAAGCGAATCCCTCTAGAAAAGATTCGTGCCGCGATTGATGAGTGGCCCGAACGTCTAAGGGCTTGCAGTAAGAATAGAGGTGGCCATTTCGAATAGTTATTACTTCTAATTTTTTGTCATAATCCGCTTATAATTTTCTACAAATTCTATAAATATATCTTCATTGTTTATTTTTTTATTAAAGTTTTATTTCGTCTCAAAACTTATGAACACACTAGGTATATCCCTAGGGATATAACTATATTACGGCTTTATCTATCTTACTGCGACAAATACACGTATACGCTCACGCCTATAATCCATAACGGGGTAGGCAGATCATCAGTGGTTCTAGGGAAGTACTTGATGTCACGTTTGACACAATCACTAAATAAGCGTTTTAAAAATACTTAAGTGAGTTAAACAACTTTGCTGTAATGCTTCGTTCTAGCGATCAGACTTTTAGTCGCAAGTCTGTTACTCTGTTATGTACTCGTTTACATCGTCATAATTTCTTTTTCTGCCCTCAATTGCGAATTTTTCAAACATTTTCTCGACGTTTACAGCGCTGATGCTGTTTTTATGACATCGGCTGGAATTTTCCACATTTTTGCAAAAAAAAAACATGCTAAGAAGTTTATTGCAGATTTTGAGTTTTCTTCTTCGTGGCTTATGTTAGGTACAGTCAACGGCACATCAGGTTACCACAAAATGTCAGATTTCCCCAATGGATTGTAAACTTTAATACTAAGAGATAAAATTGAAAATTGATTGAAGGAATTTGACAGTTTTGGATAGCATGATGTGTTGTTGCCCCTGTACATTGGTTGACTTTAGCCCACTATAAACTAAAGAACTCTGCCTAAGTAACATACATAGATAATACTAGCTAAAAGCCGAGCTTTGTAAGGGCTCGCGTAGATTTTCTGCTTGGTAATAATTTTTAAGGCAGTTTTTTAACAGTTTAAATATAATTATTGATATCGGCGGGCGAGTGTAGAGCCGGCATTATGTTTGCAGCGATGTTAATTTTTAGATCTTCTAACAGATGGCGTTAGCAGTAAACAAAATCGGTAATCTTAATTTTTTGTTATTAAAATGATATTTTTTGACTGATAACACATCTACATAAGAATTTAAATTACTATGTTTTAGCACAAATCTATAGGCATGATAGTTTTTCAATAAAGTGCACCACAAAAGTGCTCGGTTGTGGGATATATTAGTAGGGTTTGCTGCGCTCGCCCTGATTATAAGAGGAAAGATTTGTATCTTTGTATGCAACGAATACACTCAAAAACTATTGGACCGATTTCAAAAATTCTTTCACCATTAGAATACTAAATTAATCCTGAGTGACATAGGCTACATAATTTTCCCTGATTCCCACGGGGACGAAGTCCCGAGCGGAAAGCTAGAAGAAATATAAAAAAAAAAAAACATTTTCTCCATAAAACTTTAGCAGTTAAGTACCTCAGTATGAGAAGTATTTTTTTTTTAGAATTTCATATGCTTGTGGGGTTCTAAGGGAAAGTTGTTCAGTTTCATAGGGAGAACACGCCCTAAAGTTATGCTAACGAATTTAAAGTTAGCCGGTTTGATCGAGTGATATTAGCGCTGCCTCTTGACCAACGGCTCCTGGGTTCAATTCCCAGTCGGGGCAAATATTCGTGTAAAAAGCTGTTCTCGGGTCATGGGGGTTTGTGTTTGTCTTAATGTGTGTTCCGAGGGACCCACGACACAAGGGAAAACCTTATTGTGGGCCTTTGAGTGTGTAGCGTTTATTTATTTATAAGTCACCTATAAATTGCAATCACATCATGTTATAATGTAGAACAGACCGCCGCGTCGATTCTGACTTTGCCCTTTTCATTTTTCGAGTAAAGTTTTGTGTGTATGTAGGTAGGTATACCTACGTGTTCCGAATTCGCCGATGTCGTCTTACGTCGGAAACAGACAAACAGCTTTGTTGATTATTGCCCAACAAGGTATTGTTTGGGGAAACTCAGAGTTATAGAGAAAGTTTAAAGAAAGCCCTTTCGCACTTATTTTAGTGCCTCTGAGACTTTGTATGTTTCATACCTTCATATCCAAGCTCTTTTTCGTATTAAACCAAGATCCCAGGGCCGCCAGACCTTACTAATTTTCTCATTAACCAAAGGTGTGGGAAAGAGTAGTGCTAATAGGTACTATTAACATATGAATACCTGCTAGCCTGGGCCGACGGCCAATTTTCAGCTACCAGGTTCTGAAGATACTTCCAAAAATTACTTACTTGTCTTGAAGTCTGCGTGCTATAAAAAGTATTGTTATAGTTCCCTGAACATCATATAAAAAAATCATGTCTCAGATTGCAGGTATAATCGCATAATTTACTTGCGAACCGTAAAGCTTCTGGCAGAAATTACAGCCGACGGAGAGCGTCTGGCGGTGTCGATCATTAATTTTTAGATTTAATTAATTATATTCTAGAAGACATCAGCACCCAGACTTGAAGACAAGTGAGTAATTTTTGGAAATACCTTCAAAACCTGGTAGCTGAAAATTGGCCATCGGTCCAGGCTAGCAGGTATTCATATGTTAATAGTACATATTAGCACTACTCTTTCCCACACCTTTGGTTACTGAGAAAATAAGTAAGGTCTGGCGGCCCTGAGATCTCAGTCTATATAGATTAGTACATCAGCATGATTTTTTTATAATTCCATAAAACTGGGTTTCTAACCTAATTCTCCAATTAAACTGTACAACTTTACTAAAGAAACTTAGTTTTTTTTTTAAATATCGTCTTTCGATAAAAGGCTTAAATGAAACAAAAAGATCTTCGATTTCTTATTTTAAAAAAAACACAGATTTCATGTCGTACATGATTTCAGAGTACATTGGAAATGAATTTCATATTTCATTTATTACTAAGAATTCACGCAAAGTCGACCACCTATGTAAGCGTACATTATGTAATGTAAAAACTAGTCGACCGATATTAATTTTTTTGGGCTTAAAATGTTCGCAATCTATGTCCCCGGTGGCAATTTTTTCGAAATTTCGATATCTCATTTAGTTTGCGAGATATTGGACTCGAAAGGAAAAAAATGTAAAAAAAAATACAAAAAAAAACGGTTTTTTCGTCATAACTTTTTTGATTCTTGACATCTTTCAAAATTCTTTTTTGCATAATGTAGCCCTTGCAAATACGCATCTTTTGGGTCCACATACATTATCCTAGCTATAAGCAGATCACACTTTTCCGTGAAATGAGGCCCTATACCTATACCGACACTTCCCAAAAGACATTTCTAATGTCAATAACGTGAAATAGTCAATTTAGTGAACAAAAAGAAATTCTAATGAAGCTAACAATTTCAATTTTATAGTAGGTACGAAACGCTTATAAATGAAACCAAGTCAGAGGAGATTGTGCGGTTTGAAAACTCTGACACCAGGGTTAGACAAATTCGTCTCACACTTGACTATACCTACACGATAAGAAGATGAAGAATGTTACACACTTAAAGGCTCACACTAAGGTGTCCTAGCTAGGTCCCTTGGAACATACACAAAGACGACACAAACACCTATGACCCGAAAACATTCATCTTTTTATACAAATGTTTGCCCCGACCGGGAATCGAACAAAGGACCCGTCGATCAGGAGGCAACGTCAACCAAACCGGCCGTTTGTAGATACAAGATGTAGATACAATCAATATGGTATACACAAACTGCCTAGCGCTAATTTGCCTAATCATAAACAAGGTGTTTTGTATCAATGCAATGGCTGTAGTATGGAATGTAGTATTAGTTTTATAGTCACTATATTGCATACACCTACACTAGAATATACTGCACCTGAGTTTATATCTACTTCTACTAAATTACGGAGAGCGACAGAAGTGCGTTTTTGACTAGCTTTTACTTAACTTGAAATGTAACTACGTATGTACAGCTTTCCGCCCGGGACTTCGTTCCCGTGGAAATTTGGGAAAATTTTGTAGCCTATGTGTTAAACTAGTGTGTCAGCTACCCCTATACCAAATTTTATCAAAATTGGTCCAGCTGTTTGAGCGTGAAAGAGAATCCCAGAAACCATTAAGAATGAATCTGACTATGAAATTTTCTCCAATAAGCCGAAACAGTACTTAATTGAAAAATGTTATTATAAAATTGACGAGTATCGAAAATGATTAAATTACCTCTCCAAAAAGAAACATTAAGAAATTTTGACTAATTAATTTTACTAATTATGACAAGGTACTTTTTAATTGTAATTATCACATTGACGGTAAATAATTTATTTATTTAATTGTCATTTAAAATATTAGAATATAATTTAATTTGTCATTGAATTTCGTATTGAATATTATTACTATGATTATATTAACATACCTTGTATTTATTAGAATCTACCACATTGACTTAGACTTAGAAAAAAAACTGACATAGATGATTATGTATAAAAATAATAATAATGAGAAAATATTGTATTTTTTAAATTACTATAAGTTTGCTGTACCTTGTACAAGGTTTCAAATGATGAACTTGATAATTAGCTTAAGAACTTATTGTACCATTTGAAGGTAAATAAAGAAATATTAAATATGAGAAACATCCATACATACAAACTTTCGCGTTTATAATATTTCGAGTTAATAATATTAGTAAGGATTAATATGTTTCTTCGGGTCAAATCTTGCAACGAAGGTTTCGAAGAATTTTTTATTATAAGATGGGTTAACTCTTAACCTCAATCTTGACCATAAGGTCAAAGATGAGGTCGACGATGGAGCAAGTTAACCCAGACAATGGCTATAAAGGCACTGGTACTCCCACGCACCGACGGAACACAGCAAGCTGTTTGGCGTCGGACTTCGGTAGGAGGGTGGTCGCGAACCAGACGGCCCTTTACAGAGCCTACCACACCGCATGAGACCATAGGACGACACCTCAGATTCAGAAAAAAATGAAGTGTCGTTGCCTGGGATGGATTACTAGGAGGCAGGTCTCATTTGTGTTTCCTTAGTCGCCTCTTACGACACCCACGGAAAGAGATGGGGTGGTGTTATTCTCAACCGATCACCACACGGTTGAAGGTGTTTAAGGTGCGTCAAGTCCAACGGTAAAACATAAACAATAAGGGCAACGGTCGTTTGATATGAAAGGACAAAAAACTTTTTTTTTAAATAGAACCAACTTCAAAAAAGCGAAAAATAAATTCAATATCATTGAAGTTGGTTCTATTTATTTTTTTAAGTTTTTATTTTTAGTGCAAATTATAACCTCTTAATTTTTTGAAGTCGGTCAATAAAACGAAGAGTAATCTTTGAAAAGTTTAAGCGAATTTATTATTTTTTTTATTTTACAATACATACAGCTTAAACTGAGAACCCCTAAATACTAAAACCTTCTCCTAAATGTAACAAATACTTTTCTGAAAACCGCATCAAAATCGGTTCAGCCAAACGCGAGATAATCGCGGACAAACATACATACATACAGGTCAAACTGAAAACCTCCTTTGTTTTTTGAAGTCGGTTAAAAATGAAAAATACGTGCTGCACTGCAGTAACAAACTGTGATATCCTTCTTAATTCGAGTATTACAAATAAAAATTGTTAATACAGTTTTCCAAATGCACGGAAAAGGCAATAGATTTCTCACAGCATTCTGCCTACTGCCAGTAGAAATAAACAAATAGTGGATGACATTGGCTCGGCCTACGTGTGCTGGCCTAGACACCGCGCAGAAATAACTGACGCCCGCCTCGCAGCGCTTGCGCATCATGCTTCACGATCATAAATCTTGGGTAGTATGGAGATCAGATAGACGTATTTTCTGGGAAGGTTACTGGAAATGTGAATTATTTTATGCAGAGGTTTGTAATGCTTTGCTGTTTAATTTAATTCTTAATAAAATGGCGTCCACGGTTTTCGTGATTTTGTCAATATCAGAGTTTTTAATGAGTATTAAAATAGAGAATGTTGATAGCCCAAACAATTTATTAAAAAATACAAAATTTTGCAGAACCACATGTAGCAGAAAAAAACTCTGACAACTTTTCGTCACTATACATCAAGTTTCATCTAACAGGGATGTTGACAATTTTTTTAAATTGTTGATCTTAAAAAGGAACTGAATTCAAAACTCAAAACCAAAATATTTTTTGAAAAATATTGAGAAATAAAAAAGTTCTAAGCTATTAAATTTCAATAGAGGGGGAAACTGTCAAACAACGAAAAAGAGATGCACTTACAGGCATGTGACGTCACCGCCATTTGTTTGCGTAGATAAATACGAGATAGCTAGCTCTCCCCACAAAACGAAATAGCTAGTCCTTACGATAATATAAATGCTAATAACTTGTTCATTTATAAACCAATTTTAATGCTGCCAGCCGGTTTGGTCGAGTGGTAGTGACGCTGCCTCTCGATCGGCGGGTTCTGGGTTCGATTCCCAGTCGGGGCAAATATTTGTGTAAAAAGCAGATGTTTGTTCTCGGGTCATGGGTGTTTGTGTCTGTCTTTGTGTGTTCCAAGGGACCCACGACACAAGGGAAAACCTTAATGTGGGCCTTTGAGTGTGAAGAGTTTTTTTTTAAATGCTGTTTTCGGATATTAATATATTTGTAGCATTATTTTTTGTTTCACATACAATCTATACATATAATAAAACTGTAGAGGTCGAATTTCTGTACATAGAAAAAAAATGCTAAAAACCGAGTCAGGGGGATTTTTCTCTGGATTTTTTTCTGTTTCTCTGTTTATCTGTTTGTCTGTTTGCACGGGCTAATCTCCGAAACTGTTGGACCGATTTAAATGAAATTTTGCATGGTGTTACCTTATATCCCCGGTCAACATTTAGGCTACATAAAATCTCGAAATTTAGCCAGTAAATATAAAACTAACAACAAAAACCCCTAAAAAAATTCAAAGCTAGGTGTGTTTCAGTACATTTTACTCATACCATAGAGATCAAAGTATTTTTGTCATACATGGGCTAAAAGCATGGACATGTTGTTTTTTAAATTTATCTCTTTCGAGAAAGGCAAAGGAATCTGTGTCCATACAGCCAGGTCTTCAATATATGTATTTCTTAGCTATGTCTTCAATTTATTTCTTCACTCCTCTCATTCTCCGTAAGCCGATAGGGTTTTGTTTACGAAGAACTATGGCGGCGAGAAGCACTGCCGCTGGATCTTTGTCGAAACCAAACGGAGCGGATACACTGTATCACTTGAATTACTTTTTAACCGACTTCCAAAAAGGAGGAGGTATGTTCGACTGTATACAGGGTAGAATTTTGTAATGCCACCTGAAGGGAAAGTACTCTTAATACTGTAGATAGAAAATTATACTCAAAGAAAACATTCCTTTATTTTTGAAAAGAAAGAAAACTGCATTCAAGGATTTTCGAAAATTCGCTTGCCACAACCGGGAATCGAACCGACTAAAATCTGTAAGAATACCCTGTACTTTTATTGCGTCGATCGTTAGGGTCAATTATAAGGTTCAACGCTCAGCACAAACCCTTAGACATAGAATGATGAAAGGCAAAAAGGTTCCTTTTACGTCAGGAATAGGGATGGATTTTACGAAAATCCCACGGGAACGAAAACCCAGGTATCGTCTTGTAAGAAAAAAATTTGGAAAGACCATAGTTTTAACATGACTGTCGGACAAATTGTTTCTGCAGACAAGAGTTCCATTTTTACCATTTTGGTAAGAAACTCTAAAAAAGAACCAAGAAACCGGCGACGCGTCGTCGGTTCCAACGCATTACCATTAGCAACAAAAGTGAAAATTAACATGACAGTCGCGCAGCCGCTCTTTGTTTAACAAAATAGTTTTTTTTTTTTAATACCTACAGCCTAACGATGTTTTAAACTAACAACAGAAAAATTTACGTTTTGGAGTTAGTAGAGCGGAGTTTTAAGACGTATGTGTGGATTTCTAACAAGTGTAAAGTGACGAGATTAGACTGAAATGTATAGGTAGATGTAGGAAGTTTTAATAAGGGAACAAACATAACACACATACATACACATACGGTCACGCCTATAATCCTTATCGGAGTAGGCAGAGCATTAGAGGTGCTAGTGAACTACTTGATGCCACGTTTGACACAAAAGGAAAAAAAATAGTGACTTTTTAGCTAGCGAAACTGTAGAACATAATTATATGTATATCCTTCCTTACTCATATTATAAACGCCAAAGTTTGTAAGTATGGATGTATGTATGTATGGATGGATGTTTGTTCCTCTTACGCGCTTAAACGGCTGGACCAATTTTGATAAAATTTGGTATAAAAGTAGCTGACACCCTGGATTAACACATAGGCTACATAATTTCTCCAAATTCCCACGAGAACGAAGTCCCGGGCGGAATACTAGTTCCTTATAAATCTCCAGCGGCTTCCCGCAATCTCTTCAAGATCGAAAATAAGAATAAACAAATATAAAACTAACAATAGACGCAAAAATTTGTTAATATCAAAGTAAAAAGAAAACAAGAGGCGAGAAAGAAAGTAAGACTAATTATTATTAATGTAGAAAGAAAATAGTACGACAATGATGACACGATTTGAATCATTGCCAAACACGAGTAATATTAGGTCACTGATCTAAAGGGCTCGTGTAATGATCAGATCGAAATAAATCGATGTGTTAATATTGACTCACTTGTACTAGATGGCAATAAGATCTATGAATGAGCCTATTAGGTAATCAACTTTTATTTAATTACAAAGTGAAACGTAAAGTAGCGCTTCTTCTTCTATCGTGTCGATAGCAAATCAAATTTTTTTGGCCCAAAACTTTGCCACTTTTACCGCACCGTCGGTTGCCGCCTTAGACTCTCCCGGGTGCAGGTGGTAGGGCACGAAGGGCATGAAATCAGGTGTTCCATTGCTTGGACGAGTTCACAACACTCACACCGGAGGTCCGAGCCATCAGTAAACCCCCACCTAAAGCGATTATCTTTGCTAGCAAGGAGTTTTTGAATCTATAATACAAAATGATCAGGGCCTCGATTCTGTAACTTCAGTTGTGTGTCGATTGAGAATTGAGAAATTGAGAACTATCAAAATTTCATACTTCTAATGACGGCTGCTTTTACTGGTGGCGCCACCGCCAACTTAAGTTTCAGTTGCAGGTAGTTTACAACTTTACGTTCGGTTGGCGGTGGCGCAGCTGGTCGGGGTGGCTGTCAACAAGTATATGAAAGTTAAGTAGGGCCCGTGCCCCAGCAGTGGGGACGTATATGGGCTGATGAAGTGAAGTGAAGTAAGTAGTTGTCCGATTTCGCCACCTGAACATGTGACTTCAATAAAACTCTTTAGTTATGCATCTCTTTTCACTGTTCTCCGTACATTCCACCTTCCGCCCCAATACATCAATATGAACTATATAAACCAACGTAATACGGTCCTATTTAGCATCCTTACTCTGTTACATGGCAGCACCAATGAGATTTTATTCAGTATTTTATTTTTTATAATGAAGGTTATTATTGTTTTAGATTTACTTACGAATAATTTAATCTTAACTGATTGTAATGAAATATTTTTTTTCCTTTCTTTAAGGTTTAAGTTTCATATGTTTGAAAACTAACGAACAGATAAAATCGGGGCCCTGGGGCTGTACTCTGTACTATCTACGACCGAAACGAAGCGTCGAATGTCAGAACATCTCTGTATTGCGCTGTACAGATGACAGTGACAGTTAGTGACAGTTATTGGCCGTCCGTTGATCGTAGATAGTACAGAGTAGAGCAGGGTTTCCCAACCAGTGAGGCGCGCCCCCCTTGGGGGGCGTCGTGCGGTTCCAAGGGGAGCGCAGAGGTCCCTGATTTCTACCTATTAAAAAAAATTACTAAACTCAATTGGTTAATTTTTGTTGTATCCGTTCTCCACGCTACGAGTCATAAAATAATAGAGAAGAAACGGTTCAGGTTAACTGCATATACTCGTAAAAACAAAAGGTACATTTATTAAAATTCTATTGTCATATGAATAAAAATAAACACCCTCATTTTTATCACTTTATCATTGTTTGTTTAATTTTCTTATATAAACTCCCAATTTCAGCCCCTAGAGGGGGCGTAGGATTTTAGTTCAACGTTAGGTGAGGCGCATAGGTTAAAACGTTGGGAACCCCTGGAGTAGAGCCATGATGAGACTGATTTCATCGAATCTTTAGTCAGCCCCACTTCGACCGTATTTGATTGAAGCTTCGGCAGTAAGGATAGAAGCGCTCGGAGCCCAGTGCGCTTGGTGATCTGAACCAATCAGTGAGATTAAGCAACAAGCACAGTGGCATGGGAACATCAGGGTGAAAAAATTGGTAATTTATCATCAGCGTTTCGGTGCTTCGGAGGGCACGTTAAGCAGGCGGTCCCAGCTGTTGTCGATTGTCCATACAGTTGTTTAAACCAAGTCCGAGGCGGTTCGGAAACTCAGACACCAAGGTTAGTCAAGGTGGCGAACTATACAATAAGAAGAAGTAAGGATAAGAACGGAACAAGAAAAAAAAGAACTATTTTTAAATAACATTCAGAAAAATGTTACGATTGAGATCAAATCCCTCGGCAAACGTCTCATCGTCAGGCCATAAAAGAAATCGTGTGTCGCTAAATTGGTGTACTCTTGGATGGTTTAAGTTACAAGTTTATGAACATCTTGCGTCGCTATGGATATTAAATCGAGGTTTTGTTCCTTTACTTTATAATCGAGAAGAATCCAAGCTGCAAAGGATGTTATTTGTCTAAAGACTAATGAAAATGGAAGTGAAAGGGGTTTTCACCTCTTTGTATGGGAGCCTGGCATAGTGGTGACCATGATTTTTCGAGACTGTTTGAAAACACGACGCATCATGAAACCAGTGTAGTATATCGAAAGAGGATCTATAGAATAATCCACGTCAAAAACGTAAGAGTCACCGACTTCAATCCCAAAAAGACAATTTTTTCGAGAGTTTCCCTCAATTTCTTCAGGATTCCACCATCAGATCCTGGTTTCCTTACCATGGGGCCACCCTTGGGATACTCCCTTTCCAAAAAAAAGAATAATCAAAATCGGTTCATAAACGACGAAGTTATCCGCGGACATACATAATATATATATATATATATTTTATGTATGTCCGCGGATAACTTCGGATATATATATATATATATATATATATACGGTCGAATTGAAAAACCTCCTCCTTTTTTGAAGTCGGTTAAAAACAAAAAATGTTTAGGACATATAGTCCTAAAGCGTACAGGTTTCGAGATATTCCATGTTAAAGATCTCGCATGAGTATCGATATACACTGGTTTCATGATGCGTCGCGTTTTTTTGGAAAATTCCAAATTTTTCGGAAACTTTTGGTTACTATAGTGGTAACCAAAATGTTCAAACCCCTTTATCAAACTGTTTCTTTCTTTTCAAACCCTTGTAAGTCGCTTGACCTGGCTATATGGAGTGACTTTAGGCTGACTCTCCCCAGGAAACTGATAACTTTCCCCAGGGAATCTACCTATTTGAAATTCTCAAATGTTTTCGACTCCCCAAAGGTAATTCAGTAGATCGCAAAAGTTGTATGAAGAGGCGATATTTTTTTCATATTTGGACTCATTTTCCTTGGGGAAAGTTGTTAAGTTTTATAGGCTAATTCTCATCCTCAATTTTCGCTAACTAATATAAAGTCGACCAATATAAATTTCAACAGATTTATCCGCTCTCGCTTATGCCGAAAATCTATCCTAAACGTAATACCTAGTGACGTATGCACAGATGATGTCAGCCTCATTATTTTCGGCCACGGCACTTGCTCTCAATTAGGACACATTACCGAGTTTATCTACACCAACGTTTTACAAAGCGTGAGGACAAAAACCAAATTTTAGTGCAGAATTAGCTGTACACGAGATGAATTAACATTAGACCAAAGAACAAAATAATGTGAGACATCTCAAATACTCCTTCTCATCAATCTTTTTCGTCATTTATTTCTTCATATGCTGCTGTACCCAAAGTTTCAATAGTCTAGCCATAATAATGGTACCTTTGGCTACTGTTATTTGCAGAAATTGCTAAATATTTACCTAGATAACTCAATAATACCTACCTCTCAAATAAATGTCTGTATTTGCTGCGAAATAGATTGTGACGTATGACAGTTTTATTCATCTTAGCGTGAGACTTTGGAGCACGTGGCGAATTATAATACCGACTTAGGCTCATATTGCAGGAGACTCAAGTCTTGATCTATACTTAAGTATTGATTGTCTCTTTCTCTAGCTATCAAAATGACAAAGACGACTGCTACTGAGTCGCATTCTGTAATACAGAACTTAAATTCAATGACCCCGTCTTCAAAAGAGCATGGAATCTGGTATAACTACCGATAACTTCTTGTAAGCAATAAAATTATACAAAAGGTTAAAAATCAGTGACAAACCGTGTCCGAGTCTCAAATAGGGCATGTTTAGTTTGCAGTTAGTGGTTCGTGTTGTAACGGCGCGACGCAGGCGCCGGATGACGATGCGTACAGAATACAACGCAACGCCTTGTTCTACTAAGTACACACTCTTACGCAATATTGTATGTGACTGTGCTTTTTGACTGTCTTCAAGTGAGGTTCGAAATTCAATCACATATCTGCGATGAATGGATTACTTTTTTATTGTTTTTTTTTTTTTATTATAAGATGGGTTAACTCTTGACCTCAATCTTGACCATAAGGTCAAAGATGAGGTCGACGATGGAGCGAGTTAACCCAGAAAATGCCTATAAAGGCACTGGTACTCCCACGCACCGACGGAACACAGCAAGCTGTTTGGCGTCGGACTTCGGTAGGAGGGTGGTCGCGAACCAGACGGCCCTTTACAGAGCCGTCTGGTTCGCGACCAGATTGAGATTTTTAGAGATTGTACCGGAATTCTTATGTTGGCGACGGAGTGATTTGAAAAATCTGTGAAGTGAGGGAGGACTGTAAGAGACAAATCGGCTAGTTTCATTTCCGCAGTCAGGTTTTTCGTTACCACTAATCCTCTGTTGAAGACTCTTACACTTTACAATGACGAAGCGCGTGATTGAATGAATACAATAATCATAAGGCTCTACTCTGTACTATCTACGATCGACGGACGTCTGATAAAATTGTCACTACTTTTCACTGTCATCTGTAAAACACAAGATGAAATGTACTGACGTTCAACCCTTCGAAATTTCGGTCGTAAACAATACAGAGTAGAGCACCATAAGAGTCATCCCAGCAGCAGTTCTAAATGGCTGATAAACTAAAAACATTTTTTCTTATCTTAAGCATGAATTAAACAACAGTTTTAATTGCCTATTAACTACTACTTCGTATACTTACTGTTAGAAGGTATTAGTGGCATCGGGCAAAGCTGGTTGTAAGATTATTTAATGAGGATTAAAGATTTCTGAGAGTTCCCAATAGATTTTCCTTTTAAATACTTTACAATTAGGTAGTAACTTTAGAAATTACTTGATCCCGTGAAATATTGAGTTCTGGTCAAGGGAAGGTACGTACGCCAAAGGCGAATTTGACTTCAGGTGCCCTATCCTAGTCATAAAATCACATCAACACAAGTAGTTAGATAAAACCTACGTATTTACAGTGGTGACATACGTCTTCTTCTTTTGGGGTGTAATGTCACGCTTGACCATGATCCAAGATTTGGCAATTACAATGAAGGAACTACCATCTAACCTCCGTAACAATGAATCCTAGCCGGGAAAACATGGTACCGTGAGATAATTTTGTATGTGTTCTTCCTATTGCGTATGACGCTGTTCGATAAAACGAGAGGACGGAACAAGAGACGTATCGTCAAAATTGTCATGCGTCCTGTTAGCTTTTCTATTAGCAGTCAGCTAAGGCACTTATTAAAGAACGACACTCAAATCTTGATCTATACTTACGTATTGATTGTCTTTTTTTCCCACTATCAAAATTACAAAGACGACTGCTACTTAAGGCGACTACAGCACCCGATAAAGGCAGCACACATAGGAATAGTGCCATCTCCGTCTCTCAACAGGCCTGGGCCGGCAGTGCGAACAGTGTCGATACAGAAGTTTACGGACTATGAAAGCGTGCGTGCGTAAAAACATGTTCGAAAGTTAGAAAAATGAGATTTATGGAAAGGTAACAGCTTAAATCGATAAATGCGTCAACTACTTATCGAGAGTGTTCAATCACGAACATTTTGATAGCAAATTCAAGTTCCTGTATGCATTTTACTATGGTTTTTACAGCTTAAAAGATACAAATATTGGGTATTTAGAGGTGACTTTGTGGGCTTTTTCTATCGAACCGAAAGTGCTGAATCATGTTTTCAGCAAACTACTTATCTAGTTTATGTCCTGAATATTACCGTAGTATTTTTTTTCTTCGATTCAATGCAGTGCGTCATGCTTATCTACGCATCATAAAATCGTAATTCAGGTGCTGTAGTCGCCTTAAGTATATGTAGATCACAGTCTGAGTTGCGTTCTGTAATACGGACCTCAGTCTCCTGAATGTGCAGGTTTTTTGTCAATGTTTCTCTTCACTGTTAGCGCGTTAGTTAGGGATCATTCAACAATTACGTGATCACCGGAAGGGGGGGGGGGGGGGTCGGGTGCTTGTATATACATCTGATTATTTGGGGGGAGGGGGGGGGAGAATCCATGATTACGTCATCATTTCATAACTTGTTAGCTAAATAAATTTTCTAAAAAATTAAAATAAAAGGTGTTGTGGAAGCTAGAAATACTTTTAATTAGAAAAGTAATAAAATTGCTTTAGTCATCCACCTGAGAACATTATTGTAAAGCCAATTTAAACAAGCAGGCGCCGCTACTGATGAGCATGGAGTACCGAATACAGCTTCCCACCACGACTGGGTTGTGTCTCGCCACAAGCTTACTCCTAGGTCATTTATTAAGACCCAATAATAAACAGCAAACTTACATTTTAAGCACGGACGAAGATTATGTAATCAAGGCGGGGGGGGGGGGTTAAGACCAAAAGATTACGCTGTGATTACATAGGGGGGGGAGGTTAAAAAAATGGCCAAAAATGATCCCTTAGTTTACAAACGCGGAAGTCTCTTCTCTCATCAAATTCGGAATGACTAATGTGTGGTATACCTTGGGAACCCTCACCTCACCCTACCTCTTAGTGGCACCAAGCGTCACTCCACTCCGCAATCCCACACGTAACTGACCTTGATATCTAATTCGTAGTATACCGAGAGTGGGGAGCGTACCCTGGCGTGCGGGGGGAGTGGTGCGGGGCGCGCGGGGGGCGGCCCTCCGGGGGGGATGGCTCGGCCGCGCTCGCGCAAGGCGGGGTGTGGACCGGCGCGCATTGGCGACCTCTCCTGCTTCAGAGCTGTGGAGAAAAAGAACACAATGCAGACACTTCGTAAGGAATTAATATCGTCGGCTTTTCGGAAACTCTTTAACTGCAATTAACGATTTGATATTAATACACAGTGTGCATTCACCGAAATATGTATTGTCAAACCCGTAATATTGTAATTTGGCTTAGTAAGATTATAGGGAACTGAAAGATATCTCTCAGAACTGAATGGAATGGAATTGCTACACCGACAAGAGCGCGGCTCTTAAGATTAAGAAGATTATAAACTCTCGGTACTTTGTGAACTGCCCCTTTTTTTACATACGGACAAGTGTTGTATAACAGCCCTGATTAATTTTTACCCTCGGACAGTTGGTGATCCGTGGCAAAACTGATATGTATTTTGTAAAATGTTCCCCCATCCTAAAAGGTTAAGAACAACTGTTCTATGTAGAGTTTAACTTGATAAATCTGATCAAATGTGTCGAAATTGTGACTCAAGTTGTAAAGCAGACACTTATATCACAGGTTTTTATTAAACCTATTTTAAGTGGCTGCTGTCCCTAATAATATAGCTCAGTGGACAAACCTTGTAAAATATTTTAATGTACTGGCTATCTTTGTAGTGCCAAATAAACTTATTATTTATTTAAAATCGTAGGTCTCCGATTGATTTCAAATGTTATTTTGAATTTTACCGTTGGAATAGTTTCTCCGAGAAGCCGACAATATGAGCATTGGTATTAGTAATGCAAAAGTTGAAAAAAATGTTATAAAATCACAAAAAGACTCAGTCATAATTAAATGTTAGGTGAATCACTGACAAGCATTGAGATTTGAGAATTTTTAAATAACAATGTCAAGCTTCATGAATAAGAAAGAAACATTGTTGTAGTACAGTCATCTTTACCCTCTGTTATTGTTAACCCTTTCTTACCCACTGGTAATAAGGGTCAAATTAGAACGAACTTAGATATCCAAAAAAAAAGACTGTTTGAAATGTACAGATAGCAGCACGTCGGATTACAAAGCACTACGAGCGATATAATTGTTTAGCCTGATGTGCGTTCACTGTGTACGTGTAAATACAATTTTGCTTTTGAGAATAAGTTGCGCTTCTGTTTATTGTTCAACATTATCATGTAGGTATAGTCCATTGTGTGGCGAACTTGGCTAACCCTCGTGTCAAAGTTTTCATACCGCCAAATGGTCTCTGACTTGGTTTTAATGACTGTAGTCAATCGACAACAGCCGGGACCGACAGCTTAACGTGCCCTCCGAAGCACGGAAACGCTCGTGATAAACTGCCACTTTGGTCACCTATCAGGTTCCCTGCCTCTGTGTACGTTGTTTAACCTCACTGACCGGTTGAGATCCAGCGAGAGCTACTGGGCTACGAGCGCTTCCATTTTTAACCGACTCCAAAAAAAAGGAGGAGGTTCTCAATTCGGATGAATTTTAATATGTATCTACACAGTAGTAGCTTGAAATGAGATAAGTATGAATAAGTCATTGAAACTATGCCCAAAAGTTATGCATGGGTATTGAACATATGTATGTTGCGCCTCATAAGTGCATTAATTTTAGTACAAGGCCATCCATCTGTATGAAATGCTCGTAAAACTATTCATTTCCTAATTTACTGCATTCCACATTACTATGAATCATAGGACACAGAAATGGATATAGATTAAGCGATGTCATACATACAGGACGCGTTACGCCCAATATTACAATGTTACTCCTCATTTTCGGGGTGTTGTATGCAAGCTTCGCTCAATGCATAAAAAACACACTGTATGAGCCAACTGCCAACTCTTCCTAGGCATACTGCAAAAGCCAGTAAGTGGGTCGCGACGGTTTTGCTGTATCGTGGGCGAATGGTTGACAAACTGTCACCACTTTATTCATATCGTTTAATAAGGGGGCGTCCATTAATTAAGTGAGGCGTTTTGGGGGGGGAGGGGGTCGAGCCGGATCTCACTCAATCTCACGTGGGGGAGAGGGGGGTCTCTACAAATATCACGTAATATTTTCCCCTAAAAGAAACAGTGTTAAATTGTGGGAAAGCTAAGTTAAACCAACTAAACCATGTTCTTCCAGTCGCCACTCTTGAGTTCCTGTGGACTGAATTAGAACAATCTTTTTTTTTCAAATTTAAATTGGTAAATCATAGCTGTTTTTTATTGTTCGATTATTAAAAGTTAAAAAATAATTAGGCAAATTATGTAAGTTTTCTAAATAAATGACCAATTAACGTATTTACACTAAAACTAAGAATTTTTATAAAACTCACGTGAGATAAAAGGGGGAGGGGGGGTGTCGAGCCAAATCTCACGACATCTCACCAGAGGGGGTGGGGGGGTCGAAAAATCGCCAAAAACACCTCACGTAATTAATGGACGCCCCCTAAGTAATAACCCTGAGAATTAGTTTCAAATGTGGCGTCAAGTGATTTTAAAACTAATGACGTTCTGCCTACCCCGAATAGGATTATATACGTGAGCGTATAGATGGATGGATGGAGCAAACTCTGTTTGATATCTTCTTCTTTTTATCGAGTAGGTATAGTCAAGTGTGTGGCGAAACTGGCGAACTTGGCTAACCCTGGTGTCAGAATTTTTAAACCGCACAATGGCCTCTTGACTTAATTTTAACGACTGTAGTCAGTCGACAACAGCCGGGACCGACAGTTTAACGTGCCCTCAGAAGCACGGAAATGCTCGTGATAAATTGCCACTTTGGTCAGCCATCAGGTTCCCTGCCTGTGTACGTTGCTTAACCTCACTGATCGGTTGAGATTAGCGAGCGCCACTGGGCTATACGAGCGCTTCAACATTCAACATCCGCTCGTCCTCCTAACTGCCGTCGGCTAACAGTTTACACTACAATTTGACCTAGTTCGCCAATTGGCACATTACCTAATTTGTGTATAAAAACCATGTGTGTGGCGCCAAGGCCCAGACACTTAGCGACAACTTGGCATATGGCCACATGATGTAACGACAATAGACAACATATGGTCCGAAAGAGCTGAGAATTAGGATAGATAGGCTTGTGGAAAAATATACAGTTTGGATGAAGACCGATTTTGTATTTGTGTCTGTTTTTATGTAGGTAGGTATGTTCCGAGAGAACATACTTACATCATCTGAGAAATCATTTTAAGCCAACGCTGATCAAGACAAAGTAATTCTTTCGACGACCTGCAGAAAAGTTAGAAAAAATGGCAACAGAGCACAACAGAGTTAAACAAATAAGCTATTGAGGAAAAGGCAAGAAAATATACAGGGCTTTAGATATCTCTCTTTCAACCTCTCTTTCAATTAATCCATAAAATTGAACAACTTTCCCAAGAAACATGGGTCAAAATACGAAACAAAAAATTTGAGTTCCCATACAAACTTCATCAGCAAATAGCGCATTTTGTATGGGAGATCAAAATTTTATTTCGTATGTTGACCTATGTTCCTTGGGGAAGTTGTTGAGTTTCATGGATTGATTAACCACCCGAGAGGTTGAAAGAGAGATACCTAAAGCCCTGTATAAGACAACAAAGACGATGTTTTGCAAGATTTCGTCACTTAGCCCAGCCGTTTGCCAACCGCATCTCTCTTAAACTCGCTCGCTTCTTAGTACTCGTCCCAAAGTAACCAGCTCAACACATGACAAGGTGCTAAAACTTTTGTTCACACTTACGGTAACTTACATTAGTACGCCGGCGGCGGAACGAGTTCTTTGTAAACTCTTCAGAAAAGTCAAGCAAGTTGAGGCTATACTGTCAATGAACATTTGTTAATTTTGTGATGGTATGCATCCATTGCGATGGTATTTTAAGCTCTAAGTTTTAACGGAAAGACAAGTCATTGGATTCATCGGGTATAGGATCATCTGTCACTTCAAAAAGTAGTACAGATACCGTGGAAAGCCAAGCCCTTAACTCTACAGGACCTAAATTGCAAACGCTGCAACTTGATTCCAAATATTAATGGCCGGACTGTCTAAGAAATTTCACACCAAACCGCACAAAACTCTATTATTATTTATTTATCAGCCCATATACGTCTCCACCGAAGGGCACTTGGCCTCCCTTCGAAACACGAAGGAGATTTAGGCCATAGTTCGCCACGCTGCGCTGCCGCCGCGCTGGCCCAATGCGGGTTGGTGAACCACACGCTGCCCGATTTTTCTTAGACGTGCGGGTTTCATCCCGATGTTTTCCTTTACCGATAAGCTAGTGATAATAAAAGACGAATTTAGTGGTATCGGGCTATCACCGCTTTATCCCAATCCCAACAATAACTCGCATAAAGTGATTTTATTTCTCCAGTTTTCCTTTTTTTCGCAGACTACAATGCCTATTAGCTGATAACCACCAACGAAAATGTCATTCAGTGATGACATTTTTGTTTGTAAGTTTTTTTTGTTTATGTTGATATTTTAAAAGCGCTGAATCATTTTAGATAACTTTTATATGGGACCACTTCAGGAGTATACTCTTTTGAACAAAAACGTAAATTTGAAAATCGACCGACAGTTGGCGGAGTTATCGTGTAACAAGCATACAAAAAAAACATACAGTTCGATTGAGAACCTCCTCCTTTTTGAAGTCGGTTGAAAAGAAGGTAAACGCTGAGTATGTGCCGGAGCCGGTCGCGAGCGCTGTCTTTGTGAAAGTGTTTGCATTTGCACTTCAAACCGCTAACAGGGTGTGGACATGGACATGAAGGTGACACGACACGACTTTACGCGAGCTCGTGCGGTGTTTCGACAATATCACGTATATTTATTGTTGACTGGCCTTTTGGAAATCTCTCGTATGTTATTATTATTATTATTTATTCATAAAAAAATTTTCACATTGTATTCGAAATATTGAACATAAAAAAAGAACACACAAATAATATGAATATACTTAACATAGAACAAATCAATACAGCTATTACAAACATTTAAAATTCTTCAACCGAGTAGCAACACCTTTCCAACAATAGAGCTTTCAGTTTTTGTTTAAATACACTTAGTTTTCTTATTATTTTTAATTCGACTGGCAATCTATTAAACAATGCTACTGCTTGATATCGAGGACTATGTTTGACTATATTAAAATTTGGATTGATTATTGGTTTCAAATTTTTGCATCTTGTCAATTCTCTACCAATCATTTCATTTTCGGATTCGAATAAATGTCTTCGTTTGACTAGCGCCGTTAATAGAACCAAAATGTAAAGGGAGGGCAGGGTAAGAATTCCTAATCTCTTGAAATGATCCCTGCAAGACTCCCATGGTGGAATTCGCACGATCGTCCGAATAGCACGTTTTTGGGCTATAAAAGCCCTTTCCATATTGTATTTATAGCTATTACCCCATAACACTATACTATACCGGAATTTAGATTCAATTAGAGCACAGTAGACAATTTTTAATTGTTGCAGAGTCAACACATCCCTAAGCTTAAACAGAGCATAACAAGAGGAACTGACGGAATCAGAGATCGCTTCGATTTCAGATTTCCAATTAATTAGGGAGTTAATATGAATTCCTAAAAATTTAACTTCCTCCACACTATTTAATCTCACGCCGTTTAAATTTGGTACTAGTACATCTTTCTTTCTCGTTGTTGTCTTAAACAGTAATATTTTCGTTTTCTGTGTATTTATTACTAAATTATTAGCCTTGAACCAAGTTTCGAAAGCCTTCAAAGTTTCATCAATAATAAAATTTTAATCCTTTATGTCATTCCTAGAAATTATAGCATTAGTGTCGTCAGCAAAAATTTACAATTTTATGTCATTTATATTGGTGTACATATAATTCAATAGGTCATTAATAAAAACTACAAAAAATATTGGTCCCAACACTGATCCTTGTTATGTGGAACACCTTTCGTGACTGTCACATGTTTAGAAGTATGCAGTATATTATTTCCTTTGTCATCTTCACCTTTAATCTCTTCAAACTGTCTTCGATTGTTTAAGTAAGAAATGAAAAGTTTAAGGCAATTATCTCTCACTCCATAATGCTCTAATTTTTTTATCAATATCTCGTGATTGACACTATCAAAAGCTGTGCTCAAATTCAGAAACAACCCAGCTGTTTTCTTTTTATTGTTTAAACTTTGGAGCACATCATCTATTATGTTGTCAATAGCATCCGCAGTACCTACACCCTTTCTATAGCCAAACTGCTTGGGATGAAACACTGAATTGCAATTAAAGTGAGTTATCAATCGGTTTTTGAGGATCTTTTCTCGTAGAAAATATGTTACTACTAACTTTCCGTCTGGGACCTCGTCCCCGAGGGAATTTTGAAAAATTATGTAGCCTATGTGTTAATCCAGGGTATCAGCTACCTCTACATTAAATTTTATCGAAATTGGACCAGTCGTTTGAGCGTGTAAGAGTAACAAACATCCATACATACAAACTTTCGCGTTTATAATATTAGTAAGGATAGTAAGGATCTAGTCTTTCTTATGTCCTTCTACAAGAAATTAATCACGTAAATTTGTTATTTAAAAACCACTTCATGGGAGGACGAAGGTTATGGAAAGTTGGTCCATGTTTGAATCAAATACATTTTCAAAAATACGATAAGAAGAAGACTACACCCCTCAGTGTGTAGTCTTCTTCTTATCGTGTAGGTATAGTCAAGTGTGTGGCGAACTTGGCTAACCCTGGTGTCAGTTTTCAAACCGCACAGTGGCCTCTGACTTGGTTTTAACGACTGTAGTCAATAGACAACAGCTGGGACCGACAGCTTAACGTGCCCTCCGAAGCACGGAAACGCTCGTGATAAATTGCCACTTTGGTCACCCATCAGGTTCCCTGCCTCTGTGAACGTTGCTTGACTTCACTGACCGGTTGAGATCAGCGAGCGCCACTGTGTATAGTAAAGTAAGCTGTGTGAGCCTTTGCGTTTGCTGTCAAAAAAATGAACAGACGAGGAAATTTCTACTTCAATAAAACATTGAGAAGATAAATATAGACATTTTGATAAAACTTCACAAGCTGAAAATGAGATTGACAAGCCATGGTCACGGAAGTGTCCGTTCTATACATACACTTCGAACACTGTCAAATAACGTTTGAAGCAACACGACGACGCGTAAAATTAATCAAAACTAATTAACTAGGCAAATTAGTCAAAAATAATGTAGAAAAATCTATCGACAGGGAGAAAAAGATGCTGAAGATTGTAAAAATGCAACGGATAGAAAGATGCTAAAGATTGTGGGAAAAAGACTTTAGCTAGCGACTTTTAGTCGTTAGTTTATCATCGCCGCCAGAATAGAATAACATTAAACAGTTATTTCTACCACGATTCGCATACTTCTATACCTTGTAAAATTTACTACCTACTACACAATATATTCTCCATAACGCCGATATGGAAGATGTTGTACATAAAAAGATCAACCTTAATATACTACAGTGCTTTTATTTTCATATTAAGGTTTGACAAATTTCGTATTTCAGTCAATTTACGATTTCCAAAAGACAAGAAAACACGACAAACACGTTTTCCAAGAGTCATTGAGAACATATAAGCACTGTACGTAGTTAATATTTCCCAGTATTAACATATTACAAAACTAAAACATTATCTGTTAAACGATTAGTCACAATAATTTTAACAAAAAGACATGCATGTTAGATATCAAATCACTCGCCACATATTTCTATGTGAAAACTAAATTTAGATCCAGTTAATTCAACACAGATTAGTCGTCTCATTCGCACATAACAAAAATCTACTAACTGCCTTCCTTCAACGTCCAGGAGTTGAGAGCTGGATGGATGCTCAGACTCAATTCTGGTACTCCAAAGTGTTCTTTCAGGCAAGAACTGTTGCCGGCTTTCATTGTGTCTAGAAGCATCTTGGTAGTTTTCCCTACATTTTCGTTTCTTTTGAGAAAAGCTGCGATGTCGACGCCACAGGTTTCATTTACTGCTTTTCTACAGTCGGCGGCGGCGCCCGGAGAGAGCTTGCCGCCAACATGACTGGCTGTATTACAAACTTCTTCTAGAACCTTCAGCACGGCGATTTCTGACTCGAAGATTACTTCGCAGCAGCCTGTTGGAAGGTCTTATTTAACTGATAGGGGCACAAAGCTTCGATTATTTGTATTCTGATAATGTTATATTATTTTCAGGTAACACAAAGGTAAACTAAAATTTCATACAGCTCGAATGAAGCTTTGGACCACTTTTTACCACGTTCAGGTATTTACGATTTTTTCAAAACTTTTCAAAAATCATTTAGTCAACGAGATTTCATTAAAAGAATCAAACATTTAACATAATACTTTTTTAAATTAGAATATTATCAATTTAATTAATAATTAAAACCTTTTTTTTCAATTTTTTCTTTTGTGAATTGAGACCTGTATAACTATTGTTATTAAGAATTTATATCTTTAATAAAATGATAAAATCTAGTACCATTTTTTTATTGGAATATTATCATACTACTATAATATTTATAAAATTATTATTTTTTAAATTACCATGATATAAGTAGAGAATTTAAACAACAAAATTAATTATTAATAACCATAAGTTTCTTTATAAGTAGATTTCCTTCATACGCTGGTAATTTCCTCATTCAAACATATTTAAATTGCAAATATTATGATCTATAAACATAGTAAGCAAATATTACAGCATAAACAGGACTTTTAATTACCTTACTGGTATGTTAGTATAATTTAATGGAATCCTTATCAGAGCTTATCAAAAATATGTAGAGTATTGGTCATTGGATTTTCCTTATGGAGTAAGTTTTAATGTAGTCCAATAACATCATATTTTGAGTATCAATACACAAGTTTTTCCAAACTTTCTGCTTTAATTGCGTAATGTATAACTGACGGTCAACTCCAGTCTTCAACTTTGTGCCATTTAAATAACAGAGAAAAATAAAAATCTTTATCTGTCTCGTAAATAATTTATTTATTTTAATGAATGAATGTTTAAATGAATTTATTTTATTGAAAGATTAATATTACTGAAAATTTAATTTATTTAAAAGACAGAACATCAAATGTATTTTCCTTTTATAATCTGTATTGTGATGTGTACAGTAGAGCGGAATCCTAAAGTTATTTCAAATGATATTAATATTAGAAAACAATTTTTTTAGTTTAGAGTTATGATAATGTATATCTTTACTTAGTAATTATTTAGGGAGATATGGTATTATTGAATTTTGATTCGAAAAGATGACGACGTAAAAAGGTTATAGCAACCTGTGGTTGAGCTGTCATACGTAACTTTAGGTTTCGGCTCTACTGTAACCAGTTTCATTGTCAATTAAATTTTTAATTTGTAATAATCATCTTATAAGACAGGACTGCTTTGGACAAAAAGCAGAAACTCTACCAGTACAGGTGGTTATGTCTGCCAAATTTCAGGGTCTAAATTGTAATGTTACTGAATACTCTAAACATGACTACATTTATTTTATCAAGAAACAAAATCATTTTAATTGAAATCAACATCTAATAAAATAACTAGCTGTTTTTATAGTGGTGCACACTCAAAAACCACCCATTAATTACGCAAAAAAGCCAACTTTATTTATTTGTGATAAGTAGAAGACAGAGACAGACTTTCCTCACTGAGAAATTAAGCAATCTACATTTCGTCGTTCTATATTGTCAGTGGAAAATACAGAAACCGTGTCATGACATAAAAAAAAATCAAGTAATCTTTATGAAAGTCTTCACTATTTCCATAGCCCCCTTACAATGAATGACAGAAACAGTCATTCAAATATTTGATTAGGTGTGATGAGACTCTAGTTAATTAACATTTTGTTTATGTTAAAGTAAATAACTTGTGCTGGTAGGGGTACATACTAAACCTGTACAAATATTGTATCCTGACCTATCACACTCAAACACATTGTAAAAAGAAGCTTACTCTCTGATAGTATAGTATGCGAGTTATAATAATTTTTGTTTAAGAAATTAAATAAATAAATAACTTTTTAATAAATATGTAAGCAGTCTGGATTTTAATCATTTCTTTTTATCAGGGAAAATAGTAGATATGAGAGTGTGAGTGCATGTAATGTCATTTTTGAAAGTCCTGCTCTCATCTTTCGCTAATTATTTGCTTAGTTATTTAATTCTAACTTATATAAGACAAGACATTCCGATCACATCTTCAGCAAACAATGATGCTCAAAGTCAACAACTGGACCGATAATATTTGCACAGCGATTTCTTGTTCCGTGAATCGCAAATACACGTTTGGACTTAGCAGCACAGTTTACATAACTTATTACTAGAAAATCTCTCCAGTTTTGCAATAAGGAAAGCAGGATGTTGCGTATGAAGAAATTGGGAAGGAATTTTTAACGAAATTTCAGCGTATAATTAGATTAAAAACATAAAATACTGCCGGAATTGCGATGAGAGTCGCGCCGTCCAGCGATATTGACATTGAGCTTTGGGTTAAAAATACCGCCTTTACCTGCCTCCCGGTCGAACTTGTTGGGTATCGGAGGCTCCCGCGAGCCCCCAAACACCAGCGGCGACAGGATCCTCGGCCACAGCACCGCGAAACATCCCACAACAATCACTAAAACGAACATCGTCTTCCGCGGCCCTAAAGCTTCCTCGTTCGGCATCTTGTCGTATTATTCGTATCGTTTTCGTCACTACACAGCCGGTCGCACTCTACGGGAACATCGTCGTGTGTGATATAAATAAAATCTTGCGTTTTCCAAACCCACACGATCGCCAAGAAAACTCGGGCGAATGCGGATCGATGGCGAACCAGTGACAGCTGTCAAACTTTTTTTTAAAATCTTCCAACGGGAGCGATCAATTTCGCCGGTTCCTTACGGGAGCGTCCGCACAATTTCTTCTTCGATCTTTGTAGGTAATTTCTTCGAGCGATGAACGCCGGTGGATTGAGCTGGCTCGATGTGACACAGCCGTATATCAACGTCAATCAGCTATGCCGACATCTTGCCTTCCCAGCCACCGGCTCGGAGCCTGCAGTCCATGTCCAAATATTTACTGAAAGATATGGTGACGACGAGCGTGCGGCGCTCGAGGCTCGGAACAATATGGCCGGGCGCGGAGGCGGCGCCGGCTAATAACCCGTCCCCACCGCGAGGGTACCACGCGCTCAGATGAATACTAATTAGACAATAGTACCTGTCATTCCTATACTTATTCAAGAAAAAGCGGCCCTAAAACTTTACGCTAAAGTTTTCCATAGTTAGGTCATTCACGTGGCCGCTCTGTCCACGTCACGTAGTCAAACCGTCGCGTCGTCCGTTCCTTCCATATTTGGGACTACTTTTATGACATTCTAATGAATGATCAGATGCTCAACTTAAAGCAAATAAGAAATAGGCATTCATTTGTACATACAATATCTCTGTCTAGGTACCCCGCACAGGAGACCGCTTACTTAGCGCAGGTATTTTAATAGGTACCTATGACGACGCAATACCACGAAAGCAATATCACACCAAATAAGTATTTTATCTACCTACTACGATTCGGATTTTTCACGTCGATTCTTTTTTTTTATTTATTAAAAATGGGTTCGCTCTTGACCACAATCTAGCTTAGGGCAAAGATGTGGTCGAGGATGTAGCGAGCTCACCCAGAAGAAGCCTATTCACTCGCACTTTAAAGATGTTTGGGTTGTATGAACTCGGAAATACAGAAGCTCCCAATGCCTCTTGCAGGGTGCATCGCATCGTCATTGAAACTGAGTGCACTTTTCAGACACCCTTTCAGGATGGAAGCGTCTATTATAAACAATAAACGAAATTCTCTTTTATCTAAAATTCTGGCAGTGCCACAGGTAAGCCGTACATAATAATGGTCACATAATTAATATGTGTTTGCTTAAGCCTGAGACTGTTCTTATCTTATCTCTGACTCACAAAATTAAGCTTCTACTTACTATTCAAGTTAGGCTTGATAATTATGAAGTAGGTAGCTGTGTGTATAAGATAACGTCGTTAATTATTATGTTTAAGTTAATTATTAGATAGAAATGGTAGGTAAGCATTTGTTTCTGCTTATACGATTAATTAGCATTAGAGCTTACAGGCTGAGCTAATCGCATCTCGAGACTGCATCATTCGGAATGTGGCGGCAGCAATTTTATATAATTCATCCGAGCCTTCGAGCGCCAAATGCAAAGAAATACAGACACAAGTTCACACAGACCCGAAAAAAACGGCTACTTTCAACACAAATGTTTGCCCTGTGTCGGGCTAACATGGACGCGTGACATAATTTTGTCACATCGAACATTTTTAGCGTTCCGTACCCAAAGGATAAAACGGGACCCTATTATTAAGACTCCAACGTCCGTCCGTCTCTGTCTGTCCGTCTGTCACCAGGCTGTATAATTATTATGAACCGTGATAGTCACAGATGGTGTATTTCTGTTGTCACTATAAACAACAAATACAAAACAAAAAATATTATAAATATATATATAAGGGGGCTCTCATACAACAAACGTGATTTGTTTGCTAGCTTTCCGCCCGCAGCTCCGCCCGCGTGGACTACAGATTATATTGTGCCCAACTGTGGGATAAATTGTAGCCTATGTCCTCTCGCAGGCTCTAATCTATCTGTGTCCCAAATTTCATCAAAATCGGTTCAGCAGCGTGAAAGGCGGACAGACAGACAGACAGAGTTACTTTCGCATTTATAATATTAAAGTATGGATGGCACGGAACCCTTCGTGCGCGAGTCCGACTCGCACTTGGTCGGTTTTTGGTCATGTTGATGTCGTTCTGTCTGTTCCGTACTGACGCACGCAATACAATAGAATGAGGTGGCGGAATGAGACCATATACAACAAAATTATGTCACGGGTCCATATCAGTCTGGCTGACCATCCAACCTGTTAACCTAGGCTCGTGGGTCCCGCAACTAACAAAAAGACGGACACAAACACCCGCCCGTGACCCAACATCTGCTTTTTTTACATAAATATTTGTCTTGACCGGGAATCGAACAGGAGGTTTACCATGATCGCTTAGCGCGATCCAATTTAGGACCTAAACAAGTCTGCAACGCTTATTCGTACCATGATGGCTTATAAGCGATTCAATTTTGGCATTGTTGCCATTCAAAGGCAGACCAGCGACAATTTATGTAGACATTTAAAAAGGACCATAGACATCCGAGCAGTTCAAAAGCAGCGCCATCATGGTACCATTTTAAAAACATTCCAATTGCGAAGCAGTTCAAAGTTGGATCTTAAACAGAAATGCTTTTAAACGATCGTGGTAGGTACCGGACCCTACGAACAAGAGGCAGCGCCATTATCGTGTAAGTAGGTTTAATCAAGTGTGTGGTCAACTATTAAGTACTATTTGATATCGATTACTACCATGGTAGCCACATTTTAGGATTAGGTAAGTAAGTAATAAAGTTACATATAGTTAATTAATATTTGTGACTGTGCCTAGTAAAAGGGACCACTTTGAGGGTAGTCAATAAGAGCGTTTAACATAGCTTATTACATTACATTTTCACTCTTATTGACTACCCTCAAAGTGGTCCCTTTTACCAGACACAGTCACATTTGTTCTCATCTTAACAATTGACAAAGTTTAATCAGTAAAAATCTGTATGATAATTACCGAGAAACACAAGGGGCTGCCATAGTAGTTCATAGTACAATATAATGTACAGTACAATGATGATAGGTAGTAATAGTAAGTAGTAGTAGCATAAGGTAAAGAAGCTTTACAAAGAACCGCTATGTGCCACGGAAGTCGCCCACAATTTCAAATTATCATGAAGGTCACATACTTCCCAATTCACTCCTGAGCCCAAACTGGGCGGTGCGGAAAACTGGCAGGATTTCCTCCCCAGTTATGGTCTAACGCTGTCATATGTGCGTTGTGCCTGGGGCACATTATAACACCAATCCTGGGTCCTTTCGTTATGATATGGAGGTATGACAGAGATGGACTTAGGAAGATATTAACTTTTTACTATAAATACATATACTATAAATAATATACATATTTATAGTTAGTCATAATCATAATGAATAAACTCTAGGAATGGCTCATTTCATGACTCCGGATCTCGTCTCGTTATCTTGCACAGAGATCTACATATTGTGAACAATTGGACTGCAACGTTCCAGTTTGCATGCTGCTGGTGACAGCTTGAATGTGCGAACAAAGTAATGTACCTAAAGACAAACTGTATTATCCACAATTCAGCGAATAAAGATGTTTGATTTGATTTAATTTGAATCTATCTGTCGCCTTGTGCCTTTTGTCATTTATTAGGGTACGTTTGACCATGGTCCGCAGTTCAAGTTATTTTATTGCAGCCCAAGTGGGAAAAAAATTCTTAAAAAGGTTTTGCAGATATCTTGAAAACAAGTACCTAGGTAAGTAAGATGAGTTTTATCTGACTTGGCCAAAGCGATTACGTCCCTCACGATATCCCTCAGAAAAAGCTTTTGTTTTGTAAAAATGGGCACAGAATATTAGGAAAATTTTGTACAGACCTGGTGGGCAGACCTTAAGCCATTACATAGACGCTCCATTTAAAATGACAGTCGGCTTACTGTGAGCCTAATGGGGACATGGCCTTAGGCCTATTTAAGACTACAAGTTTAGAGAGCTCTTAAACACGAATTTCAAGATATCTTGTAGGTTAACTTACGGAACACTTAACACACTATTCAGTGTTTGATTTTCTTAACGCTAAAGTTGGTAGGCTAAAACTAAGTTTCTCTTATAGAAAAACATGACTTAATAAAACCAAATACAGCAATGTACACGCGACGACACATCAGACTACACATGTTTACTTTGACGTCACCCTTATCTCGTTCGCAACTATGAAGAATTTTGTTCTACAATGGATAACCTGATGTGCGATTTTCTACACATGGCGGCACTAAAGATCGAACTCTGTACCTGCTGCTTACGAGTCCAACCCACTAGTCGTAAAGCTACGATGTAATGTAGACATTAAATAGGTACTCTAACTACAGCCCCCGTTGACGATTTCGTAGGTGATGCGCGTACGCCGTTTCCTGCGTCGAAAAGAGCGCTACCTACCCATTGTTTGTAGAGGGGATGTGTGTGCCGCGAATACAGACACATTATTTTACTTTTAGCTGTTCGGAACGTTCCTACTACGCCCTATGGATTTAAATCCACTGGTGAACATTTAGGAGTGGATAGGAAAATACCTTTCAATGACTGAAAAGAGAGCGCTACGCAGCGTTCTTGTTTTGTTACCAATGCAGGTTCTAGATGGTATAAATCGTCATATCATCAGCCGTAAGAGTCCACTGTTGTTAACAGGATCTCCGTTTGAGTGATCCTGCGCTATACCCACATCCATCTGCTTTTAATTGTTGGAACATTCTTAA
Organism: Aproaerema taeniolella; assembly: GCA_949987775.1. Classification (NCBI taxonomy): domain Eukaryota; kingdom Metazoa; phylum Arthropoda; class Insecta; order Lepidoptera; family Gelechiidae; genus Aproaerema; species Aproaerema taeniolella. The sequence continues at coordinate 1,031,236 of OX465261.1, read as the reverse complement.
AACTTACAATTATAACCAAGTACTTAAGTTTCCCATCCACTTTAGCCAGAATTTAGGCAAACATGTCTAAGTATAAGAAAGTGGGCGAGCGATCACTGTTATTGATAGTGCCAAAAATTTGCATTTTGACAATTTTTTTTCTCCATACATGAGGTCAGAAGTGGGACTACACGGAACGGGAGAAACGGGAATAAACCTGCGGGATCTATCGAATATAAAAAAATGTGTAGGGCCTCAATTTTTTGAGCCACCAACTGTTCAAACATCGTTGCTTTTGAATGTTAAACGAGTTATTTTGGTGGTAAAGAGGTTAAATTAAGCTTTTATGTGATTTCGATGATTTTAGAATACTTAAGTATGTAATCGAATTAATAGCTGAAATAAATAGGTTCCTATAAAGTATTTAATTCTGTCTTAACGAAAAAGGTAGCATCATTGAGATTTAAATAAACTATAAATAAACGCTATAGGTGAGAAGAAGGTGAAAGAAGAAGGTGAAAGATTGGTTGGATAAAAAAGACTATGACACTATAGAAAAGCTTTTTGACACAATTATTTAAAACACATGTGACAAAAATTCACGCACACACACATAAGCGCGCACACACACACACACACTCACGCACACACACACACACATGCTGTTTAGTATGTAGTTTTAATTTTGTTTAGGGGTAGAAGACAAGAGACGAGTTACAATATTTGTATCTGTCTACTACGGTTTCAGTCTTCCTACCTTAACTTTGTTTGTACCTAATTAATTTTTATTGTTTGCAATTGTTTTTCACTGAGGAAGTTACTGCAGTCTGTAACACAGCTTTACTCAAAGCTAGCACAGGCTGCAGGGCTTCTTGTCTCCTTATCAATGTTTTAAGCTACAATAAAGATTTATAATTATTATTATTATTAGGTACCTACACTCAAATGTACACACCGGTAACTCAACCTAGAAAGTGCCGATTTTACAGGCAGTAAGTATCAATAATTTTATTAGTCGAAAAGCTTTTATGATTTCTCTGTATGTACCTAAGTAGTACCTACCGTCTAACTCGTCGAAGACAATGTAGAAATGAAGCAACGATGAGTCACCACCGTATTGCATCACCCACCCATCCAAAGTAGCAGACAAAATGACACCTACACTTCGATTCTTATCACAATGGGCAAATTTCTACCGCATCACCTTTATACTCAATCTACATTGCTTGCTTGCAAAGTGGGATATTGTTAAAGCTTCATAGGAAGCTAGCGATCGATGGGGTAAAATGTGCTTCGATGATTAAATCACAAACTGATGCATTGGATTGTGGGTTTAAGTCTATAGAGGTTAAGGTCTTCCACAGGTAGCTTATTTTTATTTTATTTATTTACTAGCTGATGCCCGCAACTTCGTTTGCGTGTTATTTTTTTTTGTACAGAGTACACATACAAAAGTTTTTTCCCGCTAACTCCCGTTCCCGTGGGAATTTTGCAATATTCTGTTGCAACTAAGCTTTAAGTTTACTAAGGTACCTGCATGCCAAATTTCAAGCGTCTAACTTAAGCTGTTTAGATTTTTCATACAAAAGGATTTTCCCGCTAATTCCCGTTCCCGTGGGAATTTCGGGAATTCCTTTCTTAGTGCACCTCTACGGTGTCTAAGCTACGTCCCTTCCAAATTTCAAGTGCCTACGTTTAGCCGTTTAGGCTGTGCGTTGATATGTCTGTCAGTCAGTCAGTCAGTCAGTTTCTCCTTTTATATATTTAAAATAAAGAAGATTTATTTGATAAGGATCATCTACATCACATGCATTTTAAAATTTTATAGAATCTTTCTTAGGCTTACAATTTTCTGTAATATGACATTTACAGATCACTCTTTAATTATAAAACGTAAATAAATTTGTAACAAACCATAACTTCCACGAAAAAGCTACTCTCTACTGTACGTCAGTTAAAACTGTAATATTTTAAAAAAATCGTATAACCACCGATACTCATCGCTTAGTCTTAAACGGCTGAACCGATTATGATAAAACATGTCTAAGAACTACTACCAGAGAACCTGCCTTAAAAAAACGCAGCCAAATCAGTTCACCCGTTTAAGAGCTAAGGTATGCCACACATAGCGGTCAAACTTATAACAACCTCTATTTTTACGTCGGTGGTTAAAAACATCTCGATGAGGACTTGTATAATAATTATGTATATCACCATTAAACAAACTGTAACAATTATAGTTGTGTTATAGTTTTTGATTTTAATTGGTTTTAAAATGCGCTATCTACTTACTCTAATATGTTTGTCACGTGTTTGCACAAAAATCTTTTTATCCGTATAAATCTAAGCTCTTATAGAGCTAAACCCTGTGTAAAGGTGTTGTAATTTTTTGGCGTATAACTCTCATATAACCATATAACATATAAATACCACCCCATCTCTCTCCGTGGTTGTCGTAAGAGGCGACTAAGGAAACACAAATGAGACCTGCCTCCTAGTAATCCATCCCAGGCAACGACACTTCATTTTTTTCTGAATCTGAGGTGTCGTCCTATGGTCTCATGCGGTGTGGTAGGCTCTGTAAAGGGCCGTCTGGCACCCTCCACCCTCCTACCGAAGTCCGACGCCAAACAGCTTGCTGTGTTCCGTCGATGCGTGGAGTACCAGTGCCTTTATAGGCATTTTCTAGGTTAACTCGCTCCATCGTCGACCTCATCTTTGACCTTATGGTCAAGATTGAGGTCAAGAGTTAAGTAACCCATCTTATAATAAAAAAAAAATAACAAAATATATAACTCTCTTTAGACTTTCGCGATTTGAACACATAATAAACTTATGAACCTTATAAGATTATTTTCATAACAATAGGGTAGCCGATGCGACGGACGTTACATTCTCAAGAGATAATATACGACCTAAAAATCTTGGCTATAACTCTGTATAAAATCTAAACAGAAAAGGATGTTAATAGGGTTTAATTTTTTTTAATAGAGTTAAAACTTATGTCGCTTGATTAGTATTTGCTCATTGTAGAGTTTATGGTGTTGCTTCTTTACCAAAGATGTTTCTAAAAAAGCTTTTGGTAGCAAGGATTTGTGATTATAATCAGCAAGTGCTGGAACTAGTACTGCACAGCACATGCATGCAACAGAACGGAATTGTGTTAAGCACATACATAGCTACATACATAGAAAATCAAAGTTACACTTGAAAGTCATCTCAGTTTTCGGAAACAAGATTGATCGTACCCTAACTAAAGGAATGAGGATGTGCGTTAGGGTCTCAGTTCTTGAAGTATCGAAGGGCCCAAGTTAGGCTAAGTTACCAATACTTGGTAATAATTCAAATGATATGTAACGTTCACATCCGTCGCGTGCGACGCCGGCGCATATTTTCGCGTGCCACCGCCATTGTGGAAGCTCAGACGCGATTTGAATGCGCGTGAGTCGGGTGTGGCGAAATAAGTTTACGTACTTTTACCCGTATTGAAATTGAAACATTGGTTTGGTTGGTTTAATAAGACTTTGTAAGGACACATAGGCAATGAGATTGCAGATGAGCTAGCAAGGAAAGGGGCCGATGAGACATTCATCGGTCCGGAACCTAAGCTACCTATCTCAAGTAAAATTAGTAAAGGCATAATAAGCAAAATTATAACAGAAGAAGCTAACTCAAGATGGAAGCATAACAAACAGTGCCGCCAGGCAACAATCTTCCTAAAGACATACGAGAAAGTCAAAACAACTTCTAAAGCTAAACAGAAAGGACATTAGGATTGCGGTGGGTCTACTCACGGGACACTGTCTTTTGAACCGACACCTAACAATAATGAGCCTTAAAAGTGATCCCAACCGCCCAGAATGCGACAAGGGAGAACGGGTTTGCACTTCCTGACTGAATGTCCAATGTGCGCGCTGGTAAGATGGGAGACAATAGGCATGGATGAGCTAAAAGAAGAACAAATACAAGAGACTAGCTGATGCCCGCAACTTCGTTTGCGTGTTAATTTTTTTTTTGTACAGAGTACACAGATTGAAAACATCTATCTTACGTGATTTAGATTTTTACATACAAAAGTTTTTTCCCCGCTAACTCCCGTTCCCGTGGGAATTTTGAAATATCCTGTTGCAACTAAGCTTTAAGTTTACTAAAGTACCTGCATGCCAAATTTCAAGCGTCTAACTAGGTAAGCGGTTTAGATTTTTCATACAAAAGGATTTTCCCGCTAATTCCCGTTCCCGTGGGAATTTCGGGAATTCCTTTCTTAGTGAACCTCTATGGTACCTAAGCTACGTCCCTTCCTTTCAAGTGCCTACGTTTAGCCGTTTAGGCTGTGCGTTGATATGTCAGTCAGTCAGTCAGTTTCTCCTTTTATATATTTAGAGATTAGTATAAAGGAGATAATTGGGTTTGCAAAAGCTTCTGGGAGGTTTAAAGAGGTGGAACTGTTAGTGCAGAGGTAAAACTCATGCGCTGTTATGCGGAATTGGGTGAAATGGTCCCAAATAAGTGGACTGATCACCCGCCTGTGCCTGACGGGCGTCCCCTCCATAGATAGATAGATAGATAGAAGGTACTTTAACGAAGAAATACCTACTCAAAGTGAAGGCAAATAATAATTACAAAAACGGTTACATACAAATAAAATTTTTGTCTTAATAACTTTTTAATTATATAGTAAGTCCTTGTAACGCCTTCGTCATTTTAGAAACGTTGTTTTTACTAAAAGGTAGCTACTTTAAAATCTGAAGTTTCGTTATATGTTTTTGTAAGTAAGTAAGTATCGTACCTACTGAAATCTGTGAACCAAGGTCGTCGATTTTAGCGGGCTCTTGTCAAACTGTCCGACAAAAGTCACAAATACGAAGTGCAATGCAAAATGGAGGATCACGAGAACAGAGTGAAGACATTTTATGTTAAGAAAAGTTCACCAGTCTCAGAGTCAACAGTCAGCAAAATTTCCAGATTGTCAGCATCGAATACTAGAAGCCTTTCGAACACGAGGCCATTGGTGTATCTAGCGTTCTTTTTCAGGGAGCGAATATTAAATGTCCTCTAGATTAATTCACTGTGTATTGAAAAGTAACTATATGGGAGGTACTATATTACAGTATGTTATAAAAAGTAAATATGTACCTAGGTAGAATTCTCGACTGTGATTGTCAGTATTTTGGAGTCCAGTGTTTAATTTCGAATCGGTAGCCCAATATTTTGGGGTGGGCCCTAGACCATACTGAGGTGGGCATGGCCTACCCGGCCCCCTCCCTCCGCTATATACCTACTCCTATAACGAGGACCTGTGATACCAATTGTAGTTAGTAGGTAAATTACGCTCGTAAGTATATTAAATAGGTAGGTATTGTACCTAATAGAAAACGACGCAAAACAGAATCATTATCACGTTGCCACTTTATTATCATGACTTGATCAAGAAAGGAAGTCAGTGCATCATTCAATAATATTCAACTCCGTACAAGTCCAGTGAATTGTCTAATAACAATTCTGATTCCTTATTGAAGAGTATTGCTCATCGGTAGGTAGTTTTAGATCATTTCGTATGCAAGCGACGTCCCTTCCCGTCAAAGAATTCACTTGTGCCTCTTTTGCCTCGCCCAGATTGGGTTGCCTGGTAGCCAGGACATTGCCGGATGTGTTCAGCATTTAAGTGTCTAAAATGATTTCCAGTTATCGATGATAGTACCACGCTAGGTGTATCTTAATCGACTTTCCGTATCCATTATTAAAAATTGTCGGTCACAAATGTTGTATCTAAATTGACAGATGATTTTTTGGAGCAATTTTTTAGTTTGATGGGTTGATATTTAAAATTCCCAGTAAGTAATAAAATAACTTACTTGTCGCTCTTTTTGCTGAATTTGTCTATTTGTCTAAGTATATTTTAAGTATATTTGAGATTTTTTTTATATTTTTTTACCAGCCCATATACCTACGTCCCCACCGAGAGGCACGGGCCTCCCTTCGAAACATGAAAGGGATTTAAGCCATAGTCCACCAAGCTGGCCCAATGCAGGTTGGTTGACCACTCGTCTTTTGAAAATGAATTTTCTTGGACGGGCGGGTTTCATCACGATGTTTTCCTTCACTGTTGAGCAAGTGATAATTTGAAATCCGTACATAAATCCGAAAAGAGCACGAATTTTGAGGTACAGGCACCAGGATTTGAACCCGCAACCTTCCGAATACAAGTCTGGCTCATTATCAACTGGGCTATCATATTTGTGCATATCTTTTAACAATTAAATGCTTAGGTGAACAGATTTAAGGCTCAAACTAAGAGGTTCATACTTTATCTATCTATCTTAGAAAAGGATCAATCTGGCACTGCTTAGCTGCTGAACATTTTACTGTTACCTATTTCAATTATAGCTTATATAAAGTTAAAGACTGAATAACAACCACATCACAGCTAATTTGCTGTAAAAGAGCAGCATAACCAGCTTGTGCGGTAAATATTTTTTTTAAATTCTGATAATGGTGATTTCGAACCTGGCAACTCTACATGAGTGTTTGAATAGAAAGAATCACCACGCTAAAGGAATTCATGTTCTTACGGCGGTGCGGCGATACGATGAATAAATAATAAGTTACAAGAACGATGATTTTAAAGGCAAGTTTATTTTACTGAATATTCTAACGTAACGTAAGCGGCTCGATAGCTTGGTTGATAAGTAGGTATGTTGTGTTGTAGAAGATTATTTATAAAAACGCTCGTAGTCCAGTAGCGTTCACTACTTATTCGGAATCGATCAGCGAGGCTAAGCAACACAATGGGGACAGAACCTAAATGGGGTGTCTTTTTATCACAAGAATTTCCGTACTTGTTTGTTTGTTGTAAGTATTGTTTTTGTTGTTCTACTTGTTTGTATTGTTTGGAAGCAGTTAAATAAAGTTATATCTATCTATATCTATCTACTTCGAAGCGGTTAGGCCGTCGCCGTCGGTCCCATTTAGACAAGTGCCCATACCTCCTAATAAACTACGAAACGACTTTAACGTCACGATAGGAGCAAAATGTCATAAAAGTCCTCATGCTCCTTCCAAAGCATCCAGCACCCTGTAGCATCTGAAATTAAAAAAGAGCAACAATAGTCTCGGACCAAGAATTATAAAAACTACTTTTTTTTAGATGAGAACATTTTGATTTAAGTAAACCGCGCGAAAATCTTTAACGAACTCTTGATTTCGTCTAGGAATCACTCAACCAGTTTTTGACGTTTATGTTTTCACGTTCTTGAACGAAACCTTAACTGTCAAAACAAAAGTCGATTCCTGTGCTAGGTTTTCGCATTTTTCCAGTTTTCACAGTGTTTTATGAAATAAAAATATGGCAGATTTCACAAGCATATTACATATAATATTCATTATAAGTGGTGGTGTGTTAACTTTCATAATTCTATTCATTTTCGCCAAAAGACAGATCACTAGGTTCGCCCTTAGATCTAGGAGGGGTCCTCATGTTCCTATTGGAGCTGATGCAAAGAAGGTAAGATAAATAGACTCATCTTACTAAGAACTTAGTTTGAAAAGGTATGCTTATTGGTTTTGTTTAAAATAAAGCCAGGAATCGGACACGTATTTGCTACAGTAATGTTTATTTCTTTTGTGTATGTTTCACTGTTTTGACTAGTTTAATATTTAGTACCTATATACCTGATGAACCTATCTGATGACTTGCTATTATTGCTACAGATATATCATTACAATCGGCTACCTATTCTACCGTGGCTTCCAAAATTATCGTCTTTTTCAACCTATGGTTTGCTTCAAATATTTCAGAGCCTAAAAAAGGAAATAGAGCGTCGAATAGAAGCGGTACCTCGTATAATGTACGAGCCCCGTTTGCTGAGCTCAGAGCGGTCTCAGTACATTCTGGAGCCACAGCAGCCATACCACTATCGGTTCAAAGCTGTTGACGATATTAAGACATTAGGTAGGTGATGATGAAAGTTTCTAGTTATTTTATTTTACAGTTACACAAGAGACTGAAGTAATTTCCTCTCGTGAAATCTTGATCCCTTTTTATTTTTTTTATTAATAATGGGTTTGCTCTTGACCACAATCTAAAACAAGGGCAAAGATGCAGTCCTTAAAATACCCTAGGTGACTATGGCAATCTCCATGAAAGGTCAAAGAATCTATACAGCCCAACTGCTCACTGACAGTGGGTTGGACAGCCTGTAGTTCAGTTGTCCATTATGGGCATATTTCTTCAACACTTTTATAGGAAATAAATGGATAATAAATAATCATTTATATTGGATTATTAACTAAATAAATAAATCACTCATTATCAAGACCTGGTCAGTCTTTAGAGAAAGCTCATAACAGCAAAGGTTTTGAAAAATACTGAACTTCAAATTAATCCAAGAGTAAAGTTATTTTTCTGAATTTCAGAAGAAGAAATCGCTCGCCAAGACCCAGGCCTACGCCGTCATCCTAGAGAGTCCCTCCGTGCATTCCTACTCGCCTCATTAGCTACTCCGCTAGACGGTCGAGGTCAGAAGCTCGTCCACCAGTTCTGTGACACGTATGAGTTTGCTAGACATCACCCCGGAGAGTTTGGGGAGGACGAGTACCAGGCCTACACTCGACTCTTGATGAAGCTATTAGATGCGTGAGTATAAATAAATATATATTTTTTATTTAACATAGAACCAAGGACCATAATCAGTTTTTTTTTTACAGCATATTAAGACATGAAAAGCACTTCCTTCCATTGATGGGTTACCCTTTTGATTATGTTCCTTAGCCTTAGTCTGTCAAATTATCCCAGGTGCGATGCCTTATTTATACTGTTTTGAACTATATATTTTTTATGGTTGAACAAAAATAAAGTATACAAAAATACTGTTTTCAGAATCACTGGTATCGTAGAAAAGAACGTTAAGGTAAATAGTGTGCTGTCATGTGATGGGTGTACAGCCACTAAAAAAATTATATTTAAAATGCTGAAGAAATAAAATATTGCGCATTTTTAACAAAAACTGTTCGGTTTACCTTCTCCCACCTTATTATACTTCATTTCATGTAATAAAAGTTGGCAACCCTACCACACAGTGCCCGCCTCCTAAAAAGCGTGGGGGTCCCGTCCGCCCAGCCGGGGCGCGGCAGTAGCCCGGGCCGGCGCGGGGGCGGCGGCGGGGGCGGGGGGCGGCTGCTGGACGCGGCGCGACTGCGACCCAACGCGCTCGCGGCACTGCCCGGGGCCAATAAGTTGCCGCAGGCACTGCATAGGAACTACACTGCGTTGGAGGTCAGTAATCATTGAAAAACTACAAACTTCCTAAGATTTTTTTTTCAAGTCTTCCGTCATTTTCGTTGACTATGGCCCGTATTACAGAAGGAGACTCAATTCTTGACCTATACTTAAGTATTGATTGTCTCTTTCTCTAACTATCAAAATGACTAAGATGACTGCTACTTAAGTAAAGCTTGACCAAAAAAAGAGTAGAAATTAATAACTAGCAACATCATCGTGTTGTCCCTTTCAAATCAATACGGTTTAAAGGGGACGACACGATGATGTTGCTAGTTATTAATTTCTACTCTTATTGATCAAGCTGTATACAGGGCTTTAGGTATCTCTCTTTCAACCTCTCGGGTGGTTAATCAGCCCATGAAACTGAACAACTTCCCAAAGGAACATAGGTCAAAATACGAAAAAAAAATTTTTGATCTCCCATGCAAAATGCGCTATATGCTGATGAAGTTTGTATTGTATTTATTCTTTATTGTACATGATCAAAATGCACATAAAGACACACAAGACACATAAAGTTTGGGAACTCAAAATTTTTTTTCGTATTTTGACCTATATTCTTTGGGAAAGTTGTTCAGTTTCATGAACTGATTAACCACCCTAGAGGTTGAAAGAGAGATACTTAAAGCCCTGTATATGGACCTATGCTAGCTTTATAGGATCGACGAATAGATACACCCAGATAATTGGTTATTTTCTGACTCCTCTCCGCTAATATTTTTTTCCATTTTAAGGTATGCTCGTTAACCATGATCTAGGATTTGGCAGATCTTTTATTTGTAAATCCAGTTTCAAAATCATAAATAAAATATTTTTTCACAGTTATCTTTAGCATGTAGAATTCACTTTAATTTGGACTTTAATTTTGTAAAAGAGAAAATATGGGTTCCTTGGGGAACCTTTGGAACTGAACAACTTTCCCCAAAGAAGACATTTGAAATTCATATTTTTTTTTATTTTGACCTGATATTTGGGCTATCAGGTGATCGCGCAAAAGAGGTGATTTTTTTTATCATATTTCAACTTTCTTTGAGAAAAATTGTTCAGTTTCTACGGCTAATTCACATCCTTAAGTTTCGCTAATTTAAAATTAATCAACAGATATGCTGCCAAATATACAGGACAAATCCATTTATTGCTTCCAGAACCTTCCAGCAGATTCAAAGTTAGAGGAGGAGATAATCCGGGTCCCGATCTGCCCCTCCCCCGCGCCGCCCCGCGCCGACGAGACCGCCGTCTGACCCCCGCCCGCACCCCTCGCCCCTGCCACTCACTTCTACACTCTGTAGTGGGGAGCCAGTTAACTCACTCATATACTCTGTAGTGGGGAAACTGTTAACCAGTGGGGAATCAATTCTACCCTTAACAAGAATTACACACTCACACACTCGGTAGTGGGCAGTCTGTTAATCAGTAGGGAAGTAAAAATACCCTCAAAAATAACGAAACACGCCTACACTCTGCAGTGGGGTGTCAGTTAACCAGTGGGGAATCAATACTACCCCCAACAAGTACTAAACACTAATAGTGGGGTGATAGTTAATCAGTGGGGTATCAATACTAATTTTAAGAAGTACTACACACTCCTACACTCTTTAGTGGGGAGACAGTTAACCAGTGGGGAAATAATACTACCCATAGCGAGAATTCAACTAGTGGTTCTTAACCGGTGGTCCCTGAAAGCACCTGTAGTGGTCCGCGAAGCGATTCCAAAAATATTTTATGAAATGTCACGAGTCAAAATCGATCACTGAAATCGACTGGATGCCAGAGCCTTCAATGGCTTTGGCTAGCACTGAACCAAGGATTCAGAAGTTAGTAAGTAAAGAGAAATACAATTTTCGTAAAAAAAAAGGTACAGTGCATGTATGTATAACTAGAACAAACCTTTTATTATTTTAACTCCAAACAGGTGGTGATCCGTGGCAAAAAAGATATTTTTTTAAATGGTCGTCCATTAATAAAAGGTTAGGAACCACTGAACTAAACAATGCTAATTCGATGGGGCAAGTGTGAAGGTAATCTGGCCTCAATAGTAATTATCTCTGATAATTAAGAGACGATTTAGTTAAGTCGTGGTAAAGGAAAGCTGTAGAACCAAAGAACTGTAAGCTTGAACTCAAAATGAATTATTATTTTTAAGTAAATTATTATCCTATAGAAAATGTCACAAGAGCATGTTCACTACTACAGTACCCGAGAGAATTCTTGTTAGCCAACTATTGGTTGATTGATAAATGCGTGATTCGATGGGGCAAGTGCGCAATCGCCCATTGCTGTAATAGGGATCCCATGGAACAGTGGGGAAAGTAAAATTGTTTTCACACGTTCTTCACGTAATAGGGAGTCGGTGAAGTGGTAGGTTCACTACTTCACTGAAACCCCATTCAGACTAAAGAATTCGTAACTTAAGGGGGCAAGTGTGTTGTGTAGTCGCCAAAACAAAATATTTCGGATGGAGGGATAGGAATCCCCACAGACATAGACTCGACTAGACAATGCAAGTGTATGTATTTCGCGTGTCAAAAAGGTACCAAAATTTGCTTCCTGCACCGTTCTATCACTAAATCACACGAGCGTAATCTAGTCGTGCATATGTCTGTGGAAATAACATGAAGTGCTATGAGGAATGTAATATTGTCCAAGTATAAAGCAAGTGCGTAGTCGCCTCTCAGACTGCTTATATCCTTTCATAGAGTAATTAATATTCCATGGAGCAATGAAAAAGTTAAAACTGTGCTCATAAAGAACCATAAATAATGCTCCAACCAGTGGAGAAGTTAAGACAGTTACTGTCTTTAACAAAAACAATCTTCATGCACTGGGAAAGATAAAACTGTCTTCAACAAAGACTAAAGAACGAGTAACTCAAGGTGGCAAATGTGCAGTCGCCTCCCGGACTAGTCATCGAGTCTGATGGAGTAATAGGAATCCCATGAAAGGCAATTGGGAATGTAATATTGTCTAAGTATAAGGCAAGTGTGCAGTCGCCTCGGACTATATAAAGTATTTTTTTATCACCATCCAATTTTTTCTTACGGTGTCAGTAACGTTGATAGAACGTAATTAAGGAGGAAAAAAAAATTATTTTTTTCAAAATTTTCAGATTTTGATACCCTTTTTAACGACTTAGAGGATGAATTTTGTAAAACACAGAAACACGGGTGTCATAAATTGTGTTAAAGAGTACTATTACAAAGTTTCAAGTCAATTGGACGATGTTGTTTTTTTTTTCATACAAAAATGTTGATTTATTTTCATGCTTCAGACGATCTAGCTTGGAATATTTATATGAAACGTAGAAACAAAAACATACGGGTCTGTTAAATTTTCATAAAGTTTACGTACAAAAAATTTGTATGGTGATAAAAAAATCTTCCTGTAGGTCTCTCCCATGGAGCAATTAATATGCCATAAAGCAGTGGAGAAGCTAAAACCATCCTCATCAAGACCCATAATTCCCCACTCTGTAGTGGGAATCACATGGAACAGTGGGGAACGTCTCACTGTATCCCCACTATGGGATGCACGAATGGGCATCGTTCACGGGAACGATCTCCACTCGTGCATCACATAGTGGGGATGCAAGCCGTGGGGAAGGTAACAAAACGAGTAACTCTAGAAACAAGAAACAAGTGACTATTGGCAGCTGACGGTAAAACTTAACTTTGATTGCGCGAGGGCTCCGCGCAAAGACTTGCTGGCCCTCTGGCGTTGTCAATGTTGACATTTTGATATAGGACCGCGGCACATTCCGCGCGCGAGCACATCGTACTCGAGCTGCTGATGTTTGTTGTTTTGGTGTAGTTTTGTAAATAAAATGTGATATTAAGTTATTATAGATTTAAGAAGAATGTATGGATAGGTGCATAATTGATTAAAAATGTATAATCGATGATTCATAAATTAGTTTTATTTAAACAACACTTTAGAATCTTACAATAAATACAACTTACATCGTAAAAATCAGTCATTTATAACGATTAACAAGAGATTCATAATGTTAATAGTTCAATCTTCAATTCCTGTATTTTTCCCGAAGTGACTTTCTCTGAAAAGGAAAGAGGATGTTATCATTTCATATAAAAATGTCATTGCTAAAATAAATAGAAATAAATATAAATTTCAGGCATAATGCCACATAGTTATAGTAATGGACTGAGATCCCAGGGGCGCCAGACATAACTTATTTTCTTATTAACCAAAAATGTGGGAAATAGTAGTGCTAGTACGTACTAGTAACATATGAATACGTACTAGAACGTACCAGTAGCTGAGCCGACGGTAAACTTTCAGCTACCAGGTTCTGAAGTTACTTACAAAAAATATTCCAGCCGTCGGAGCGTGAAAGAGTAACAAACATCCTCACAAACTTTCGCGTTTATAATATTAGTAGGACTATAACTACTAACCAAAACACTCTAGCATTGAAGAATTATTAGTTTTATAAAAACCTTTATACGTTACAAAAGACTATAAATCAGTAAAAACTCACAGTCTCTTCCAAACGGCGTGCTGTATGTACGGCTGCGTGTGCCGCAGCGCCAGCAGCGTGCGCTGGTACACGCGGGACCACCCCCCCGCACCCCCCGCCCCCGCACCCCCCACACCCCCCGCGCCGGCCCGGGGGGCGGAGCGCGCGTGACACAGCCACTCCAGTATCTAGACAATATAATATACAATATATTATACAACATGAAATCAATACCGCAATAGTAGATTATGCAACGAGGGGATAAAGCAGTGTATTTTATCACGGGTGTTATATTGAACTTCGCTCGGGAGTTACGGCTAGAATCCTGAGTTCGAGGGGTTCAAGATGGCCCAAGGCAAATACACCTTTATCCTCTCGTTGCATACTCTATAATGGGTGATGACTGCTTAATACTACCAGTTAGCGTAAAAACATCGCTAACACATACTCGTACTATAAACACGTATACGCACACACATATAGTATATATGCACATGTAAAAATGAAAATCATCATCATCGGCCTCGGAAGTCTTTAACAGACTATTTTTTTAAGGTTAAATAAGTAATAATAATAATATTAAATGTAACAAGACAAGGGAACGGACATCAAGTCTGTGGATGCAAAATTACCTGTTAAATAAATAAAAAAATAGGTAAAAAAACTTTTTAAGTTAAACGGTTTAATGTTAAACATACATTGCAATGTTTAAGATAAATGTACTAAAAACCAAAAAATAATAAAATAGATACAGTCGTGGGATTATAAACATATGCATAGACTAGACTAAAATAAAACCGTGGGGCACATTAAGTCGATAATTTGTAGACAATTGACGTGCCCCACGGTTTTATTTTAGTCTAGTCTATGCATATGTTTATAATTCCCACGACTGTATCTATTTTATTATTTTTTGGTTTTTAGTACATTTATCTTAAACATTGCAATGTATGTTTAACATAAAACCGTTTAACTTAAAAAGTTTTTTTACCTAAGTATTTTTATTTTCTAGTTTTTAGTTTTTATTAAAAACATACATTTGGTAGCGGCGGCCATCTTGTATTTCAATTTTTTATAGTATATTGTATTTATTCTGCTTGTTGAGCCCTTTCATTTGATACCCATATTGATGGGATTGATAAAACCTATGTTATCCGCCATTTTGTAGCGGCCGCCATCTTGGATTTCAATTTTTTATAGTATATTGTATTCTGCTTGTTGAGCCCTTTCATTTGATACCCATATTGATGGGATTAATAAAACATAAATTATCCGCCATTTTGTAGCGGCGGCCATCTTGAATTTATAATGATAATGAATAAACATAATTGTATTGTCACCAAAATCCAAAGTGTATACAAAATTTCAGATTAATCGGTTGACAGGAAGAGGGTGAAATTTGAATTACTAAATTTGACCCAAGAATAATAAATAAAACAAACGGGGTGAGCTAAATAAAACCGTTTAATAATAATAATAAAAACAGACTATTTCAGCAGTTGCTTAAAGACACCTTCCATTGTACAAATTGCGGAAGACTATCGTTCCCGTATAGGAGAAATGAAAATACACTAGCATATAAAATGAAAATACACAGGAAAATGCGCAAACTAAAGTGAGGTAAAGTTTTTTTTGTCATTATAGAACTAAACTTGCGTAAACAAAAATAAAACTAACCTGTAGAATACAATCGTTCCACGCGCCCCTATCGGCCAGCGCGGCCGCGGCCTGCGGCAGCAGCTCTCGCCTGCTGTTCCTATTTCCCACTTCATCGTCCAAAAAGCACCAGTGCCCGCTGAACACTATCACACTTAGCGTAAACACATCGCAGAGGTATAGCTTTGATGATTCGTCTTCTGTCCTGGAGTAAACAAAAAAATCTGTTTTTTTTTCGTATTCATCACAGTAATTCCTTTTATTTGATACCGATATCATGGGAGAGCAAGATCAAAAAACTAGTCCGCCATATTGGATTTAGAATGACGTCACTGAGCGTATCATGCATTCAATTCATTTTATTTCAATTGTGTTGGAATGTCAGTTTAAAGTTAACATTATTAACAACAAAAATATATCATAAATAAATTATAAACATTACAAACTAATTAATTAATTTTAGCAGATGTCAAAATTACTATATTACAAACAGTCTAATGCGGTGTATTATCATTTACAAATGCTTCAATACTGCAGTAGCATCTTTCTAACAAAGGCTACTTTGATTTTTCCACATTTTTATACTTTCTATGACATTTGCGCCGTTATGACACAAACACATTAGCCTCCTTTGAGCCTTAAAATTGTACATGATTAAAACACTTATGGTAAATCATTGTCATCCAAACTTAACGTGTTGCAAAATTTCAACTCAATTTTAATGCTAACTGAATTTAATGCAGTTAGCATTAAAATTCAGTTGCAAGATTAGACACGAACAAACAATTCAATTCATACATTACATACATTGCAAATTAATAAAAATCTTGTAATAATACGTGACGTGAAAATGGCGTGCAATTTATGTGAAAATGTAATATTATTTAAACTTGGAAATAAACTTCATGGCATATTGAAAAGCTTTATCTTGCATTCAAAACTACTTAACAATTAACACACATTCATTGTAACCGAAACAAGCCATGCAGTCATCGTAACTGCAGGCACGCAGTTATAGTAACTGCAGCCAAGCAGTTATTGCAACTTAAGCCAAGCAGAAGTCATACAGTTATCGTGATGGAAGGCATGCAGATGTTGTATAGCTGAAGCCATACAATTTTTATAATTGAAGCCACGAAGTTATCGTGAATAAAATCATGCAATAATTGCAACTAAATCCATCCAGTTATCGTTACTAAAGTCATACTGTTATCGTAACTAAAACCACGAAGCTATCGCAACTGAATCTACGTAGTTAGAGGCAACTGTTATAACTACAGCCACATTTTATCCACACAGTTATCGCAACTAACCCCATACAGTTATCGTACCTAACTAGTCTTATATTTATCGTAGCTAAAGTCTTATATTTATCGTAACTGAACTAAAGCCATGCGGTTATCTTTACTGAAGTCAAGCAATAATCGTAACTAAACCCGTGCAGTTATCGTAACTGCAATTACGCAGTTATTGAAGAATACAAGTACTCACTCTTTGAAAGCGACTTGCGTCCGCGCCATTAGTTGTAGGAACCATTCTTTAGTAGTCTGGTCATCAGGTTTAGCCGCCTTCAATGCTGGCACCATGTAACGAAGCGATTGCTCTTGTTCCCTGAAAAAAAAAAGAGAAGTAATTAACTAGAAACTCTGCGCCTTTACTGAAATGAGTTTATTTCGTGATACTTGATTTCTACTGAACGATTAGGTAGGTACAGGGTCAACAGCACATCATGCTATCCAAAACTGTCAAATTTCTTCAATCGACTTTCAATTCTATCTCCAAGCATTAGAGTTTACTATCCATTGGGGAAATTTGACAGTTTGTGGTAACCTGATGTACATTGCTGCATTTGGTTAACACCTTTAAAATCACATTGTACAGAAGCAATGTATGTATCCATACTAATATTATAAATGCGAAAGTAACTCTGTCTGTCTGTCTGTCTGTCCGTCTTTCACGCCTAAACTACTGAACCGATTTTAATGAAATTTGGTACAGAGATAGATTAGAGCCTGGGAAAGGACATTGGCTACGTTTTATCCCACAGTTGGGCACGATATAACCTGTGATCCACGCGGGCGTAGCCGCGGGCGGAAAGCTAGTGAAGTAATAAATAAAAAAGTTTTTAAGGATGTATGTATGGATGTTTGTTACTCTTTCACGCTAAAACGGCTGGACCAATTTTGATAAAATTTGGTATGGAGGTAGCTGACACCCTGGATTAACACATAGGCTACATCATTTTCTTTGATTCCCACGGGAATGAAGTCCCGGGCGGAAAGGTAGTCCAATATTATTTTTTCTGAGGATTCCTTAGGGAAAGTTCACGTATACTTACACAATGATCCCAGCCTGCGCGTCAACAATCTCGTTCATCCAGACGAGGGGGGTCCGGCTGAGGGGGGCGATGACCCCCCGCACGGCAGCCGCCTTCCGAACCAGCGAACTTGTTATCTCCCAGTACCCACTGGGTGACGTCATCCGCTCTAGGTAGGTTGTTGATAGAGGTTTACATGCTGAGAGGAATGCTGGCCATGCCTGGAAGTGTTTAATATACAGGTTGAAAAAGAACCTCCTAGCTTTATTGAAAATCCTGAACCAGTATCACTTACTGAACACTTCTTTTTTTTGGGGGGGGGGGGGATTTTTTTTTTTCCTAAACGTAGACACCATTCGGGCGCACCCCCCCGAGCGCTACCCGCACCTCTCTGCCTGGTGTAGGAGTAATGTCTACGTTTAGGCAAAAAATGAACTATTCCCATTGAAAAATTATTTAAAAAAATATATTTTTTTCATAAATGTGTTCTTTGAGTGATACTGGTTCAGGATTTTGAATATAGCTAGGAGGTTTGTTTTCACCCAGTATTAAGTATATTAAGGTTTTTTTTTTATTTAACAGTTAATTGTGCATCTACAGACTTGATGCCCGTGTCCTTGTCTTATTATATTTAATATTGTTATGACTTTTTTTTAACATTTTTAACACATTTTATACTCTACTTATGAGTTTACAATTAATACACTTAAAATACTAAAATATAAATATAATTAAAAACAGTCAATATATCTTTCGTGATGGTATAGTCAAGTGTGTGGCGAACTCGGCTAACCCTGGTGTCAGAGTTTTCACTATGGCCTCTGCCTTGATTTTGACGACTGTGGTCAATCGACAACAGCCGGGACCGACGGCTTAACGTGTCCTCCGAAGCACGGAAACGCTCGTGATAAATTGCTACTTTGGTCACCCATCAGGTTTCCTGCCTCTGTGTACGTTGCTTAAGTTCACTGATCGTTGAGATCAACGAGCGCCACTGGGCTACAAGGGCTTCTACGATAAATATAATAATTCATAGACATATTGGTGTGCGTTAGAAGCAATGCAATGATTGTGAGGGGAGAACAAATTTTTTTTTTATTTCAGAGTTATGTTGACAGAAATCACAGCCTATAGAGTGAAATGGCGGCGCATCCGATGATGCCACTATCCAATGATTAGTCATAATAATAATAATATGTTTATTTCTTCAGAACAGCACACACATACATTTAAAAAAAAGTTCAAAATATTCTTATCCTATTATACAAGTTTAAGCTTGTATATGTTATAAGTAAACGTCAACTTAGATTAACCTTTTCACCGTCAAAGTCTGATATATCAGACGTTTAAGTTTCGTGCCCTCGCTGCCAAAGTTTTTTTTGTTTTTTACTTTAATTTCGTTCACCAAACGTTCGCCATACGACACGACATAATTTATTTATTTTTTGATGACGTGGCGTGTGGTGGTGGTGGGCGTTTTTGACGAAAACTCTTGGCGCTAAAAGGGTTAATAGTGATGCGTTCAAGTGATTGAAAAACGTATCGATATTGATAAGCAAAGAATACTACTGTAGGTACTGCATTGCATATTGTATTTTCTTTTACACTAAAATTGAAATTACCAACAACACATTACTTTACAATTAATAAACTCATTTAAATTCTATAATACAACATGGTTATGCACTGCCGTGTGAGTCCTCGGCAGAGTAGAATAGGACCACCCTCTTTCTTACCGAGGTGTCGTACAAGGCGACTAAGGTAAATATGCAAGCAAGTTCATCTGCACACAGAGAAGGAAAACTCTGCAATTATATCAAAACCCTCGCCAACCCGTCTGCCAAGCGTGGTGAGTATGGCATTTACCCCTCATGTTATTGAGGGAGGCCCGTGCCCCAGCAGTGGCGACGTATATAGATGGGCTGATGAAGAAGATGCACTAATACCGATGCATTGATCATCGATATCGGTAGAGGCCCACTTTTGCAAGCCTTACTGACCTTGAGTCAGCCAATCAGAGCGCCGTATGAGTATTAAAGGATTGGTATCATTTTTTTCACACAAAATAGGCAACATTTCTACTCTATAGGTTATGTGCTCTGTGACAGAAATTATTTATTTATTTATTTTATTAATTTAGGAAATCTTACAGCATTACATCAGGGTAATTATTCTTTATAATACATTGCATTCGAAAATTAAAAGATTTCTCAATAAAGCTTTTTCAATCTTAACAACAACTTAATATAAAAAATAATAAAATAGTATATTATAAATGTGTGTAGGTGTGCGTTTGTGTGAGTGTGTGTGTGTAAAACCATGATTGCACATACAACCGCCCTTACCGCCCGGGTCTTATTTACTGTGATTGTCAATTAAGTGGAAATATATTTTTTCACTACTCATGCTCGGAAAGTGCTTGCTTGTGCAGCTTATAGGCTGCACAAAATCGATTTTTGTGTTCTAGAGCACAAAACGATCTACTATAGGCTGCACAAAATCGCATTTTGTGCTCTAGTGCACAAAGTGATCTACTCATAAGTGGGTCTATAGTAAGGCATAGAAAATTCCATACAGCCAAAATAATCAGAAGTTTAAAGATAAAATTTGTTATTATATGTTATTTTATTATTTTCTCGCAATTGAAGTGAAAAGCAGAGTTTATAACTCGTCCACAAAACCATTTTTATCCGAGACTTATAGCAGCCCGAGCCGAAGGCGAAAACTCGTTTTGTGCACTTGTTGTAAAATCTACTATTTTCCAGAGAGAACATCGAGCACGTAACGTTTATATTTGTGCTACTTCCAGCAAAATATGTCTCCATCTTTAAAAGAATTGTTGTAGGTAGGTAGGCATTGTACCATGACAGAATTTTCAGCATAATTTGTCTGACACCTAGGTACGTCAAAAAGGCTTGTATGTCTGGTGCGTGTTGTGGGCGCGCGTAAACAAACATAAAACAACAAATCGGGACATTAATGTTGTTGTTCATGACGTTATAAAGAAACAACAAATAAACTTACCACATTATCCTCCGTAAGAATGGTGAACTGGTTCTCAACAACCTGCGACAGCAGCGTCCTATTGGCGTCATGTATCTTCTCATTCTCCAAACAAATCCTTATGTAATCCAGCAATTTTATGTATAAATACTCTTTCTCTTCGCCTTTATGCTTCTTCTTGTGGTCTTTAAGCTATTAAAAGAAAACAACGGGTTGCACTCCGGGAGTGCCGGCAGAAGTGAAAACTTGAACATTAACGTTGTGCATTAAAATGGAAATAAAACAAAATACACAAAAAGAGTTCCGTTATTCTCTCAGGATTCGAACCCTCGACCTGTTGCTTACAATCTGGCAACTTTTTCACTCGACCAAACGGTCTACATTCAATTCAGTAAAATAGTCTATCGGTATTTGCGCACTATGTGCGAATAATCGTTGACATCTGTTACAGAGATAATTTTACCATAGGACTGCCATCCGTCCGGGTTTAAACCCATACTTCAAAGTACACAACGCTGCTAAAGAAGTTTTCACTTCAAAAATCAGACTGAAATACCATAGGTGAGCTGTCACGTGGCGTTACAATTAGTTAGCAAAACTTTAGGGGTTAATTTTTTCCACCAACTTTTTTTTTTTTTTTTCCAACAACTTTCCACAAAGAAGCAATATGAAATACTCAAAAAAAAATTTTTTCTTCTCCATCAACCACACAGCCTAATAGACGCCTAATGCAATGCGAACACTTTCTGGCAACACGTTAGACTTATACGTCTTACTTATGACACCGCACCGATCGCGAAACCTGCTTTAGTATCGACCACATCCCGTGTAAATCTCGTGCGTTTATCACAAAATAAAACACGAAAGAGGAGAAATATGGCTCCCTGTACAATAAAATGGTGTAAAAATTTAGCTAATCATTTAATTTTTAAAAAGACGGCATAACTTTTCATAAGTAAGCCAATTTCAAGATTATTATTTTCAAGAATCAATTTAATCAGAGCTCAAATTACGCTGGTTTGAATCCGTAACGAAAGCATTTGTTTATCAGTACATCCCTTTCTTTCAAATACAAATAAGTACTGCTTATCCTTTCTTGGATTATTGTGACCTAGAATCGGCCAATCAGCATGCATTTCTTCCTCCTCCCCCGCCTCTCGCTTACCTCAGCGCATTGACACAGTTATTTGTTTCGAGAAAGTAAAACATTAGGCGTAGGTATTAGGCTGTGTGATCGATGGTTTTCTCAAATTAAGGCGATTCTTGTAAGGAAATAGCGCAGGATTTTGCGGCACGTCTTGAGGAGACTCGATAACCACCTGTCTCAAGAAAGCCTAATATGACAAGCTTGTGGCATCCGGGCCGTTTTCCTACCATCTGGAGACGGTCAGTTGGCTGCATCAACTGGTCTCGGCTGGAAGGACATCGAAGCTGCCGCACTAAACCGAGAAGATCGGAAATCATTTCTGCGAGCCCTATGGATCACATCATTTTTCAAAACGGTTCAGTAGTTTCAGAGCCTTTTCATTTCAAACAAACTTAAAATCAAATCTTAAAATAATAGTAGTATATAGATAAAAACCTTAATGTTTTTGATTTCCACGTAAGCTTCTGCCAGGCAACTCTCGACGGGCGTTCGGACCGTATTCGGCGGGAGGTTGCGACACAGGACCGGCAGTAGCTCGAACACTAGCAGGATGTCGGATTCCTGGAATAAGGGCAGGTAAATAAATAAAAAAAATTAAATAAACTGTTACTATTCCTTAATAAATATTAACAAAAATGAGTCACTCCCAGTAAGAGGACATCCATAAATTACGTCACACGAATTTCATGATTTTTTTACCCCCTCCCCCTCCTTGTCACAGCTGGTCACATTTGTAAGACTCCCCCCTCCCTAGCGTGACGTCACATATTTAGCATTTTTTTGTAATTTTCTAATAAAAGACTTAATACGAGTTGTTTTTTTTTTTGAACTCATTGTCTCATCCAAGTCTCAACCAAAGTAAAAACGTAAAAAGAGTGCTTGGGACTGAGGAGGTTAAGTTTGTCGTTAATAGTTTATACTCATAACACATTTTGAAATGTGACGTCACGAAACTCATGACCCCTCCCACCCCCTTGTCACACAATGTCACACTTTGTCGACCCCCTCCCCACCCCTTAACGTGTGACGTAATTTATGGATGGTCCCTAAGTAATGAAATACTTGTGTTGGGGTGGTCTCGCTCGTTCCCCGTGACAATTCTAGCGGAGTTAGTAGTTAGTAATAAAATTAAAAACTCTGACACCAGGGTTAGCCAAGTTCACCACACACTTGACTATACATACACGATAAGAAGTTCAATAAAAAAAAGGAATCCGTTCTGAGCGCTTCTCTTCATCTTTTATACCGCTAAGGAATAGAATCCTCTGCCTGCGTCTGTATTTCTGGGCTCATATAACCCGAGTCTCTCTAAAGTTCGAGTGAATAGGCATCTTCTGGGTGAGCTTGCTACATCCTCGATCACAGTGTATTCAAAACTTACCTTTAGAAAAATTTAAGACGATAATTAAACAAAAACTTTGTAAAAAAGGGCTATTATAGAATTTCGGATTATCTGTTAGACAAGCAACCATGGCTCAGCTCCAGAGTTATTCAGATATTAAGTCAATTAAAATTAAAAGTAAGCAAATTTATATGATTGACTTAAAAAGAGCGACCCTCGGAGTTTCTTGCATATTCTTCTCCTGAGGAAGACTGCACCTTTGCGAATAGGCGCAAAGTCAAAAGTGCTAATGTAATTCATCATATTGACGTGTTCGAGTATCATCCCAACTAGCAAAGTTTGGTCGTATAATGATCGAGACAACGTTTTCGGCACAACCTAAGGTTGGTCCATTTTGGTCGTATTACAGTCGTAATAACGTTTATATGACGCGAAATAGGCGGAAATTATAAAACTTGCATTCGTATAGCGGACCTGTTAAAGTCGTGTTAATGACTATTAGGAAGTTTGCAGTCATATAAATATCAGATATACGACAAATACGTATATAGCAGTCATGAAACTGATTGATATATGACCATCTTGTCGGCTAGTGATCGATTAGACGTCATATAACTTGACAATAATTGTGAAGTAGTCATTGGCATAACCTTTACATTTACACGGATAGTTGACATCTACGCAGTTCAGTGGAAGTGAGTGTAAGAGAAAAAAAACTAGAGTTTAAAGTTGGTAAGATCAATCACTATAATTATTATGTCTGCCATGTTTGTTACTTAATGTCATTTGCAATAAAGTTATATTAGTTGGCTATAGTAACACTTAGTGTGTACTTTTCTAATGGGAATTAAATTTCTCGAAGATTATATATGATATTTTTCATAAATTTTAATGCCCCCTTCAAATTATTGTAGAATAACATTTAAATATTATATTCTTTATTTATTTTATTTTATTATGACATTAATGCAACTTTATATAGTAATGATAACTATTATACGACACTTTATGACCGTAAGTTATATTACACGACTATAACTTATTTGCTGTCCGCCATTTTCAGGGTACCGTTAAAGAAGTGAAAACCCGTGATCAACAACAACAAAGGCACATACAGAAGTTTGTAAAAGAGTAACACATTAAACCATTATATAATTAAAATGTTTATAACAATAACTTATAAAACCCTTACAAAACCGTAAGTTACTTAAGGCGTATTAATCTAATTATTCGTCTTTTAATCATTGTATAAAAGCCATATTAGAATAGTCAAAAGTTCTTATAAGAAACGGGTACATGACAATACGTTTTGTAAGAGGAAAAAATAAGACCTTTATATGATTGTCATGTAAAAATCTTATTACTGACATAAAGCCGTGTTATGGTCCCCATTACAACCACTTGATTATTGTCATATAAATTACTTATATATCACTTTAAGTCGCAACCACGAGATAGTCTTTTAGCAGGCATAATTGTGACCTTTAAACGTTCATCTTTTAAGAGTTGTTTAACTGTCAAAAAGTCATAAAATGGTCATAAACGAGATTGATTCACGATAATCATATATTTTTTGTCTATAGGACGAAGAGTTGTATAAAAATGTTCTATAAAGGTCACAGCTGCGACTGTTATAAGATGGTCATATAATTTGATCGTGTAAACGTTTTCTGGACAAAATTATAAGACTAAAGTACTATACGACTAAACGTTTCTATAAAATACTATAACACAACTTCTTGAAGTTTGAGATATCATTAGATAACGTCTATATAACCAAATGTTATTTAATTTCAAAATTATAGGACAAATTTGCTAGTTGGGATTTTATATGTTCAATAAAATAAACACTTTTGACTTTGACTTTGACTCTTTGCCCATGAGCTTGATTTTGGTCAAGAGCGAAACTATGCGTTATAATAACCTATTGGGTTAGAGGGGTAAATAAAATATACGTTTACGGAACTCAAATCAAATCCATACTAATATTATAATGCGAAAGTAACTCTGTGTCTGTCCGTCTTTCACGCCTAAACTAATGAACCGATTTTGATGAAATTTGGTACAGAGATAGATTAGAGCCTGGGAAAGGACATAGGCTACATATTATCGTGTCTAGATATGTGTCTAGATATGTATGTATAGTAGATATGTATATATATATGTAATATTTAATGTTTTTTCATTATTTATTTGTGTGAATGTATATGTTATATATTTAGGTATAGATATGTATAAGTTATATTAATTACTCTTTGCACGTCTACCGCTTCACCTTCTGTATCGGTTCCTTCACCCCCCGGTTGCACACTACATCATAAACATTTGTTTTTTGTTTAGTGTTATGTCTTACGTTTTTTTTTGTGTGCAATAAAGAGTATTGTATTGTATTATCCCACAGTTGGGCACGATATAACCTGTAGTCAACGCGGGCGGGAAGCTAGTTGTCTATATTTCCGTATCTTATAGGAGCGCTGTGCCTAGGTAAGTATTTATTTATTAGTAAGGGGTACATTATATAAAAAAGGGAAAAAACCCTTTAAGATAAGGACATTGAAGCGCTCGTAGGCCAGTGGCGCTCGCTGATCTGAACCGATCAGTGAGGTTAAGCAACGAACACAGAGGCAGGGAACGAGCGTTCGGAGGACACGTTAAGCCGTCGGTACCGGCTATTGCTATTGACTATTGACTATTCGGCTATTGATGGCCCGTTTGGTCGAGTGGTAGTGACGCTGCCTCTTGATCGGCGGGTCCTGGGTTCGATCCCCAGTCGGGGCAAACATTTGTGTAAAAAGCAGATGTTTGTTCTCGGGTCATGGGTGTTTGTGTTTGTCTTTGTGTGTTCCAAGGGACCCACGACACAAGGGAAAACCTTAGTGTGGGCCTTTGAGTGCGTAGCGTTTTTTTTTTATATATTTTTTTTATTGTTTACAGACTCATAGTACTTATCGAATAATAAGTAAATTATGCGAAACCTATACAGGATTTTAGGTAAACCTCTTTCAACTTGTTTAGTTTCATGGACTGATTAACCACCCGAGAGGTTGAAAGAGATTCACCTAAAGCCCTGTATATTGAAAAATGTTCGGCGCGAAAAATTTTCGTGGGTTCAATTCTCATTAGCGCCGAAACTTTTTTAATTCCTTAACATTATTTATGAATATGCCTCACGCGGGTTTAAAAAAAAACTAAACGTTTATAAATACCTCTGATTCGCCAGTGACAGTTTGTAGATAGTTCTCTATGGCACGTTTTGCAGAACCCGATGTGTGGGCGTGTCTGTAAACATAATCAAATAGACTATTTATTTATTTCAAATCACTTTTTTTGCTAAATCATTAGTCAGCGTTACACAGTAGCTGGGATATAAAAACTTGGTAAAAAATAATAATCGACGCTCTACTGTATAATTAATACAGTAGAGCGTCGATTATACGAACTAATTGGATGTTTGGAAAACCAGTATTTTCAGATAATCTAACTACCTATATGTATGTAGTACCTGGCTGCGAGTGTGACGCCCCCCCGCCGCCAGCTGTGCCCGCGGTGGTGCAGTATGTATGTATGTATGTAGTACCTGGCTGCGAGTGTGACGCCCCCCCGCCACCAGCTGTGCCCGCGGTGGTGCAGTATGTATGTATGTATGTAGTACCTGGCTGCGAGTGTGACGCCCCCCCGCCGCCAGCTGTGCCCGCGGTGGTGCAGTATGTATGTATGTATGTAGTACCTGGCTGCGAGTGTGACGCCCCCCCGCCGCCAGCTGTGCCCGCGGTGGTGCAGTATGTATGTATGTATGTAGTACCTGGCTGCGAGTGTGACGCCCCCCCGCCGCCAGCTGTGCCCGCGGTGGTGCAGTATGTATGTATGTATGTAGTACCTGGCTGCGAGTGTGACGCCCCCCCGCCGCCAGCTGTGCCCGCGGTAGTGCAGTATGTATGTATGTAGTACCTGGCTGCGAGTGTGACGCCCCCCGCCGCCAGCTGTGCCCGCGGTGGTGCAGTATGTATGTATGTAGTACCTGGCTGCGAGTGTGACGCCCCCCCGCCGCCAGCTGTGCCCGCGGTAGTGCAGTATGTATGTATGTATGTAGTACCTGGCTGCGAGTGTGACGCCCCCCCGCCGCCAGCTGTGCCCGCGGTGGTGCAGTATGTATGTATGTAGTACCTGGCTGCGAGTGTGACGCCCCCCCGCCGCCAGCTGTGCCCGCGGTGGTGCAGTATGTATGTATGTATGTAGTACCTGGCTGCGAGTGTGACGCCCCCCCGCCGCCAGCTGTGCCCGCAGTGGTGCAGTATGTATGTATGTATGTAGTACCTGGCTGCGAGTGTGACGCCCCCCCGCCGCCAGCTGTGCCCGCGGTGGTGCAGTATGTATGTATGTATGTAGTACCTGGCTGCGAGTGTGACGCCCCCCCGCCGCCAGCTGTGCCCGCGGTGGTGCAGTATGTATGTAGTACCTGGCTGCGAGTGTGACGCCCCCCCGCCGCCAGCTGTGCCCGCGGTAGTGCAGTATGTATGTATGTATGTAGTACCTGGCTGCGAGTGTGACGCCCCCCGCCGCCAGCTGTGCCCGCGGTGGTGCAGTATGTATGTATGTAGTACCTGGCTGCGAGTGTGACGCCCCCCCGCCGCCAGCTGTGCCCGCAGTGGTGCAGTATGTATGTATGTATGTAGTACCTGGCTGCGAGTGTGACGCCCCCCCGCCGCCAGCTGTGCCCGCGGTGGTGCAGTATGTATGTATGTATGTAGTACCTGGCTGCGAGTGTGACGCCCCCCCGCCGCCAGCTGTGCCCGCGGTGGTGCAGTATGTATGTATGTATGTAGTACCTGGCTGCGAGTGTGACGCCCCCCCGCCGCCAGCTGTGCCCGCGGTGGTGCAGTATGTATGTATGTATGTATGTAGTACCTGGCTGCGAGTGTGACGCCCCCCCGCCGCCAGCTGTGCCCGCGGTGGTGCAGTATGTATGTATGTATGTAGTACCTGGCTGCGAGTGTGACGCCCCCCCGCCGCCAGCTGTGCCCGCGGTGGTGCAGTATGTATGTATGTATGTAGTACCTGGCTGCGAGTGTGACGCCCCCCCGCCGCCAGCTGTGCCCGCGGTGGTGCAGTATGTATGTATGTATGTAGTACCTGGCTGCGAGTGTGACGGCCCCCCGCCGCCAGCTGTGCCCGCGGTGGTGCAGTATGTATGTATGTATGTAGTACCTGGCTGCGAGTGTGACGCCCCCCCGCCGCCAGCTGTGCCCGCGGTGGTGCAGTATGTATGTATGTATGTAGTACCTGGCTGCGAGTGTGACGCCCCCCCGCCGCCAGCTGTGCCCGCGGTGGTGCAGTATGTATGTATGTAGTACCTGGCTGCGAGTGTGACGCCCCCCACCGCCAGCTGTGCCCGCGGTGGTGCAGTATGTATGTATGTATGTAGTACCTGGCTGCGAGTGTGACGCCCCCCCGCCGCCAGCTGTGCCCGCGGTGGTGC
The DNA here is from genome assembly GCA_949987775.1 of Aproaerema taeniolella. NCBI lineage: Eukaryota > Metazoa > Arthropoda > Insecta > Lepidoptera > Gelechiidae > Aproaerema > Aproaerema taeniolella. The sequence continues at coordinate 1,002,562 of OX465261.1, read as the reverse complement.
AGTATGTATGTATGTATGTATGTAGTACCTGGCTGCGAGTGTGACGCCCCCCCGCCGCCAGCTGTGCCCGCGGTGGTGCAGTATGTATGTATGTATGTAGTACCTGGCTGCGAGTGTGACGCCCCCCCCGCCGCCAGCTGTGCCCGCAGTGGTGCAGTATGTATGTATGTATGTAGTACCTGGCTGCGAGTGTGACGCCCCCCCGCCGCCAGCTGTGCCCGCGGTGGTGCAGTATGTATGTATGTATGTAGTACCTGGCTGCGAGTGTGACGCCCCCCCGCCGCCAGCTGTGCCCGCGGTGGTGCAGTATGTATGTAGTACCTGGCTGCGAGTGTGACGCCCCCCCGCCGCCAGCTGTGCCCGCGGTAGTGCAGTATGTATGTATGTATGTAGTACCTGGCTGCGAGTGTGACGCCCCCCGCCGCCAGCTGTGCCCGCGGTGGTGCAGTATGTATGTATGTAGTACCTGGCTGCGAGTGTGACGCCCCCCCGCCGCCAGCTGTGCCCGCAGTGGTGCAGTATGTATGTATGTATGTAGTACCTGGCTGCGAGTGTGACGCCCCCCCGCCGCCAGCTGTGCCCGCGGTGGTGCAGTATGTATGTATGTATGTAGTACCTGGCTGCGAGTGTGACGCCCCCCCGCCGCCAGCTGTGCCCGCGGTGGTGCAGTATGTATGTATGTATGTAGTACCTGGCTGCGAGTGTGACGCCCCCCCGCCGCCAGCTGTGCCCGCGGTGGTGCAGTATGTATGTATGTATGTAGTACCTGGCTGCGAGTGTGACGGCCCCCCGCCGCCAGCTGTGCCCGCGGTGGTGCAGTATGTATGTATGTATGTAGTACCTGGCTGCGAGTGTGACGCCCCCCGCCGCCAGCTGTGCCCGCGGTGGTGCAGTATGTATGTATGTATGTAGTACCTGGCTGCGAGTGTGACGCCCCCCCGCCGCCAGCTGTGCCCGCGGTGGTGCAGTATGTATGTATGTATGTAGTACCTGGCTGCGAGTGTGACGCCCCCCACCGCCAGCTGTGCCCGCGGTGGTGCAGTATGTATGTATGTATGTAGTACCTGGCTGCGAGTGTGACGCCCCCCCGCCGCCAGCTGTGCCCGCGGTGGTGCAGTATGTATGTATGTATGTATGTAGTACCTGGCTGCGAGTGTGACGCCCCCCCGCCGCCAGCTGTGCCCGCGGTGGTGCAGTATGTATGTATGTATGTAGTACCTGGCTGCGAGTGTGACGCCCCCCCGCCGCCAGCTGTGCCCGCGGTGGTGCAGTATGTATGTATGTATGTAGTACCTGGCTGCGAGTGTGACGCCCCCCCGCCGCCAGCTGTGCCCGCGGTGGTGCAGTATGTATGTATGTATGTAGTACCTGGCTGCGAGTGTGACGCCCCCCCGCCGCCAGCTGTGCCCGCGGTGGTGCAGTATGTATGTATGTATGTAGTACCTGGCTGCGAGTGTGACGCCCCCCCGCCGCCAGCTGTGCCCGCGGTGGTGCAGTATGTATGTATGTATGTAGTACCTGGCTGCGAGTGTGACGCCCCCCCGCCGCCAGCTGTGCCCGCGGTGGTGCAGTATGTATGTATGTATGTAGTACCTGGCTGCGAGTGTGACGCCCCCCCGCCGCCAGCTGTGCCCGCGGTGGTGCAGTATGTATGTATGTATGTAGTACCTGGCTGCGAGTGTGACGCCCCCCCGCCGCCAGCTGTGCCCGCGGTGGTGCAGTATGTATGTAGTACCTGGCTGCGAGTGTGACGCCCCCCCGCCGCCAGCTGTGCCCGCGGTGGTGCAGTATGTATGTATGTATGTAGTACCTGGCTGCGAGTGTGACGCCCCCCCGCCGCCAGCTGTGCCCGCGGTGGTGCAGTATGTATGTATGTATGTAGTACCTGGCTGCGAGTGTGACGCCCCCCACCGCCAGCTGTGCCCGCGGTGGTGCAGTATGTATGTATGTATGTATGTAGTACCTGGCTGCGAGTGTGACGCCCCCCCGCCGCCAGCTGTGCCCGCGGTGGTGCAGTATGTATGTATGTATGTATGTAGTACCTGGCTGCGAGTGTGACGCCCCCCCGCCGCCAGCTGTGCCCGCGGTGGTGCAGTATGTATGTATGTATGTAGTACCTGGCTGCGAGTGTGACGCCCCCCCGCCGCCAGCTGTGCCCGCGGTGGTGCAGTATGTATGTATGTATGTAGTACCTGGCTGCGAGTGTGACGCCCCCCCGCCGCCAGCTGTGCCCGCGGTGGTGCAGTATGTATGTATGTATGTAGTACCTGGCTGCGAGTGTGACGCCCCCCCGCCGCCAGCTGTGCCCGCGGTGGTGCAGTATGTATGTAGTACCTGGCTGCGAGTGTGACGCCCCCCCGCCGCCAGCTGTGCCCGCGGTGGTGCAGTATGTATGTATGTATGTATGTAGTACCTGGCTGCGAGTGTGACGCCCCCCCGCCGCCAGCTGTGCCCGCGGTGGTGCAGTATGTATGTATGTATGTAGTACCTGGCTGCGAGTGTGACGCCCCCCCGCCGCCAGCTGTGCCCGCGGTGGTGCAGTATGTATGTATGTATGTAGTACCTGGCTGCGAGTGTGACGCCCCCCCGCCGCCAGCTGTGCCCGCGGTGGTGCAGTATGTATGTATGTATGTAGTACCTGGCTGCGAGTGTGACGCCCCCCCGCCGCCAGCTGTGCCCGCGGTGGTGCAGTATGTATGTATGTATGTAGTACCTGGCTGCGAGTGTGACGCCCCCCCGCCGCCAGCTGTGCCCGCGGTGGTGCAGTATGTATGTATGTATGTAGTACCTGGCTGCGAGTGTGACGCCCCCCCGCCGCCAGCTGTGCCCGCGGTGGTGCAGTATGTATGTATGTATGTAGTACCTGGCTGCGAGTGTGACGCCCCCCCGCCGCCAGCTGTGCCCGCGGTGGTGCAGTATGTATGTATGCATGTAGTACCTGGCTGCGAGTGTGACGCCCCCCCGCCGCCAGCTGTGCCCGCGGTGGTGCAGTATGTATGTATGTATGCAGTACCTGGCTGCGAGTGTGACGCCCCCCCCGCCGCCAGCTGTGCCCGCGGTGGTGCAGTATGTATGTATGTATGCAGTACCTGGCTGCGAGTGTGACGCCCCCCCGCCGCCAGCTGTGCCCGCGGTGGTGCAGTATGTATGTATGTATGTATGTAGTACCTGGCTGCGAGTGTGACGCCCCCCCGCCGCCAGCTGTGCCCGCGGTGGTGCAGTATGTATGTATGTATGTAGTACCTGGCTGCGAGTGTGACGCCCCCCCGCCGCCAGCTGTGCCCGCGGTGGTGCAGTATGTATGTATGCATGTAGTACCTGGCTGCGAGTGTGACGCCCCCCCGCCGCCAGCTGTGCCCGCGGTGGTGCAGCTCGTGTACGACGCACAGCTCTAGCGGCGGCAGCGGCTTGGGGTACTCCAGGCCGAGGCAGGTCAGCATGGACACCAGGACTGGTTCTGGCATGTCGTATGACGGGGTTGTCACCTGGAAGAGAATTGAAAATATTATTGAGAAAAACTCCACTGAAAACTCAATCAGAATGATGTGCAGGCGCTGATATTCTCAATTTTTTGGACAGATTTTTTTTCATACTAACGTATTTGATGACCAGTGATTAAAAGTCATCCTCATTATACCAACCGAAATAACATTCGCAAAAAAGAAATATTTGAACTAAAGAACAAACTTTTTCCCTCTGTACAATTTGTTTTTACGAAACAATTGCAAGTGTATTATTATTTTCTTTTTTTTGTTTGTCTCCAATAAATAACTTACTTTCATTCAAACCCAACTGAGGTCCGGTGGCTCTACTTATCCAGTACTGACGTGACGTCAGCAATATCCCTCTATCTCTCTCACCCGTTACTGACCTGCTTCCTGAAGCACTCCATGACTCCCCTGACGACGCTGGTGGCAGGTAAATAGCTGAGGTCACGTGGCTCAACTCTTGCCTCTGGTTGGTATACCCCACTGCGGTATGACCTGATCTCTCGCTCGATGAGTTTCGATACAAAACGCTCCACCCCCGGCAAAGCTGCTTGGTTTGTGTATTTGAACACTTCTGGCCAGATCTCGCCTGGAAGAATGACCATCTTTCTATATGGTGTAACTTTAAAATAGCTAGCGAAACTTAAGGGAGTGATTCTTCACAAGGAACTGAACAACTTTCCCCAAAAAAACCTATATGAAATTATTTAAAAAAAACAACTTTCTATACAAAAGCAAAACAACTAATAGCACAAGTTGCTTGGAGAGACGAATTTTTTTTTCATATTTTAACCAGGCCCCCGATTGCGGTGAGTTTGAACATGTTTACCCAAGCTAAACCGCTTACGTTTACGTTCGTTACAATTAAGTAGGTATTCTTGTATGTGATATAATAAAATTAAGATATAATTACCTACATATGAATATTATATAACAACTAGCTTTCCACCCGCGTCCTAATTTTTTTAAGCTATTGCATAGATTCTATCGCGGGCCTTGAGCGCGGGGACCGAACCCAGAAATTCCGTAACGAAAAAACCTAACGCTCCCCACTCCGACGGGCACGGAGGTGTGGCTTGAAGGCCGTGCATCGTCTAACGTCGTTTCAGTTCGGCAGTCTTCGACACGGTGTTTGCGTGCGTGCAACAATAATAATAATAATATAATAATAATAATTATAATTATAATAATTAATAATATCGTTTTGGCCGCAAGCCCGCGATAGAGGCGAAATCCCCAGAAATGGGAGAAGAAAATGGTTTTTCTCCAATAAAATAATAATAATATAAAATAATAATATAATAATAATAATATTAATAAAATGAAGTTGCTCCGATCCGGACGAAAATCGGTATCTGAGGGGTTTGGGGGTCGATGATTCCGAATATCGGGTCACTTTTTCGATTCCACCATTTTCCAAGATGGCCGCCATACAAGGAGTGGTGAGGCGAGGCCGCAGGCCGAGCCGAACCACGACACCACGCTGCGAGGCGAGGCCGTAGGCCGAGGTGAGCTGCGTAAAAAGCGAGGCCGAAGGCCGAGCTCCGCGTAGGGCGTAGCCCGGAGCGTCCCCCCCCCAAATTCAAGATGGCCGCCATACAAGTTTAGAAGTTTAGATTGAGGCGAGGACCGAGCCGAACGCACGAGGCGAGGCCGAAGGCCGAACTCCGCGTAGGGCGAAGCCCGGAGCGTCCCCCCCCTAATTAAAGATGGCCGCCATACAAATTTAGATTTTTAAGGTGAGGTAAGGTCGCAGACCGAGCCGAAAGCGCGAGCCGAGCATATTACCCGCCGACCGCCATCCGAAAATTTCATATCCGCCATCTTGGATTTTAGTTGGGGGAATCGTGACGCGAAGGGCAAAGCCCGGAGCGTCTCGATTCCCCCCACCAAAAATCCAAGATGGCGGATATGAAATTTTCGGGCATACCGATATGGGTGTCGTTTAATAGGTTTTCGGGGGTTCTGATTCCGAAAATGACATCCATTTTGAAATCCAAGATGGCGGACATGTATTTTTTGTAAAAAACCGTCATGGGTGTCGTTTAATAGGTTTTCGGGGGTGCTGATTGAGAAAATAACATCTATTTTAAAATCAAAGATGGCGGCCGTAAAAAACAAAAAAAAAAGGTAAACTTTTTTGAAATTTTTACACAGCATTTTGTATCAACTTATGCAATTATAAAACTGTCCTAGGTTGATACAAAATGCTATGCAATAGCTTTACCGCGGCAGCCACACGTCTATTTTTTTTAAATTAACAGTATCCTATAAACCTCACGGAGCCCGAGACCTTTTCAACGAATGCAAAACCGTGGAAATCGGTTCGTACGTTCTGGAGTTATAGCGTCAGGAAGGAAAACCTGACTTATTTTTATATAGTAGAAATATCTACACAGTATTACAGATTTATATCTAAGACCTGTGTGAGAAACATAAAACGGTCATTATATTAAAATTATAATGACCGTTTTATGTTTCTCACACAGAACTTATAGATATAAATCTGTAATACTGTGTAGATATTAAGTAAATGAAATAAAAAATAAATAAATAAAATAAGTATACCAATTTCATGTGACATAATGTCAATATTTGTACACCTGCTTGCAGGTTGAATTTTATCTGTGTGACAGATGTATTTATACAAATAAATATTTTCTGATTCTGTTTTTGTTTTGTATTCCGGGCTGAATACAAAGGAAACGTGAGCGGTTTAGCTTTGGTAGACACGTTCAAACATATCGCAATCGGGGGGCTATGTTCGTTAGGGAAAATTGTTCAGTTTCGTGAGATACACATCAGTGCCCACCCCAGAATGTTGGGTTACCGATTTGAAATTCTATGATGGATGCTAGAGATAGATAGATAAATACTTTATTGCAAACTTAAAAAGGAAGGACAAACATACGGTACAAACTTACAACTAAAAGTATGCAAGGGCGGCGAAAATTGAATGTAGAGTACCTACATTCAATTTTCGTCAGACCCTGAAAAATAACCATGACAGAATAGAGCCCCGGTTTGACAATCCATTTGTTTACCTGCTAACTACTTCTTCTCAGGGTTCGAAATTATCAAGATAATTACGCTTCTTGATAATTATCGGATAATTATCTGACAGTTATCGGATAGTTATCGGATAATTATCACCCGTGTAAAAAATTCATTTGTTATATTGGTTTATAACAAATTGTAACAAACCATTCTTAAAAACAAATAAATTTGGATTTTTTTATTTAATATCGAACACAAATCAAGTAATCAACATGAATCAAAGGTATATAAAGTTGAAACCAGTTTTCGTCAGATTAGACATCCTTCTAATATCTTAATTTTATACTAATATTACTAGCATCCGAACGAAGTCCCGGGTAGGGTAGAAAAGCTAGTCGTAAATAAATTAACTTAGATTGACCAAAGAAGCCAAAGGAATATCTTCATCCGATGAGGATTTTATTTCCATTGGCTTTGTTGCTTGTTATTATCAATCGATAATTATCTATCTGTTATTATCACGATAATTATCCGTGATAATTATCCTTTCGAACCCTGCTTCTTCTTATCGTGGAGGTATAGTCAAGTATGTGGCGAACTTAGCTAACCCTGGTGTCAGAGTTTAGTCAATCTACAACAGCCGGGACCGACAGCTTAGCGTGCCCTCCGAAACACGGAATCGCTCGTGATAAATTGCCAATTTGGTCACCCATTAGGTTCCCTGCCTCTGTGTACGTTGCCTCTGTGCTAACTAACTTACAAGGTATGTAGTCGAGTACGTCCTCGGGCAGTCTGGCCGCGTCGGCCGGCGTCTTGCAGAACGAGGGAGGCAGTTTGACTGTCCGTCTGTATACCTGCAAACAACACGCTTTATATACCACTGGGTTTCATACTATGTTAAAGGCTTAAAAGTGAAAGTGATAACTACAAGTACCTAAAGGTGACCCAATAATACCCAACCAGGTCCCAATTGAGGCCAAAGTGTGCTCAAAGACTCGCAACATTACCCAAGTTACCTTAGGCACAGGTCGTCTTCGCCATATGCGAGGTGGTTGAACTCGCATGATGAATAACATGCTCAAAAGATCCAAATCTGCCCAAAAGAGACCTAAATATGCCCTAAAAGACCTACAACAGACCCAAATATGCCCAAAACAGACCCAACTGTGCCCAATTAAAACCCACGTATGCCAAGAGACATAAATTTGCCCAAAATATACCTAAATATGCTCAAAAGAGTCCTGAATGTGCCCAAAGAAACCCTCATGTGCCCAAAGAAACCCAAATATGCCCTAAGACCCTTACCTCAGGCACGTATTTCAGCTTATAGTCTTCTATGCGGTAATTAGCTAGCACATTACACGCCACCTCCACCACAGCGGGCTGGTTGGACTCAGACAAGTAGCACCACAAACGTTTCGACGCTGAACTTATTAGCTGGTCGTACTCAGGGGTAGACACGCGAAGAGATGGTACTGGGTGGTTGAACTCCAACCACTTCGATGCGGCAATTATAAGCTTATCGTGCTCAGAGATTATATAAAGGTACTCATATTAGCCTTCCCAGAGTCTGCTAAGGCCAAGATGCTTATTTGTTTGTATAAAAAATATGTGAAGGACAGGGATTAGGTTTTGTTTTGGTTATGTGTGGTATTTTTGTGTTTGTGTAAAGATTTAAAAAAATAAAAAAAATTGCCCAAAGAGATCCAAAAATGACGAAAATAATAGTCTTAGATAAAACATACCAGAATTTGGCCAAAGATACCCAAATACGAATATGCTCAAAAGACACAAATGTGCCCCAAAATACTTAACTGTAAAAACACCCAAATGTGCCTAAAGAAACCCACATGTACCAAAAGATACCTATATGTGCCCAAAAAGACCCAAATATATCCAATAGAGATCCAAATGTGCCCAAAGAGACCAAAATGTGCCCAAAGAGACCCAAATGTGCCTACTTACCTCAGGCACGTCCTTCAGCTTATAGTCCTCTATGCGGTAACAAGCCGCCTCCACCACAGCGGGCTGGTTGGACTCAGTCAAGTAGCGCCACAGCCGCTTTGACGCAGAACTTATTAGCTGGTAGTAATCAGGGGTAGACACGCGAAGAAATGGTTTTTTAATCAAAACAGAACAAAACGTGCCTAAAAAAACTCAAGTGTACCAAAAGATACCTAAATATGTTTGAAAAGATCTAAATGTGCCCAAAACCAACCTAAATTTGCCCTAAAGACACCCAAAAGAGACCCAAAGAGACCCAAACGTGCCCAAAGAGACTCAAATGTGCCCAAAGACACTTACCTCAGGCACGTCCTTCAGCTTATAGTCCTCTATGCGGAAGTTGGCGAGTGCATCACAAGCCGCCTCCACCACGGCGGGCTGGTTGGACTCAGACAAGTAGCGCCACAGTCTCTTTGACGCAGAACTAATTAGCTGGTCGTACTCAGGGGTAGATACGCAAAGAGATGGCACTTCGGCGAGAAGTTTGCATATGCTGTAAAGAATAAATAAAGAGTTTTACATGTGACAATCACACAGTAATATTACATGTCAAGTTCCTTTCTTCGCTAAATTAATTTTAATTATATGAGATTATACGAAATTCAATTTTTAAGCACAGTATTATTATTAAGTGTATGAACTAATGTCAGATAACATAGAGAAAACAAAATAGGCAACCAAATTTTTTAAAGCGTTTCTCAGTCATCACAAGTATGAATCCTGAACTTTAACTTCAGTTTAACAAGCCATATTGTAAATGCTTTTGGTTAAGGTGCGTGCGAACCAAAAATTTAATAAAAAAGCAATACCTTATCTGCACATTAGTTCTGCTATCCCTCCCCAGCTTAGGTTCCAGCGCCCGCCACGTGGAGGGGGGCGCCACCGCCGCGCCGCGCCACAGACACACCAGCGCGTCCAGACACAGGCAGGTGGACACCGCGCCCGGCCTGTCCGTGCACTTGTTCAGGATGGAGGATATCACCGATACTAGCTCTAGCCCGTGGGTTGATGCTCTGTACGACACATACACAATATAGTCTGTCTGATGAAAGTATACATCACAGACACACCAGCGCGTCCAGACACAGGCAGGTAGACACCGCGCCCGGCCTGTCCGTGCACTTGTTCAGGATGGAGGATATCACCGATACTAGCTCTAGCCCGTGGGTTGATGCTCTATACGACACATACACAATATAGTCTGTCTGATGAAAGTATACATCACAGACACACCGGCGCGTCCAGACACAGGCAGGTAGACACCGCGCCCGGCCTGTCCGTGCACTTGTTCAGGATGGAGGATATCACCGATACTAGCTCTAGCCCGTGGGTTGATGCTCTGTACGACACATACACAATATAGTCTGTCTGATGAAAGTATACATCACAGACACACCAGCGCGTCCAGACACAGGCAGGTAGACACCGCGCCCGGCCTGTCCGTGCACTTGTTCAGGATGGAGGATATCACCGATACTAGCTCTAGCCCGTGGGTTGATGCTCTATACGACACATACACAATATAGTCTGTCTGATGAAAGTATACATCAGACACACCGGCGCGTCCAGACACAGGCATGTAGACACCGCGCCCGGCCTGTCCGTGCACTTGTTCAGGATGGAGGATATCACCGATACTAGCTCTAGCCCGTGGGTTGATGCTCTGTACGACACATACACAATATAGTCCGTCTTACGAAAGTATACATCAGACACACCGGCGCGTCCAGACACAGGCAGGTGGACACCGCGCCCGGCCTGTCCGTGCACTTGTTCAGGATGGAGGATATCACCGATACTAGCTCTAGCCCGTGGGTTGATGCTCTGTACGACACATACACGATATAGTCTGTCTGATGAAAGTATACATCACAGACACACCGGCGCGTCCAGACACAGGCAGGTGGACACCGCGCCCGGCCTGTCCGTGCACTTGTTCAGGATGGAGGATATCACCGATACTAGCTCTAGCCCGTGGGTGGATGCTCTGTACGACACATACACAATACAGTCTGTCTGATGAAAGTAGAAACTCTAATAGTGCAGCAAATTAAAAATGTGTCTAGTACTTTTAGTTTTAGTAGGAATGTAATACCTGGGGATTTCATTTCACATTGGCAAACATATTTATATATTTATTTATTCAAAAGTTTTATTTGTCAAATATCAATGTCTTCCTGTTAGTACCTACACCTTTAAAAATTTAATTGTTCACACTACTGAGCAATGGTAATCCCTGCCTGCATCTGTATTTCCAAATGTATATAGGGTGATGACTTTTAGCTAGCGTAACTTCAGGGGGTGAGTACCATTCAACCATATGAAATTCTCAACCAAAAATGATTTGTCGTTTTTTTAGTATTTAGAGACTAACTAGCATTCCGCCCGGGACTTCATTCCCGTGGGAATTTGGGGAAAATTATGTAGCCTATGTGTTAAACCAGTGTGTCTTATAGTAACAAATAATTTAAAATTTTGCGCCATTTCTACACATGCTGCAATTGCTCGCAGCGCCTTTCGAAATGCAACCCAAATAATCGTTGTTCTGAATGAAGTTTAAATACTCGACAACAGATGGCGCCACTACACTTAATTTCCAAGTCGAAGGGTTGGAAAAGCCCATATATCTTTAAAAACACACCCTTTAGGTTAAAACGGGAACTTTCTTGTTCGAGGGGGGATAAAGGGCTATCACACTATATGAGTCCCTTTATAGTGCTGGGACTCCTTTATAAGTTTTATCGGCACGCACATTTTATTAACTTAGTTTTATTATATTTAATGATGTTTTAAATAATTTTTCGACCTAAGTATCCTTGGGGAAAGCGGTTTAGTTTAGTGGCCAGATTTGTTCGTATGCTTACAATTCAAAATCACCAAATATAACCCGAATCTTCAAGTCTTCTTTTTATTATCGTGTAGGTATAGTATGTGGCGAACTTGACTAACCCTGGTGTCAGAGTTTTCAAACCGCACAATGGCCTCTGACTTGGTTTTAACGACTGTAGTCGATCGACAACAGCCGGGACCGACAGCTTAACGTGCCTCCGAAGCATCAAAACGCTCGTGATAAATTGCCACTTTGGTCACCCATCAGGTTCTCTGCCTCTGAGTACCTACGTTGCTTAACCTCACTGATCGGTTGAGATCAGCGAGCGCCACTGGGCACAATTTTCTGGGTAAAATTGCCACATCCTCGATCGCATCTTTACAGTAGAACTAGATAGAAAAAAAAACAACTGAAAAAGGATTTAAGGAATCTGTAGAAGTATTTTGTTATTTAAACTGGGAATGTACAAGGCACACCCAACACAAGCAAATTAATGCTTACTGGGCTGGCCTCAAGTGAGAATGTAAAAAATACTTTTAGAAATAAATAAATTTTCATTTTTTTCAATTTTCATTTTTACACTTACCTGATTTCACAAATCCTCTTAACAGACATAGCGCGTGCGATGTCGGTCTCCCATCTCAAATCATCCGCGCGGCCCGTGCCTGGCTCCACTAACAACTCTTGCAAGTAGGGGAAACACCTCACCTAAACACATTACGTCTATTTTACATAGAAAAAATCAGAACAAAAATTGAAGCAAGAGAAAAACAAAAAATGTCTGATGCCAGCTCTTCCCAGGCAATCCGTTATTCAAGATTTGGCAAAAAATTAGGTGCATTCATACACTCACCCCTATGGGAATTATATGGGGTAGGCAGCGCATCAAGTGGTTTAAGACCACATTAGTATAGTGGTGGTATGATATCAGCCATTTACCCACGATATAGCGCATCTCTGGCGTCCCACATACTGGCTTCTTTAGTATGCCTGGGAAGGGTTAGCAGCTGGCACGTTCTCTTTAAGCCCCAGTCCAGTGTGGATTACCTGTGTTTCAGCTAAGGTTGTATGTAGCATGATTAGGAAAGACATGGGGACTCCTTTGTTAGCCTTTAGTTTGTTCAGAACAGCCACTATAGTGGGTACGTTTTCCTGAAAACAAATTCCTGAATTTCATTTCATATTTAAATAATAATCGTATAAAGAGAACAGGAATCCAAATTTATATTTCATAAATTACGAAAAAAGATAAAGCTGTCAGTAATTGGACTTAGCTGTCGAAATTTGGGTCAAGCTGTCGATAATTGGGTCAAGCTGTCGGTAATTGGGTATCTCATATAAAAAAGTGGTCAGGAAGCTATAATAATAATAACGCAAGCTAAAGTTCCGAGATAATAGATAAACATTATATTTTGAATAAATACTAATTAGCATACCTTAGTCTTAGCCATGATCGGCAAAGCCTTCAAACAGGCCAACTTCACGTTAGGAGATACATCATTCGCTATTTTATACAGCAACACTGGCAACACTTGCACAGAAACTTCCTTCTTTACATTAACCAACCCAGTCAAAATGTCTATCGTTTTTAGTACAATCTCTTCAAACCACGCGTCTTTACTTTTCTCCATTGTTATACCGAGGAAAAATGATAGTAATTCCAATTTGACATCATCATTTACCATTTCCAAGTCTTCGAACCATCTTTTGAATTTGTCCGGGTTATCACGAATACGCTCCCAAATCTGGTGGATTTTGAACGTCATAGACAAATGACTGTCTGTGTATAACAAAGTTTGAAATGTCTTGTTGCTTATTAAATTCGGCATGTTTAGCCTCATGTCTTCGTTTTGGTTTTGTTGGTACAAATCTAAGATCTTGGAGGCGACTTTCAAAGCTGATGACGTGAGATATGAAGGTAGATGGAGCCACTGTAGAGAAAGGGCTGTGAAAGTGCTCAGCGATAATGTTGAGCATTCGAATTTGGTTATTATGTTGAGGCCTGAAAAAGAAGAGGCTTTTTTAATTTTATGTATTAAGACGGACACAAAAGCCAATAAATAAATTTTAAGACTAGATTCTGCCTCCCAACGTTAGGCATATAATTATTGACTCAGTTTACTATGGTTGCCAATGCTTATTATAAGGCAGTGAATAATTCAGGGCTGGTTTTTAAATGGCCAGAAAAGACTTACCCTACTTCTTTATTCACTGCTAGATGCAACCATTGATACGACTGGTAAATTGCTAAACTTGCCACGCTTAGCCAATGGGTTAGCGATTTTTTTTTGTAAATTTATAGACAATTTTGCCGGTAGATTCGTTTTTGAAAACACGTGGAAACAATAGGGTAGTCTATCATAAGGATTATTTAGCTCCATTTCTGCAAGAAATACTATACTATGAACTCTGTCTGTCTCAATCCCACGGTTAAGCCTTATCTGACCATTAAAAACAATAAGCATGGTTCGACTATTATTTTCTTTTCGAGACTGCACCTTGCGAATAGACGTAGAGTTAAAACAACTAATATAATTCAGTACTTTGACATATTTTTAGTAACATCCTAATGCCGGTATTGATCTATACTTAAGTATTGATTGTCTCTTTCTCTCACTATCAAAATGATAAAGACGACTGCTACTTATGTCTATATCAGAGTCTAACGTCCATATTACAGAACGCGACTCAGATTCTTGTCTATACTTAAGTAGCAGTCGTCTTTGTCATTTTGATAGTTAGAGAAAGAGACAATCAATACTTAAGTATAGATTAAGACTTGAGTCTCCTTCTATAATACGTTCGGCCTAAGTCGCGTTCTGTCTTACGGAAATGTCCTATGAAATAAATCTATTTTGACTTGACATTGCAAGGTTCATGTTGCGTCCTAATCCTAACAAAAGATAGGCTATTATTTTATTTTATAATAGCCTATCTTTTGTCTATTATTTTATTTATTTTAATCAAAACGTTTATTTTACAAAACAATGCAAAATACCCAAAAATATTCCGTCCTTCCTCCATAAAGTCCTGTCAGATCGTCGAAAACTATGCTCGACGGAGTCCGCAACAGTCCAGATATACTTACACAGATTAAACAGCTCATGTAGATGCAGTGCAGAGCTGGTGACCAGGTTGTCAGCCAGCAAGGCGAGCGTGAGGTCAGCGGCCGGCCGCAGCGCCGCCGCCGACTGGACGCCGCAGCAGCGCTCCAGCAGCACGTAGCAAGAACGGGGGTCGCGGCTGTAAGGGGGGACACACTCAAAGGCCGCTATAAGGGGACACACACTCAAAGGCTCACATCATATCAGCCTATTGCAGTCCACTGCTTAACATAGGCCTCCCCCAAGGTGCGCCACTTTGCACGATCCTCCTCTGTTTTCATCCAGCCACTACCCGCTATCTTCTTTAGGTCATCTGACCATCTGGCTGGGGGACGTCCTACACCACGTTTGCCAAGACGTGGTCTCCATTCGAGAACCTCACAAGGTTTGCCATTGTGACATGTGGACCCATGGAATACACTCTTCCTAGAACCCAAAAATTTTCCTAGAGCTTTTTCCTGTTGACCTGTCCAGAGTTTGGCAATCATTAGGTACTATTGCTACGAGTATCTGATCTTCGTGACTCTACTAACGGCAGAGGAACCTGACCAGATTATGGTTACACATTCAGTCGCCCGAATGTGCAGGTTACCTCACAATTTAACCGTGTGGTGATCGGTTAAGAATAACACCACCCCATCTCTTTCCGTGGGTGTCGTAAGAGGCGACTAAGGAAACACAAGTGAGACCTGCCTCCTAGTAATCCATCCTAGGCAACGACACTTCATTTTTTTCTGAATCTGAGGTGTCGTCCTATGGTCTCATGCGGTGTGGTAGGCTCTGTAAAGGGCCGTCTGGTTCGCGACCACCCTCCTACCGAAGTCCGGCGCCAAACAGCTTGCTGTGTTCCGCCGGTGCGTGGGAGTACCAGTGCCTTTATAGGCGTTTTCTGGGTTAACTCGCTCCATCGTCGACCTCATCTCTGACATTTATGGTCAAGATTGAGGTCAAGAGTTAACCCATCTTATAATAAATAAATAAAATGTTTTCTCTCACTTTACGTACACCGAACACGTAACCAATTATTTTGAGGTGCAATCAGTCAGGGGCGATCAGTTTCTCACAAGACCTCTCGCACCTCAGCTATTGGTAAGAATATATTTTTAACTTTCCGTTCAATGTACATACCTCCACTGGTTACGTGCTCAGTGGTGGGCAATTACCTTAGAAAATGGTCATAATATATGGTGAAACTGGGGATCAATGCAATTGGCCCAAAAAAAATATTTACAAATAAAGTCGGTATACGGGCGAAAGTTTTACGTGACAACGACTTTGAGTGGTAAAATAATTTTAATGTGAATATTCATTCGTATAGTAGGAAGAAGGATGAAATAATAGTCTGTCTCTCTCGCTCTTAGGCGGGCTAACCATGCCCGAGTGGAAGGGACGCGTGCCTCTCACTCGCTCTCATTGTGAGCGCATAACGTGAGCGGAGCGTAACGCAGTTTCTTGAAGTGTCACCCTGCAAACCAATTTATAAGACGTTGTCACGTCAATATCTCTTACTCATAATATGCTGTTGCTGAACTTAGGTTCATCTTGTGATTATAATTACGAATTATAATTAATAATTATTATGTTATGTTAAAACGAAAACAAAATCAAAGGAAGCCAAGTTATATTCATAGTACCCATGTTTAATTTGTTCGTTGGAGATCCTAGCGAGCACAGGCATCAGTGCCACAATGTACTCTTGATGCTGTTGGTAGACAACGGCGTCGGTCACCGTGGAGTATGCTGCGAATGACCGCTCTATCAACGTGGGGTTGCAGATCTGAAATTAACGGTGTTTGTATGGAAATTTTCCGTATCTTCTTCTTATCGGCATGTGTCAACCTTCCGAAAACATTGCTTAAGCTGGCTACTCTTGAAGCAGTCCGAGGAAGCTTCTTGTTATTTTAAATAATACTATTTTTATGGCTCTCCGTGATATTCTGTTCACGTACTCTAATTTTATTTTGGTATTTATAATTTTATTTTTTCTAAACGTTTCATGTGTTTTTCCGTAAGGGGTCATCCACATATTACGTCACAGCGTATGAGGGAGGGGGGGGTCATATCTAACGTGACAGTGCAAGTTAAAGGGATACCAAAAAAGCGTGACATAGGGGGGAGGGGTTCAAAAAGACGTAATTTTCCGTGACGTAATATGTGGACGGCCCCTAAGTGTGAGCTGTGGCGTGTAAGGCTGTGGCAGAATAACAGCGACTTAAACCCTCCATAGGTTTTAGTTAGTCTGAGGCCACAGACTAATTTGTCCTTAGAACATTACGAGTATAAATATTGTTTTGTTGTCATAATTATTAAATGTTTTTAATGGACAAATAAATGCTTATTGTTATTATTATCTTCTCTTTTTATATCTTTATCTTATTATTTATTATATTAAATATATAACAGAAGAAACTGACTGACTGACATATCAACGCACAGCCCAAACCGCTGGGTTTAGAGATTTAAAATTTCGCACGTAGGTTTCTTATGAGGTCTAGGGGAGCACTAAAAAAGGATTTTTCGAAATTCAACCCCTTAGGAGATTAAATGGGGTTTCAAAGTTTGTATGGAGTAAACTATTTTTTTGGACATTTTGACTCGAAACGTAGCAAATAAATGGTGACATGTTTTTTGATTTTTCGCAAAACATCCCCTGAGGGGGGGTCAAGAATGAAATGGTGACTAAAAGAGCTCTTTGCGCGAGCGAAGTCGCGGGAAAAAACTAGTTAAAAATCTAGGAATTTTTTTATTAATTATGAATTAATATTTTTTTCTTTTTAATGTACATATTTATGTTCTAAGTATAGAACATAATTTCAAATAGTTGAGCATACAAAATATTTAGGAGTTATAGTTGATCAAAGACTCTCATGGCACAATCATATAGATTTGATTAGCAGTCGAATTAGAAAACTGATTTGGATATTTAAGACCTTGAGACATGTGGGGTCTAAAGACCTACTTAACAAAATTTATGTGGCTTTAGCGCAGTCTGTAGTAAGTTATTGTATATCAATATGGGGTGGGTCCACTAAGACCAAATTTCTGGAGCTCAAGCGTGCACAGAGAGCGCTACTGAAAGTTACTTACTTTAAGCCGTTTAGATTTCCAACAGATGAGTTGTATAAAGAATGCTATCTTTTGACAGTAAGAAAACTTTACATTCTCTGCATTGTTTTAAAACTGCATAAAACCGTAGAATGTAATCATAATCCACAAATTACAAGAAGGAAAAAGAAAGCAGCCCCCGACAAATTGGTTAAAACTAACTTCGCATTCAGACAATACACTAAACGAGCGTCCTTCTTATATAATAAACTTAATGATGTATTAGATAAACACTATTTGCTTCAATTTGAAGCTAAGAAAATGATGATTGAATGGTTAAAAACACTTAATTATGAAGAAACAGAACTACTTTTGGAAGTTGTTTCTTAAAAGCTTCGACATGAAGAAAAATTTGATTTATTATCTAACACTTTATTTACATACATACACAAATAATGTATAATATAACAAACACCCTGTAGTAGAAGCTGGCAAAATAGCCAGTTTCTGATCCCAAGATTGAAATCGTAGGGCTACATACACACACATACATACACACATACACTCACACACACACACACATACATTCCTATTAATACATATTATATATTATACTGTTACAAAAATATATATCAATATTTTTATATATTCTAAATATTATTTAAGATAAGGAAGAGCGGTACCTCCTAACACAAGCATTTACTTAGCTTAAAAGGAGGCACCATCAACAAATTGTTAATAGGCTAAGTTGTTGGAAATAAATACATTTTTAATTTTAATTTAATTTAAGTATGATATTATAATGTACCTGGATTTTAAATTCAACTAAAATATCATTCAGAATGAGATGGTCTGAATTCAGGGTTTCTGTATATCCTAAGCTGTCCCTTACACCCTGTATTTTTAATATATCTGCGAATTATTATCCAACACATAAAGTTAAGGGTGAAATACTGTAACGAAACTCACCCAGTTTGGCCTACCATACTCAGCCAACGTTTTTATTAATTGACAAAAATAATAAGTCATAAAAAGCATCCACAACCTACCTGTTGACACGAGAGACAGTCGAGTAGCAAGGCTCGCTGCGCCGGCGCCGGCGGTAACGTGAGCAGTAGCTGCCACGGCCGCGCGGAGCCCCCGCCGCGGGAACACTCGCATGTCAGCCACAGAAACACCGGTCGAAGGAGCTCCAGGCTGTTTGAAGATATGCTGAAGAGACAGCGAATTGTTAATATACTTTATCGTACAAAAAAACAGGACATCACAGAAATACGGAAGAAAGTACAACAGGCGGGAATAGGGAATGGACAACTATGTAGTTTAAAAAACATTATAAAGTATTTCAAATAGGTAGGTAACCACAAAGTCAAAACTTTTTAAATATAATATTGTAACTAAAACTAAACATTCCTAGGTAGGTAAGCCTAACTATAAATAAGATAATAACTATAATAACTGCAGGTTTCTTAAAATAAAACATTATTCTATTCTATTCTATTTAATTCTATAAATGGGTTAAAATGGTCAATAAATGGGTTAAGCTGTCAATATTTGGGTTGACGCTGTTGATAATTGGGTTATAAATGCTGACATTTCAGTTAATGCTGCGCTGTTAATACAAATGTTACAAGGTTAATTTTTACACTGTCGATAAATGGGTTAATGCTATACATTTGGTAAATTTTGGGTTAAAAATAAATGCATTTTAAACTTAAGTATAATAAGCAGTATAACACAGAAGCAGATTATTTAGGTTTGGTATCAGGATTAAATTTAATGGAGAGGAATCGTCAATCTCATGCACATTAAAAAAACAAATACATAGATAGTAGGTTATTTTTCATTGTTTTATAATTTAGTTTCTAACACATAATGGAGAAAGAAAACATGATGCCAAGTAATAAAAAATTCCACTTACGTATAATCAGGATGTGTGCATAGTGCATGCATTTGTGCTATAACATCGTCTTCAGCTCCCTTATTTTTCTCTAACACCGTAATAAACGGATGCTGAGGAGATCGGAGGGAGAACTGGCAAACGTATGGCTGACCAGGGACCAGACGGGACTTCAGATCCAGCATCAGCAGGCCTGCCATAGTAGATATTATTGCTGAGTAGTTGCTAAAATTAAAAAGTTAATTTAAAATCAAAATAAACTTGCTGACATATTTTCGTTCTGAAATACAAATTCATGACCTAGTAATTTTTATTTAATTTGAATGACCGTTGAATACTATAGATTGTGCTAATTATAAATATGTTACCCCCTAACATGACCCTCTGACCTTTTTTTTTAACAATACTCAATAGTTTATTACGTTTCCACATTTATCTGTCGTGTATCGGCTGAAATAATATAAAATAATTGATTGTATTTATTTATGTATTTTGCATTGTAATATTTTCTTATTAAGTTTTAGTGTGCATATAGGCTGTGAGGTTTATAATTGATCAGATACTTTTTAAAATACTTACCTACGAAATATCTCATCAATCAAGTGTCTAAACCAAACAAATAAAAGGTAAGAGGTTATAAAACAGACTTACTGTGCACTAGGTAACAAAGTAACCACAGTGGACATGGTATGTCCTATTTCGAGCACCCCGAGTTGTACGAGAGCCAGCAGGCCTTGACAAGCCGTTAAACTCACTAAGCTGTCCTTATCAGAGCACTTTTCTCTCAAAAACTTTAATTCCTCACTCTCGACCACAAATTTATTCCGCTCTATGAGCTTAAACTTTGACTTTATCGTCGATATCAACTTGTCGATCGCGTTTACTATTAGCACGCTGTTGTTCGTGTTAAGTTTATATTCTATCTCGTCCATTTTGCTAGTTTTAATTGGGATTTTTAGCCACTTTTGTGAAGAAAATTATTAACCGGTTAGAAAAACAGCTGGACGAAAAATGACATTGACAGTGACAAACAAACTTTTTCCGATTATAGATTTTATGCTTGTTTTAAAAAGATGAACACAAGAAATATTGCTCAAGATTTGGCTGTATGGCTCAGTTCCTTTGCCTATCCGTTGTGACGAATTTTACTACTACTACTACATGGCCTTGGATATTAGATACCTAAACCAAGATAAACCTCCAAAAAAAAATGACTGACCCGCGTACAGTGACATTCAATTCAATTTCTTGTCTATGGCTCTCCTTCGTTGATTAGGCCAATGTCTGTAGAGTTGTACTTCTTCTTGGGAGAGTCCAATTTGTAAATTTGTTTAGTGATGTTCCAGGCGCTATGAGTGTGCAAGTTTTTTTAAATTATTTATTTTATTTAAACGATTGTTAAATGAATTATCGAAGAGCTGTTGATTCACTAACCTAAAACAAAAAGAAACGAGCACAATGGTTAGTTTTGTTAGTAGGTTAGAAAGACAGACACCTTATAATTTTATATTATTAGAGTTAATGTACCTACATAAAACATCAACAAAAGGAGTATATACAAGAGATAGAAGAAATTTTAGGCTGGTGGGTCTAGGGATAGTGGAAGGGAGAACATCTAAAAGAGAGACATTCCTTTGGGGGCGGCTAAATAAAATATGTTCTGGTGTACCTTCATCCAAACCACATTCGCAGAGTGAGCTGTCTCTTACCCTGATTTTAGCCAAGAAGACTGGGGTGCACGCGTGACCTAATCGTAGACGACATACTGTGGAAGTAGTTCTTTTATTCGCGCTCTGATACTTAAAAAACCAAGGTTTCACAGGGATAGAGTCCTGGATATCGGCGTAGTGTTTACCCTTTTGATTTCTAGAGTCTCTCCAATATAAATTCCAATCAGATTCTAGTCTTTCCTTAGCTAGCGGGACAAGGTCATGAGTATATAATTTGTACTGGTTAAGGGATCCATTTACAGTAGCCTCCTTAGCGAAGGTGTCGACAGTCTCATTGCCAGTTATTCCAGAGTGGCCTGGGATCCACGCCAAACAAATATGATATCCCAAAGAGTGGCATCGGTAAAGAGAATCCTTAATTTTTAAAATGAGTGGGAATTTTGTTTTGCTCCGAAATTGATTGGTTAGGATGGCTTCCAAACAACTTTTAGAATCAGAGAATATTACTGTTTTATCAATTTTGTGTGACTCAACATAGAGTAACGCCTCCAAAATAGCCAAGGCCTCCCCCGAGAAGACTGAGGAAAAAGAGGGGCATTTAAAATTTAGGATTACTTTAAATTTTGGGATCCAGACGGCTGCCCCCACGCAACTCCGTTCAGATAGCTTGGAGGCATCCGTATACATTACAAGCCAGTCCCGCCAACGCTCATTAATAGTATTTAAAAGCTTCGAGTTTGCAGCTGTAGAATTTTTCTCTATTCCTAAGTTTGTGATTATGTTGGGAATATAAGTAAGGGCTCGAAATGGTGTGTCAAAAAGGGGATTTAGTTTTGTTTGATAAACAGGGCAAGGGAGACTTGTTAGTTTTCTAAAGCTCTTAAGGAGGCAAGGAAGTTCTTTATGAGCCCAATACCCGCCTGTAGAGGCAAGTTGGGATAATATTTCAAGTTTGGAAAAGAGAGGATGGGAAGCATTTTGGAAAATTTTGAACAAAAACCGGTCACTTAGATATTGCCGTCTGAGATGTAGGGGGGGGTCCACACATTCTATTTGGAGAGCGTTAGTTGGAGATGACTTCATAGCACCAAGAATAATTCTTAAACTTTTAAACTGAACCTTGTCTAGAGAATGAAGGGGAATTTTATTACAGGGTTCCACTAAAAACATACCATAATCAAGATGGCTCCTGACTATGGCATTATATAATAGCTTCTGTGAAAAAGGGTGGGATCCCCACCAGACACCCGACAGAGACCTTAAGACGTTGATATTCTTTTCGCATTTCTGAACTACATAAGAGGCCTGATGGATTCCGGACAATTTGGAATCGAGTTTCAATCCCAAGAACTTAACCTCGCTTTTAACAGGAAACACCTCATCTCCACAAAGGATAGAAACAACCGGAATAGTACGGCACCTGGAAAAGACCACAACGGAACTCTTGGAAATGGACAAAGACAGACCATGATTACAGAGCCATTCATTGAGGTAGCTTATAGCCGAGTTGAGTCGAGTAGAGGCATGAAGAAGATCGTCTGAGGAGACATATAGCGCCAAGTCGTCAGCGTATTGCAAGACATCACAGAAAGAGTTGACAGAAAGCTCCAAGTCATAAGTGTAGATGCTGTACAGAAGGGGACTCAGGACTGAGCCTTGAGGAAGCCCCTTCCACACAAGTCTTGGAGGCATAAGGGAGTTTTTGGAAGAGATAAAGATTGATCTAGCCGAAAGGTAATTAGAAATATAATTTACTATCTTCGTCGGAATATTCAGATGGAGCATTTTACTCCTGAGCACCGGAAGAAGTACATTGTCGTACGCTGATGTGATGTCCAGAAACACGCCGACGACTGATTCTCTTTTCGAAAAAGCAATCCGGACATCCGTTATAAATGTTCCCAAACTATCCATGGTACTTGACCCTTTACGGAAACCAAATTGACTTTTGGCTATGATGCCTCTACTTTCCACAATTCACTCTAATCGATTTTTAATCAAATGTTCTAAAATTTTGCCTAATGTTGACGAAAGTGCAATGGGTCTGTAGCCAGAGGGGTCATTACTCAATTTTCCCGGTTTCAAGATGGGTATAATGATCTGGGACTTCCATTCTTCAGGGGGTACTCCCGATAGAAAAATTAAATTTAAAATATCTAAAAAAAACCGTTTACATTCAGTACCACAATTCACAATAAAAGAATAGGGAATCCCATCAATGCCTGGGGAGGAATCCCTGAGCCCGTTCGTGGCACTCAGGAGCTCCTCCCAAGTAAATGGAGACTCGAAATCGTCTGTGGATGTACTTTGGGAAAGAAATACCATAGTCTCCTCCAAAGAGGGAACTACTGGTGGAGCCAGTTTTTGGGCAAAAGAGTTTATCCATACCGAATGGTCATTTGATGAAGCATCATTGGAAATTAAAGAGCCACGAAATCTTTTCATACTCTTCCACACTAAAGAAGGAGGAGATCTAGGTGAAAGCGACTCACAGAATTTGCGCCATCCATAGCGTTTTTTATCCGATAATACTCTAGTAGCCTGTGCTGCAGAGTGTTGGTACTGAATGAAATTGTCAATGGTCATGGATGCATTGTATGTCGCCTCAGCTCGCTTTCTCTTTTGGACCGCTAAGGTGCAGTCATGATCCCACCAAGGGGGAGATGATATTTTACGGTTGCCAGAATTTTTCGTCGGAATTGCCTTGTCTGCCGCTTTAAATAAGGCAGTTTTGAAATCATTATAAACTTGGGATAAATTGCTTTCAGATACAGGGGGTAAGGTATGGACTTCGCGATCAGTTTCCAAGCTAAACACGGACCAGTCTGCCCGGGATAATTTATATTTTAAACGAGGACGAGGATTATCGACAGTAGGGGATGAAAGATTAGGAAGAGAAAGGAGGATGGGGTAATGATCACTACCATAGGTAAATGGATGAACCCTCCAGTGGAACACAGAGGCCAAATCCGAAGAGCAAAGTGTAAGATCCACTGCACTCTTAGGATTCTGGCCCGGACGAACCCTACGTGTAGGAGTTCCATCATTTAGTATACATAGATTCTGATCATCTAGGAGATCTAGAAAAGGAGAAGAAACAGGGTCACAATAATATGATCCCCAAAGAGTATGATGTATATTAAAGTCACCAAGTAGGGCAACAGGAGGAGGAAGAAGAGAGATAAGAGTACGAAGTTGACTTATATCTGAGACATTAGGATAAGGAATATATATGGACAAGAAGGAAATATTTAGAGCTCTAATGGCAATAGCGTTGACAGAATTATGAAGAGGTGGAAGGGGAATTTGAGAGTAGGTAATATTCTTAGAGATTAGAATAGCGGCACCACCGCAGCCGTCATCCCTGTCATCCCGGAGGCAGGCAAAACCCGAAACTCTAAATCGAGCATCAGGCTTCAGCCATGGCTCCTGGAGGGCAACGATGACGGGCTTATATTCATTTATTAAATTGATAAGATCTGCTTTTCTACATCTAGTGCTGTGAATGTTCCACTGAAGAAGTGTTCGGTCCATTGACGTATGATAACGTGAGCTGAGTCAGTTGATGTCTGAGAGGGTACGGTAAATCAGCTTTATGAAGCTGTGAAAGGAAATCAATGAGAGTGATAGAGGACACTACAGAGTCCACTGAAGGTTCATTATCTGATTGTTGTAAGTCAGGGTAGGCACACCCATTAGGGAGGGAGAAGGATGGGGTTTGTGTGATATGTTGATGAGTATGACGATCATACCCAGGGCTTGAGGCAGGTGCAGGCTCTCGACGAGGAATGAATACCGTTTCTCTATATGAAGAAGTGGGTTGAGAAGCAGTGAATACTGGAGGGAATGAACGACTTGTGGAGGTTTGTGGCAGGTGAGCTGATGATTTTAGGGCACTCGCGTAGGACCTCATTCCGGTTCGCGGGTATCTGGCGGAAGCCTCTTGGTAGGATTTATTTTCTGTGGACATTACGTATTTTATCTTTTTTTGTCTGTCTACCTCACTGCAAGAGGGGTCGTTAGCCTTATGATTGCCAGAACAGTACAAGCAGGTTGGGGTTTGTTTAGTGCAAGAATCCCCTTCATGGGGTTGCGCACACACAAAACACCTGGGCTTAGATCTACATTGGGCCTTAATGTGGCCAAACCGGCAGCATTTGTTACATTGGATAATAGGCAACATGTAAGTTTCGATTGGAAGGGAGGTATGAAAGGCGTAAATATGGTCTGGCAGTTTCTGCCCAGTGGATGTAAGTACTATAGTTTGTGTGGGGACCCATGATGGAGAACCATTTTCGCCATATTTCTTTCTGTTCAAGCGACGAGCTTTCACAATGTTACCATACCCGTTAGGTACAGAAATTTCCTCGATTACCTCTTCTAATGACCACTCAGTGGGGATGTTTCTAACTATACCCAAACGGGTAACATTATATGAGGGGATTGTTGCCTCATAATTATTTTTAGCTAGCTCCGGAAGGTCTAAGAAAATATTGGCAGCCGATGCAGAGTTAAACTCGATCGAAATACGATTACGACCAACACGTTTCACCCCGTCTACGAGAACATGTTTTATTTTATTTTGTACTAAAAAGTATCCGAATTTAATAGGTCTTAATGACGTACCTACCGCTGGATCAGACTCCTTTTTGCTCACGTGGACTAGAAAAGGTGCACAGTCATCTTCATTGTATCTAGATTTACGATTCTCAAAATTGGGGTTTATGTAGGTCGACTGTAACGAAGCCTGTGGGCTGGAACCGAGTTTTTTACTCTGGGGTTGGGAACTGTAGTCATGGTCGTGTTCGATAAGTCGCTTTCTTATTTGTGGGGCAATTAAATTCCCTGAAAATAACGGGGGTGATAGAACACGTTGGTCAACATAACCTCCCCCGGGATCGGGGGGGTCGTCCGTTTCCATATTTAACTGATATTAGCCTACCAATAACAACACAAAACACTCACAAAACCTTCACCACAAAAAACACAAAGATAGTAAGTCAACAGAAAGAATAGAACGTAGTAAAATACGCAAAATTAGTGTCCCGACTTTCTACAATACCGGCTTGCAGCAAGCACGCGACCCAAAAAAACTACAGTGACCTGTGACTGTGACTGTGACTGACACAGTGACACTATTGTTAATGACAAAAGCAAGGCTGATCCTATTTTCACTGACCTCGCACGGTCCGCTTTTTTCAAACGAAAAGCGTTCAGTCATTAAAAAAGAAAGAGACCGAAGATAAGTCCATACACGAAATGATTTTTTGTCTCACTCTATAGTTTTACATAACGCCAAATAACCGAGTTGACAGATGTGTTTTTTCGGTTGTTATTAGTGACGAGTAAAAGGAAACAAAAACTAATTAAATTACTATAACAGCGTCTCGGTCTTTGTCATGAATGATTGTAGAAATCTTTAAAATTGGCCGCGTTTGTTTTGGCTATTTCTACTAATACCTACTGCTGGTTCCATGGATCTAATACATAAGGATAGCAATCTTCGAGCTCAAACGCGGGCCGAGGAAGAGATAGAGCAACGAGGCAGAACGTCTCATTCTAGTAGGGTGACAATGCGATTACTCGTATTATAATATATTTTTTTTGGGAGGGCAAAGTATACGTAACAGACAAATACAGGCTTCCATTTAAGGATAGAAGTTTTCCTGTAATTTTATTTTTATATAACAAACCATCAGCAACATTTACGTTACTACATTTTTTGTTATGAAACACCAAATTGTATGATAATATACAAGGAGGACACAGAGTAGTGGACATCGGGAATGTGAAGTTAGGTTGCGAAAAAATAAAACAAAAACTCACCTTTCGTCTCATCTTATAATCAAATCATTAAACCATGCTTTTAACTTCATTTCAAAACTTTTCCCATGAAAACATTTTCCCCAAGCAATCCATATTGGATTTTTGTAAAATTGGAGTTTTATGCTTAGAATTTGTTTTTTCTATTTCATCTAACGGACCTTAGTTCCATAGGAGCCCGTTTAGTTCCATAGGTATATATAAGTTAATTTTGATCTTATGTTATTTTTTATTAGAAACTATTAAATAATAAATTCCCCCTTTCACAGAATAGAATAGGATAGAATAGAAAAAATCTTTATTTTATAGGATAATCAGGATGCCACTTAAAACAAGTCAAGATTACATGAAATACATACAAACAAACATTAAAGGATTTAAATACATACATACGCATTCGTTCTATTGACCCTACTGACTCTACGCTTATTCGCAAAGGTGCAGTCTTCCCCAGAGAAGAACAGGCAAGAAACTCTGAGGGTGTTCTTTTTAAATCGCATTAAAAAATGTCTTATTTTCTAATTTTAACTAATTCTGAAATAACTCTAGAGCTGAGCTGTCATTCCCATGGCTCCATGTCAGTTAGGTAATCAGAAATTTTTTAATAGCCCTTTTTGTAAAGTTTTTGTTTAATTACTGTCTTAAATTTCTCTAAAGGTAAACTTTGAATACCGTGACGCAACTTTGATATTTCACTCTCAACGCGCCCAAAGAAGTTTCATTTCAAAAACTCCAAGTTTGAAAAGGATGATGATGCTAACTGTATTTTGACGGGGGCGGTTTGGAATGAGAGCGGAATAAATTAACTCTGGATAGTGAGTGGGACCTGTGAGCTGAGGGTTGTGGGTTCGATGCCAGGTTGAGGCCTGTATCACTATACATTCGTCTTTTAATTCGTATTTAATAGTTATCACTTGCTCAGCGGTGAAGGGAAACATCGTGAGGAAACCCGTACCTCTAAAGGTTATTTCCGTAAGACGCATGGTCCACTAACCCGCATTTTAGGCCAGTGTGGTCGACTATGGCCTGAATCCCCCTTTACTGTTCGAGGGAGGCTCGTCCCACTCGGTGGGGACTTTGCATTTAAAACTATAACTGTTAGGTAGTATTTTATAGGTCTACAAAGATCTTGTGGCCGACGGGTGACAGTTGTAGCTAGAAGAACTTGTATTGTAAATAAAGGCGTCACCATGGAAACTGCGGGCCAAAAGATCTTTGTAGACCTGTAACGTGTATTTAGGGTGTGTAGGGTGTGGTGTGCGAATACAAAAAAATACAATTTCGCAATAGTAAATAGTTGGAGGAATAGTAGGAATTGCGTTCACTTTGAGTAACTGGCGGGAATGTCCAGCATAAAAGCAAGTTGGCACAAAGTGCCGGCTGCATACGACGGAATTTTTTGTTATCTTTTGTCTAATTTCAACGCTGTTGAGCCATTTTTGTCTTTGTTCTGAATAAAATAGCACAGCATTGTTGAGAACCTTTTTCCGCAAAACACAAGAAATCATGGACAACATAGTAATAGATTTTTAAGAAATTATTTTAGCTTACTTGTGAAAAGATATGTTACAGCTTGAACAAGTGTGAACACAACATCTTTCTACCATTTTGTCAGTATTTTTATTTAAAAAACTGGTATAATCCTTGCCGTTACGAATTATTTTCATACGATTTAAAGCATGCCGCCATGACATTACGATGACACTTTACGGGATGCCAGTAGTAATAAATGGTTTGAAAAAAATTTTCGTTTTCTTTTGGTAATTTAGGAAAAGATGACGAAGTTATTATGATTACAATTAATTTACATCAATTTGAACTGAAATTCATTTCAAATGCAACGTATTTCTTCGTTATTAACTTCATTGTCAAAGCTGGACTTTTTTGATTAATGAAGTTTTTTTAAATTGGCAAGAAAAAAGAAAGAGATAATCCGCCTCGCACATCGGTGTCCCTTTCGGTTTCAATAGAGGCTGTCGGAGAAGCAGTCGAAAGTGTACCTTATTGCTATGGGGTTAAGTTTCATATTTCTTAATACGATTTTTCTAAGTAATTGGTCCTTTAAAAGAGAAAGTACTAAGTCCATGGCTGGTTCTACTGATACCTACTGCTGATTAAGCGGGGTGGCAATTTGAAAAATATAGATATTCTTAGAGGACACATGAGGATACAACAATGAGTATTTTAAGATGTGGAAGCCAGCTGGATCCGACCCTTATCGTATTTTAGAGGTCAAATGACAACATCGATGATGTTTATGCCGTTCTAATGTCTTTTTAGTAATCCAATTGGGAGGGTGTAAGGAAGTGACATAAAAAACAAATCTTCACATCATCTGCTTTCTAATGACACCCTAATCATCAAAATCGGTTCAGTAGTTTAGTCAAAAGTTTTTTTTTTCCATTTTAGAGGTTGTCTAGCTAGATGACTAGGTACTGAATAGTACTTACTGATAATGCATAAGGAGTCTTAGAACCACTTGATGCCACGTTCGACATACAATTTTGAGGGTTATTAGATGAACTAATGATGTATAAAAGTGAGAGGTTTTCAGACTTTCGCTATAAACCTATAATACAACAAAACCTTCGCGTCCTACTTACTGACTTTTGTAGTATGCCCGGGAAGAGTTGGCAGCTGGTACTTTTTAAGTTTAACTTGCACTCCCAGTTCAACGTGGAAGGCTATCTTCTATTTCACTCATTTTGTCGTAGACACGGCAGCACATCTGGCTATACATGTTGTCCTTGACGTCGCCCTTATCTCGGACGTAATAGCGACGACATTCGTATTGAAAATGGTAACCTGACGTGCTGTTGTCTGTTATTAAAAGAACAAATTGTTCTAACACTGGTATTGATTCCGAGCTGAGCTGATATCGCTGGAGCTTTTCAAAAGCTTAAACTATCTTCTTCTTCTTATCGTGTACCTAGGTATATTCAAGAATGCGAGACGAACTTGGCTAACCCTGGTGTCAGAGTTTTCAAACTGCACAATAGCCTCTGACTTGGTTTTAACGACTATAGTCAATCGACAACAACCAGGACCGACAGCTTAACGTGCCCTCCGAAGCACGGAAACGCTCCTGATAAATTGCCTCTTTTGGTCACCCATCAGGTTCCCTGCCTCTGTGTGCGTCACTTAACCTCACTGATCGGTTGAGATCAGCGAGAGCCGCTGGGTTACGAGCGCTTCAAGCTTAAACTATAAACTTCTAGAAAAGCTTTCTGGGTGTCGAAAGCAGTCTTCTTGCCCCTGCCATGCCGATACCGCGTCGTCGGCTAGACACAGTGTAGCATCCGTAAAAGGCATGGAAAATAGGCATATTCATGCATTGTGTTGGATTAGCTACCAGTTTAAGAATAGGTATGCCTATTCATAAAGTGCATTTTTATGAATAGAATAGAATGCCTGAAACTTTACCCAACACCAAAGGTAATCTACGAGTATAATTCTTCGGGAGTATTTTGGTTGAAAAATGCAAAGTTATGGGAGCCAGTCGCATTTGACTTTTTTTTGTTATAGCGGTAACAGAAATAAATCATTTATGAAAATTTTAACTGTCTAGCTATATCAGTTCATAAGATATAGCCTGGTGAGTAGTGACAGACGAACGGACGAACACACCCTTTAGATACGGAACCCTAACAAGTGGCTGTATAATGAATTACTCCTTTGCCAGTGTTAAATATAAAAAAGTGTGGCTGTACGTTCATGTAATCCTTTGCCAATACTAAAATTTTAAAAAAAAGGTCAGTAGAAATAGCCTTGTCGCTATTAGCAATGATTAGGCTTTGGCGGGAACTCGGCGTGAGCGGTTGCTTTGTCAATTGAATTTTCGTTTTCTGCGTGAAAAAGTTGTTTAATGTGTAATAGTGATAGTGTATTATGCAGTAAATTGACTAAAATTCGTGTAGTAATGAAAAATTCAAGTGATAACAGTGTTTCTGCTCCGTTTGGTACCGACAAAGATTCTCGCGATTGTGCTTCTCGCCGACAGTTTTCGTAAAACAGACGCTATCCTGTTTTACGCAGAACATGAGAAGCTTAGGGCTTAGGTTAAGTTGAAGAAAGAAGATCTTTCACTGAAGACATGGCTGTATGGACATAGTTTCCTTTGCCTTTCCCGAAAGGGATAAATTTAACAAAAAAAAAAAAATTAGCAATGATTAAAACGCAGTGTTATATACTCCTTGGCAATGATCTTTGGTAGTCTGTGGTCCATCCAACCTATCTATGTTTTGCTTTTTCGATTCATCGAAATTCTGCGAAATGTTGTATTTCTTTTCAAAAATTATAATAAAACCAATTAATATTGAATTGGAATTTTCGCCAAATATTAGTACAGTGCATAGGAAAATAAACTCATGGTTTGTAATACACCAGCTCAGCTGAATCGTAGAGAATGTTGAAACTTTTAAGAAGGTACGATAAGTTGATACTTTTCAGTATTGTTTTCTATTTCTTGGGCCTCAAACAATCCTCTATGAGCACAGAATGTGCAGATGCTAATAAGGAGATAGACTCGGAATATTCGAAGATTGAATATGCAGTTTTAATTTTAAGTAGTCCAAAAAACGTTGCCCACAGAAATGGTATAAGAGACACATGGATGCAGTATGAAGGAAATATAGTGGTGAATGAAAATCAGGACAAAACTTACATTTGGAGTTTGCCTCAGAAGAGCACTAAATCTGGTCTACGTCCTGATTTTATTAAGTTTTTCTTTGCAATAGGCACAGAAGGATTGTCATATTATGATTTAGAAAAACTAAAGGAAGAAAGTACTCGAGGAGATATACTATTTTTAGAAGACATAGACGATACGTATGAAAATTTGACACTGAAGTTATTAAAAGCATGCAAATGGCTAAGCCAGAATTTGATAAATTTGAAATATGTTATCAAATGTGACGATGACTCCTTTGTCCGAATAGATTTAATAATTCATGAGATTGAACATAACATCGAGAGTATGACTCTGGATAAAAAATTTGTTTCCGTACAGGTTTGTTATTGTTAATTCTTTCACCTGAATTGTTGTTTCGTTTCAATGTAATGTAATTTAATTTTTTGTACTAAAAATGGATGAGATGTTTATTAATGAGCTTTGAAGCTGAAAACCAGTGTTCCTATATCCTAGACTTCTGTACAAAAAAATATATGTTTCGTAGTCAAACTAGGGGCCATCCATAAATTGCGTCACACGAATTTCATGATTTTTTGCCCCCTCCCCCTCCTTGTCACAGCTGGTCACATTTGTAAGACTCCCCTCCCTAGCGTGATGTCACATATTTTGCATATTTTACATTTTTTGTAATTTTCTAATAAAAGCAGTACTTAATAGAGTTGTTATTTTTTTTTGGGAACTCAAAATATTGTCTCAACCAAAGTAAAAACGTAAAAACAGTGCTTGGGACTGAGGAAGTTAAGATTGTCGCTAACACGTTTTTATACTCATAACACATTTTGAAATGTGACGTCACGAAACTTATGACCCCTCCCACCCCCTTGTCACACAATGTCACACTTTGTCTACACCCTCCCCTCCCCTTAACGTGTGACGTAATTTATGGATGGTCCCCATGAATCTATGAAGAATAGCTGTATAAAAACACCTCATCTTTTCATTTTCAACTTTTCTTTGTTCTTAGAATGAACAACCACCCTACAAAGGATTATACTGGGGCTACTTCAATGGAAATGCAAGAGTGTTCCAGAGCGGGAAATGGCAAGAGAAAAATTGGTTTTTATGTGACCACTATTTGCCGTATGCTGTAGGAGGTGGATATGTGGTGTCAAAGAGTATAGTCGACTATATTGGTAAAAATGTAGATATTTTAAGGTAATTCTGGGATACTTCTTTAAGTTATTTCATTAAAGTCTCAATTCTTAACACTTGTTAAACTTGATATATAATGTTTACTGTGATATTCAAAAAAATAATTTTTTCAGACAAAATACTCAGGTAATTTTATGCATTATTATTAATAATCCATTATTAGGCAAATATTTTTTCCTTTGCAGTAACTATAATTCAGAAGATGTATCAATGGGAGTCTGGACTTCTGTCTTAAAGGACATCAACCGAATACATGACGTCAGATTCGATACCCAATGGAAATCACGGGGTTGCCTTAACAACATGTTCATCCGACACAAGCAAACCCCTACTCTGAGTAGACAGTTACACAAAACATTGATAAAAACCAAAGGAAAAATTATGTGTGTAAAAGAAGAAATTGTTATGAAAGCCTATTTATATAATTGGACTATTGTACCCAGTGGATGTTGTGCTGTTAAGTAATTAATGTATTCTTATTAAACTATTAATGTTATTTGCATTTTTTTTTGTCAGCCCATATACGTCTCCACCAAGGAGTACAGGCCTCCCTTTGAATCACGAATAGTATTCGGGCCATAGTCCATCACGCTGGCCCAATGCATGTTGATGGACCTCGCGCCTTTCGAAAAAGGATTTTCATAAGATGTGCGGGTTTCATCACCATGTTTCGCCGCTCAGCAAGTGATTATTAATAGAAAATCCGTACTTATATCCGAAAATAGGCATTTAAAGGTACAGGCCTACACCAGGATTTAAACACGCAACCTTCCTATAACAAGTCTAGCTCACTTATAATCAAGGTTACTAATAATAATAAACGTTACACACTCAAAGGCCCACATTAAGGTTTTCCCTTATGTCGTGGGTCCCTCGGAACACACATAAAGACAACCACAAATACCCATGACCCGAGAACAAACATTAGCTTTTTACACAAATATTTGCCCCGACTGGAAATCTATCCCAGGACCCGTCGATCAAGAGGCAGCGCCACTACCACTAGACCAAACTGGTCGTCAACTACTACTGGTACTATACTACCTATACAATCCTTGTTTCCAATTACATCTCATTCCATACTTACTCCTATATTATACATTGCTTTTGCACAAAGTGATTTTAAACTGAAGGTAAAAGCAAAAGCAGCAATGTACGACGTCGTTCCGCCGTACATCATGTATCGTACTGTGTTAGCTTAGCTCCTACTTTGCCTACCCTCGATGTTTCTTCGACTTCTTTAACTTCGTCTATTAACTCACAGTTTTAACTGGTAGATAGGTACCTGGTTTCACTACCTACCGTTAAATGTAAAAAGCAAAGAGAATGTAACCACTGGTAAAAAGCGCTTGCATGAGAAGAAGCAGAGGCCCCGGTAACTTGTTCAATTATTTCAAGTAGTCAAACCGAAACTTAGAAAGAAAAAATAACAGAATTTGCTTATGGTTTGAAAGAGGTCTTTGGCGGGAACTCGGCGTGAGCGGTTGCTTTGTCAATTGAATTTTCGTTTTCTGCGTGAAAAAGTTGTTTAATGTGTAATAGTGATAGTGTATTATGCAGTAAATTGACTAAAATTCGTGTAGTGATGAAAAATTCAAGTGATAACAGTGTTTCTGCTCCGTTTGGTACCGACAAAGATCCTCGCGGTTGTGCTTCTCGCCGCCAGTTTTCGTAAAACAGACGCTATCCGGTTTTACGCAGAACATGAGGAGCTTAGGGCTTAGGTTAAGTTGAAGAAAGAAGATTTTTCACTGAAGACATGGCTGTATGGACATAGTTTCCTTTGCCTTTCCCGAAAGGGATAAATTTAACAAAAAAAAAAAATGGTTTGAAAGAATTTCTGTCAATGTCTGCCTGACACCAGTGTTGCCACCTTGGTGGTTTTCCCACCAGAACTGGTGCTTTTTCAAGACTTCTAGTGGATTTTTTTCCTTGTATGGCGTTTTTATTTTTTTTAGTGGTTTTTAGCGGTTTTTCAATACGGAGTCTGGCAACACATTTTTGAGAGGGAAATCCTCATAGAGAAATAATAGAATAGAGGGACTCACACACACATGAGTGACAAAGATGTAAGCATAGATAGACAATAGGTACCACAAGTGGGAACAAGATACAATGTCAAATCTTCTGTCCCTCAGCGTGAATATGCTTTTTTGTTTGTCACCACACCTGTCAAAAATTGTACTGAAACTGACGTAATCATGACGTCTCGGATATAATACGACTAAAGTATATAGACATGAGATGTCGAGGACGTATTAGTCTTTTGAGCCTTCTCAATTTAGTAAGATTAATTTATCATTGTCCCTGTCGGGTATACGCTAGGACGACATCTAGGTATTACCCTACTGTTCCGAAATTTCATTGTTCTTTGCCTACTCTCTTTATAGCACTCAGGTAAACATACACGAAATTTAAAAAATGCGTGTTAAGTGTAATTAATTAATTAGAACGAATGTCGGATACGACAATTTTTTTTTTTTTTTTTTTTTTTTTTTTGCATCTCATACATATTCATTCATTTTTAATTTAAATAAGGGTTTCTTTACTCTGATATTTAAATGCTATGAATTAAGCGGAATTTGGTGGTTTTCTCTTAATCCAAATTTCTGAAATCTGGCGAAATTTTACTCTTGACCTAGCGCCTTAAAGAAATCCAAGGTGGCAACACTGCCTGACACCTGATGATTTTGACATAATTATTGCATGAATGCTTTGTACCTTCACGAATTCCAACAAATTCCAATTTTTGAACAAGATATTGTATTACATTTACTGAAATTCCTGTAAAAATGTCAGCCCCACCTCGGGAAACTATTCAGAAACAGATCCAGCAAGACTGGGCGAACAGGGAGTACATAGAAGTAATCACAGGGAGCATTAAGAAAATCACCGATTTCCTCAATTCTTTCGGTTAGTGAAAGCGCTACTGTGTTTCTAGGGTGCTAATTTAGGTTTTTCATACGATTGCTTATAATTATATACTATGTCTTACTGATGAAAAGGTAGTTTTAGAATAGAATCTTGTAATATGAAAAGGTAGTTTTAGTTGGGCGTGTTGTGTTAATGTGAGTAATGAAATGAATGATTAAAATAAATAAACAGCATATGTTACAGTGTTAGTCACAGTATTGGTCAGAGGGTCATGTCTGCGATTGTGCTGTTACTGTAATCTGATAATATAAATACTTTATTCATAATACAGTGCAACACAAACATTAAAAAAAAAAGCAGTTCAATACTAAATATATGTATATCCATCTGTGCACTTTGCCGATGAAAGGACCCTGAGCAGGCCTCACTAACTTTTAATGTGAATAGATACTTAGAAAAAAATGCCTACATTAGAGACTTGCCAACTCTTATCATGAATAAGCATCTATTCCGCCCCTAACATGACCCTCTGACCCTAAACAGTAAAATGAAACAAAACAAAATACAATAAAACTTTAATCTAACCATTTACTTTGTATAATTTTCAGATATGTCCTGCAGATCCCGGTTGGCCACATTAAACGAGAAACTCACTTCATTAGAAAGAAAAATTGACTACTTGGAAGCTTGTGTAAGTATTTGTTTTTTGTCTATATTAGCTTTGTTTTGAACCCCTGCACTAATCGGATGTGATACTTTATTTATCCCATATACATGCATATAACAAAAAACAGGTTTTCTCTGGAGTTATTAAAACTCTAATTTAATTAAAACTCTAGTTTTAATAGATTTCAAAGCTTGACTATACCAAACAAATGAATAACGCAAAATAGGCACCAGGGTTTGAAAAGGTAATTATCACTGTTAATTATCACATTATCGTGATAATAACAGATGGATAATTGTCGTTTGATAATAACAAGCAACAAAGCCAATGGCAATAGAATCATCAGATGACAATATTGTTATGAACCAATATAACAAATGAATTTCTTACACTGGTGATATTTATCGAATAATTATCAAGAAGCGTAATTATCGTGATAATTGATGTCAAGTTGCGGAAGCCCGTCTTAGAACACATTTTATTTTTTTCAGGTTACCAAAGGAGAAACACTGACATGAAATCAAATGCATCATATTTAGACGTAAGCATATCTTTATTTACTATTAAGTTAAATAAGTAATCATAAATATATTAGTTAAGTATAAGTTTAGGGTGAACAGCCGAAACTAATTTCTCTGATGAAAATATTTTATTTAATATCTAGACATAAATCTGGTTTTAGATTTAAAAAAAAGAAATAAATTACACATCTCATAAACTCATAACATTTCATCAAAGAAATTAGTTTCTCTGCATTTCTGCCTACTGTAAAATTCCACAAAGCTGTGTAAGATTTAATTTTAATGCCAATAATTGAATAATTAATAGTATAAATGCATTTTACATTGTATTGATAGATTTTGTATTAAAATATACATAGAATTTTATACTAAAGTATTTTTAATTGGATTATCCATGGGAAAGAAACAAATGTATTAAAAATTCTTTACCTTCATTTCATAAAATAAAAATAATACAGTTATGAAACAGATGTACACAACAGAAGTCAATTGGTATAATTCATCTGGAATAATACAACGTTTTGTTTTATAAATTGGCGAAAATTAATGGCGCCGTTTTTAAATTGCATAACTGCTGCTTATAAAAATCTGGCTGAACTGAATGGAATAGTCGGTAACGCTACTTATGAAGTAGTTTGATTTAGTGAGTATTCATAGTATTCCTTCTTTTGTAGATTCAGATATTTGAAAACATGTATTGAATTTATACATTTTCTATTAAAACCGCAACGCCATGTCCTCCTCCGCCGGCCGCTGTTGCTATCCCTCTCTTCAGATTTCGCTGCCTGCAAGACAATCACATTAGACGGCGGGCGACTTTTCCATACAATATTTGGAAAACTGATTTTTTCATACTTAATCAGTTTTCCTTTCTTTTTTTTTTAAATGGCTTCACCCTTGACCACAATGTACTTCAACACAAAGATGTGGTCGAGGATGTAGCGAACTCACCCAGAAGAAGCCCATTCACTCGTACTTTAAAGGTATTCGGGTTGTATGAACTCGGAAATACTGACAACTCCACTCCTTAGTGGTGCGCAATATAAAAGATGAAGAATAGCGCTCAGTACGTATCCGACGGATCTCGACAAGATACTCCAAAAATAAGTAGCGTAATCGAGCGGATAAAGAGATATTCGCAGGTCCAGTGACCAAGAATGTAGTGGGCCCGGCGATCTACCCGCCCCCTAGTAGCCTGCGCCTTACTTAGGCGTTGTTTAAACACAAACGACGTGGCGCGGCAACGTAAAATTAATCTTAATAGCGATGGCACAAAGGTTTTTTTCGTACGTTGCCGTCTTCAGGCGAAGGATGTTGCTTCGTGTTTCTATTTTCGGCAAGAAAACCTTTGCTCTGTAGCGATTAAGATTCATTTTACGTTGCTTTGATTGCTTGTCGCCGCCGCGCCACGTCGCTTGTAAATAAACGGCGCCTTATTCTCATGGTAGGTAAAACTTTTACCTTTTACCGTAAAAAGTTGACGCGTAACATAATTTTGTCGTATAGATCTCGTTCCGGCCTCTCTTTCTATCGCATAGCGTCAGTACGAAACAGGCAGAACAACAACTATATGACAAAATTAGGTATCTCACGCGTACATACTAGCCCAGGAGCTCACGAATCACACCAACTCTTCTCGTGAGTGTTGTAAAAGGATGACTTGTAGAAGGATGACTTGTAGAAATTGTAGAAATTACGTAAATTACGTTTTTATATGACAGACAGACAAATGATATATTTACCATTATACATGCAGTTCACAGTAGCTTATTCTAAACAAAATATAGGTTTTACATATTGCGATATACAGGGCTTTAGGTAAATCTCTTTCAACCTCTCGGGTGGTTAATTAGTCCATGAAACTGAACAACTTCCCCAATGAACATAGGTCAAAATACGAAAAATTTTTTGATCTTCCATACAAAATGCGCTATATGCTGATGAAGTTTGTATGGGAACTCAATTTTTTTTTAGTATTTTGACCTGTGTTCCTGGGGGAAGTTGTTCAGTTTCATGGACAGATTAACCACCCGAGAGGTTGAAAGAGATTTACCGAAAGCCCTGTATTGAGACAATGAACCATGCCGCAAGTGGACTGCATGTGACCGTAAAACGGATCAGGTTCAGCTTTGTGCCACAGCAAGCTATGGATGGCGCTGATAATTCTGCCTGGTCCTCGTGGAGACAGAACAATTGAGGCCGAAGTGGCGTTTTGCATTTCAAGATTGCCTTCTCAGAAAGTCTATAGAAATTACCTCAATATATGTGCAAGATGCGCCACCATTCTAGCCCCGGTGGCGCCGGCGGGATGCCCCATAGGGATAGCTCCACCATTCACGTTCACTCGTTCAGGGTCCAGCTTCAGTTCATTCATGGCTATCAACACTTGCGATGGGAAGGTTTCGTTTATCTGTTGAATAAAAAACGGACATTTGATTAATTAGGTAGGTATCCTTAGTATTTCAACAATTCTTGTGAGCTGCCCGTTTCAAAGTTGTTTTAATGAAATAATGCCGCGCGGCCGTTTTTGGCATTTTCGGGTGCACGGCAGTGCATGCAGCCAAGTACGTGACGTTAGTACTACCATGAAATAGGTTTTTTTCTATTTTATACATGCATACGCTAATGCCTATAATTCTTAACGGGGTAACATATTTTTGTCGGTTTTAAAACCACATGACATAAATTCAGAGGGTTATTAAATGAAATAATTCTAAGTTATTCTTTAACTCCGAGTCCAGCGTTCTATTTATTGTAACAAAAAATCTCAAAACTTGTTTTCAAATGTGTGCTGGACATTGACAACAATACGATGTACCACTCGTACCAAGAAAACTAGCGCCAAAGTTCTAATCCAATCGCTATTACAATTCACACTGAACGGAGTACATTTATCTACCAGGTACTTGTTTCTCTCTTCAAAAACTTACTTCATAAAGATCCACATCCTCGGCTTTTAACTTATGTTGTTCTAGAATTTTCCTGATTGCTTCTAGAGCTCCAAGTCCAAACTCCTCAGGATTAA
Organism: Aproaerema taeniolella; assembly: GCA_949987775.1. Taxonomy (NCBI): domain Eukaryota; kingdom Metazoa; phylum Arthropoda; class Insecta; order Lepidoptera; family Gelechiidae; genus Aproaerema; species Aproaerema taeniolella. The sequence goes on along the minus strand of OX465261.1, from coordinate 962,772 downwards.
CTCCAATACAGGTCCATCCTGTCAACCTCGCTAAAGGCTTTAAGTTCTGTTGTTTAATCGACTCTTCGTCTCCTAAAACAATAGCTGCTGCTCCATCTGCTGCGGCCTGATTAAAAGATAGATAGATAGATAATACGTTTATTCAATGACCAGCAACTTTGACAAAATGAACGATTTTTAACCTTTGGGATGATTAAAAAAATTATGATTTTCGGCTCCATTGCTAAGTAGCAATATCTTAGCGTCAAACTTTGAATGTGGAGAGAAAACAATTATATCGTACTACCTTCTCACCCGGGACTTCGTTCCCATGGGAATTTTTGGAATGAGTCTTACATACAAACCTACCTCTTGAATCACTTTATTGCTGAAAACTGCATTAAAATCCGTTGAGTAGTTTAAGAGATCTAAGCGAATAGACAGCGGAAGCGACTTCACATTATACTATTAAAGACAAATATGAGAGTACTTAATACTAACAAAGGTATTTAACCGAGTGATAAGATTCCCATTTTCCAACGATGCTGGCTCATCAGACAAGATTTCTTCCGATTCCACTTCGTGTGGTTGGATGTCTTTGTCAACAAGCACTTCCTTTCTGTTCACCGTCGCCTTTAGACTCACTATTTCGTCTTTAAAAATGTTTGATTCTTGAGCTGAAACAGTGTGCTTGAATTTAATTTGAAAACATGTTCATAGTAGTTTTGAACGTAGACTTGGATGTGTGAACGTCACTAGAGACAGCCGACTTGCTGTGATCAAAACAAAGATTGCATTATTTAATTCATTATTCGTATTTTGCACGTTTATTGGATTTACACGACTTGGACTTGGACTACCTCTATAGTGGATCTTGTCCTTCGATCTTGGACTTATTTTATACGGTTCTAAAATAACTTAATGATTTACCTGCTTTAAATCTTAAATAACTTCTCCAAACGAACTCATCGACCTGCTTCCTCTTAACTCCATATTTATTCGCTAAATCTTCAGCCATCTTTGGGATAGACTTCCCACAGTAGCTGTCTATAATTCCTTTCTTTAAATAGTCTTCGAATTGGTAGTTTCCGCCAAGAGTGGTGCCGAAACGGACGTTTCTGACTACGTGAGGCAGAGCTGACATGATTTCTGTCCCTCCTGTGAGAGAAATCTTTGCTGAGCCTGTTAGTATGTCCTGGAAAAAAAAAGTGCTTTTAAAACATTTAGAATATTAATTCTTGATTAAGGTTATAGGCATCAAATACGTGCAACTGTACTAAGATTCTTGAGTGCAGAGTTAATTTTTATTGTAAAGTAGCTTTCCGGCTCTGACTTCTTTCCGTGGTAGTTTTGAAAAACGATGTAGCCTGTGTGTTATTCTGATGTTTAAGCTATGTTACTACAAAGTTTTTTTTTTAAATTGGTCCAGCTGTTATAAAGGCGAAAGTTTGTCAGTATGTGTTTGTTTACTACTTCTTCACGCTGGAAGAAGTAACAAACATACACTCACAAACTTTCGCCTTTATAATGGCGATTTTAAACTTTCGCATTTATTATATTAGTGATGTGATGCTAGAAACCTCAACTAAATTTAGGTGATCCTTCCTCACTGAGTTATCAAAATTGTATTGATAGTTATTGAGGAATGGACCTGTCATGCTATTTTTATGAATCCCATGGGCAAAGCAAACTTTGACATTTCGGTAAACTTTCTTGATTGGGCCTTACTCAAGAATCTATAAAGCCAAAGTACTTGTTGCACTTACTACTCCTGCCGTGATGACAGCTTGGATACCGCTGGCGCAGGCCTTGTTAACGCCGAGCGCAGGCTTGTCTAGTGGGACTCCAGAATATGTGCCGCAGTATCTTGGAGTCTTCCCACCGTCGCATTGGCTGAGCTAAGAAAAAGAATTTTGACATTTCTTGAAATAAAAAATGCTTTCTTTACGTACACTTTTCAAATAGTACATTTTACCGATAATATGACAGAATAAAAAACTCAGTAAAAACGTAAGTGATCATCTTCACAGCAACTCTGAAAGACATTGTTGTAATAGTAAGCTGCACCATCATAAAAAGAGGTAGGATGGTGTTGTTTGTGAATGACACCTCACTGTCTAAAAAATCTAACATAAGTTATTTAATCTGTTAAACCTTGTGATTTTTATATAATTTCTGTGCACGGCAGTGCCTCCTCCAAGTCAAACTAAGTTGTTAAAAAGTCTTTATTTTTTTACTTTGAATTACTTACAAAATTAACATTTGCGACGACAGTGTTGTCAATCGTCGTGGGGTCAATATTAGCTGAGCTTATGGCTTCCTTCGCAGCAGCAGCAAAAGCGTGTGCTGCGGGTAGCTCTCTCAGCGGGCCGCCATGTTTGCAAAATGGCGTCCTTTTCCCGCCAATTATAAAAATTCCTTAAAATATATAATTTACTGTTAAAAGTGAACCACAATCATAGCTGCTGGAGTAACCCTCCCAAGAAGAAATAGGTATCTCTAAGTATATAAAATAAAAATGGTGTCGAAAAACTACATTCCTCCTACTTTTCGCACAATTCAGAGGACAGAGGCCTGAAGATGTCAGTCAGTAGAGTCAAAAGAACGAATATGTACCTATGTATATGTATTTAAATCCTTAATTATTATTTTTTACCAGCCCATATACATCCCCACCCCACCGAGGGGCACGGGCCTCCCTTCGAAAGACGAAGGGGATTTAGGCCATAGTCCACCACGCTGGCCCAATGCGGGTTGGTGGACCACTCGTCTCGAAAATTTTCTTGGACGGGCGGGTTTCATCACGATGTTTTCCTTCACCGTTGAGCAAGTGATAATTAGAAATCCGTACTTTAATTTAATCCGAAAAGACGAATTTAGTGGTACAGGCCCGCACCAGGATTTGAACCCACGACCTTCGGATTACCAATCCTTAAATGTACTTCACTAATTTTACTTATTTTAAGTAACATCCTGAATGTTATATGAAATAAAGCTATTTTGACTTGACTTTGAAATGAGACAACAAGTGGATTCTTAAAACCAAAGTCGAAAGAACTCTCGCTAACTTCACGATAGTCTTGACGATACCTCTTTATTTGTCATCAGTATAGTTTTTACCGTCCGACCCTTTTAGTGCCAAGAGTTTTCGTCAAAAACGCCCACCATACGCCACGACATCAAAAAATTAAATTTTTTAATGCCGTGGCGTATGGCGAACGCTTGGTGAACGATATTAAAGTTAAAAAAAAAATCTGATATATCAGACTTTGGCGGCGAGGGCACGAAACTTAAACGTCTGATATATCAGACTTTGGCGGTGAAAAGGTTAAAATATTTTAAAGATTATTGAGGTATTAAATGAATGTAAAGAATTTATTACTCTTAGAACTAACCTTTGCTCTTAATCATGTTGTAAAGGACGCGGAGTTCGCTCGCGGTTATCAAATGATAAAACACGATAAAGTTTTATTTCACTCGAGATAATTTGTCCAATATATGAACTTGATGATAACAATTGTATTTCAAAACGGGCTCTTACATCGGAGCTCTGTAGCGAAATGGAGATAAGTAACATTTTTTTTATCAATGTAAATAAGGAGATTATATGAGACCTCTTATTTGATTAAAATACTACCAACAAAATTACTGTTGAAAAATGTATCCTTTATGTATATTTTAATCCCATCTTTGTATGCAATTGGATCCAAGCGCCGAGTTTTTTATTTACGACGAAACTTAGTAACAAGTGAAAGTGAATAAAACTAACACAGTTCTCAAATCAAAAATTTTATTACAAAAATAGGTAACAAATAATTATTTACAAATTCAATTGAATAATTTAAATACTATTTTAATTTAACGTCTTGGGTGCAGAGCAGTCTCCGCTTGATATGTTATAGGTACGATTTTTTTTACAATAAAAACTAAACAGACTCCAATAGTAGTGCAATGCCTTGTCCACCTCCGATGCACGCTGAACCGATTCCTTTCTTCAAGCCACGACGTCTGAAACAATAGTCAATGATTATACCGTACCACCATGTCGAAATGATTTCACAGATAGATAACCCATTGTTTCCATATTTGGTTACTAGCTTTCCGCCCGCGTGGACTATAGGTTATATCGTAACCTTTGTCCTTTACCAAGGTCTAATCTATCTCTGTACCAAATTTCATCAAAACTGGTTGAGTAGTTGAGGCGTGAAAGCTTAAGAGACAGACAGATAGAGTTTCTTTCGCATTTATAATATTAGTAGGGATATTTAAAAACTCAAGAATTTTGTAAAACGAAACCTTGTTAAAGAAACACTTTCAGTTCCTTTAAGTAAGTATCGTAGAAGTACGCAGTAAGTACAGTTATAAAATTCAAGCAAAGTGTGCATATGACTTTTAATTGCGATTCGGTGCTAATAAAAATTTAAACAACAGGCATTGCCCCGTAGTTGTGGTCTATAGTGATGCGCCAAAATCCAGCGTAGAACAATTACTCGAGTGCTCTCTGTGATGTATGTATTTACCTGAGCTCATGAGTCAAATGGGCTGTGATCCTAGCTCCGGAGGCTCCTACGGGATGCCCCATAGCGATGGCCCCTCCGTTGACGTTCAACTTGCTCTGGTCCAAGTTTAGTTCCCTCACGCACGCCAGTGTCTGAGCGGCGAACGCTTCGTTGATCTATAAAATCATAAAGCTATATGAAGTGGTATAGTAATGCTTTTTGCATAACTGTGACATAAAGAAACTAACGGGATCTATACCTTGGTCAAGATTGAGGTCAAGAGTTTACCTATAAATGAGAGGCTTCCTTTCAGTAATCGTTCATAACATAAGATGCACAAACGGTGATTAACAGAAGAGTCTTTATATTGTTAAGGTTATGGTAATTGCAGACTTGCCATTGTTACATCAACATTGCAGCTAAAGAGAAAAATATCGCTATCTCGTAAATAATACCAAAAACAACTCCAAATACCTCAATAAGATCAACATCATCCAGCTTGACTCCAGTAACTTTGAGCAGGTTCCTGATGGCGGGAACAGGGCCGATGCCCATGACAGCAGGGTCTACTCCCACGAAGGACCAGCCCAACAATCGCGCCAGAGGAGTCAAGCCGTGCTGCTTCACTGCCTCTTCACTGGCCAGGACTAGAGCTCCGGCTCCGTCGTTAACGCCCTAAAGAGGAAATTTTTAACTCTTCTTCTTATCGTGTAGGTATAGTCAAGTGTGTGGCGAACTTGGCTAACCCTGGTGTCAGAGTTTTCAAACCGCACAATGGCCTCTGACTTGGTTTTAACGACTGTAATCAATCGACAAGGACCGGTTTAACGTTAACTCAATGGAAATGTCTTATTAAGATTTTGTTAAATGAATTAAGTTTTATTCCACAGATACGCGCCGACCTAGGTATGAGGACTCAATAACGTGTATGTAACATATACGAGTTTGCTTGAAGTTGCTCCAAAATTTGCTTACAAGCGTTTTCAATAAATTTTTATTTCCTTTATCTGGACATTCGGGAAAAAACATAATTTTAAAAGTGGTCCAAGTCTTTTTCTATTCGGTTTCATTCATTAACTTCCAATAAAAAGAGTGAACTATTATCATAATTTCTTACCGAGGAATTACCAGCAGTAACGACACCGCCCTTCCGGAATAGCACGGGAAGTTTGGCAAGCCCTTCAACGGTAGTCTCCGGTCGTGGATGCTCGTCCCTGTCAATAACTACTTCTTGTTTCCTTACTCTCACTGTTACTGGAGTCATTTCAGCCTTAAAAACTCCTGCATCATGAGCTAGAATTCGATAATTGACGATTATTAACTTTTCCTTATCAATCAGTCACATATTAACTATGCACGTTGTTGCTTCGAGGACTAAACTTTGTAAGAGTTTATCTTTGTATCTATCTAAAATATTGTTACTTATAGCAGGATATAAACTATGACGATCATAATTATAATTAGAGTCTGCTCTGAATACAAAAGATCTTCTACTCAGTTACCAATAAAAAAAAATATTTTTTTTCCTCACCAGCTTTCCATCTCCTCTGACTTTGTAAAGCGAATTCATCAACCTCTCCCCTCTTCAAATCGTATTTCTCTGCTAAATTTTCAGCCGTCTGAGGCATAGTGAAATTGCAGTAAGTGTCCAATGAACCCTTAGTCATGTTGTCTTCAAACTCGATACTCGATCCCAAAGGGACTCCGAAGCGAGTATTTCTGACTACGAATGGGACCGCGGACATGTTTTCTGTACCTCCGGCAAGTGAGACTTGGGCACTGCCTGTTAGAATGTCCTGGAAAACAACAAGGAGGATAAGCTTTAGATCAGTCTTTCCCAACGTGGGCGATAACGCCCCCTTGTGGGCGCTGCAGGCCTAAAGGGGGGCGGTAAGAGACCCAGAAAAAAAAGGGGGCGTTGTGTAGGGCTTTGGGGTCGATTTATAATTTCATCTACCTAGCTAGGAAGACTCTTAGACACCGACTGAGCTCTCGACTCTCGACTACATCTTGTGAACATCAACTAATATTAATTAAGATATAGCTCAAACTCGGTTCGATATAATAGACCGCGGGCAATCATGTTTTAACAAGTTTTTGTTAAATAATCCGATTTGTACATTCCTGTATCAATCGGCTGGTTCTATAATACTTGTTCTTGCTTGTCGAGTACGATTGGGCGTCGAATGAGATAAACGAGTTTATGCACGTTTGTCTTATTCCTGTTGGTGCGTGCTGCTTATGCAATCCTATATAAACGACGTAAATTTATTTTATTTTCATTTGCGGTTTCGCGCATAATAGATAAGCAGTACTTCATTATAACACTTACGTATTTCTCAAAACAAAACAATGTCGGAAGTAAAAAAGAAGAGACGGCAATACTCTGCGGAATATATTAAATTCGGATTTATTGAAAATCCCACAAACCCGTCGTCGCCTTTGTGTCTTCTATGTCTAAAAACATTTTCGAACGAAGCAATGAAGCCTTCAAGACTGCAAGATCATTTGAATAAAATGCATCCAGATAAGAAAGACAAGAATGTAGCATATTTTCAAGACCTAGAGAAGAAGCATAATACTCAGCCAAGTGTATCAAAACTATTTTCGGCGGCTGCTAAGCAAGATGACGACGGACTTCGAGCTTCGTACAATATCTCTTTGTTAATTGCTCAAAAAGGCAAACCACACAACATCGGAGAAGAGTTAATTTTGCCAGCAATAAAGGAAGTAATAACTACTGTGCTTCATAAACCGGCCGCAGATATTATCCGAAAAATTCCTTTGAGTAATAATTCTGTGCAAAGACGAATTGATGAAATGGCTGAAAACATTGAAGAATCATTGTGCAATCATCTGAGGACTAGTCAATTCTCAATTCAGCTCGTTGAGTCCACTTTACCAACTAATGAAGCGTTGTTGCTATCTTACGTGAGGTTTATTAAAGATGAGAAAATACGTGAAGAACTATTGTTTGCCAGAAATTTGGAGACAGATACAAAAGGCGAAACCATATTCAATACATTGGAAAAGTTTTGTGAAGAGAAAGAGATTCCTTTGAAAAATATTATATCAGTTGCTACGGATGGCGCTCCGGCTATGACAGGGCGCCATAAAGGCTTCATAGCGTACTTAAAAAATAAAATTCCAGATGTCCTTGCTATACATTGCGTTATTCATATAAACATTTGGTTGCTAGAAACTTAAGTGAACGACTATTTCAATCACTGCAATATGTCATCAAAGCAGTCAATAAAATCCGTAGCAGCTCTTTGAATGATAGATTATTTCATCAGCTTTGTGTTACTAATGACGAAGATTTCAACCGTTTATTGCTTCATACTGAAGTTCGTTGGCTGTCAAGAGGCAATTGTCTGATTCGATTTTACAACCTGTTTGACTCTGTGATAGAGTTCTTGGAAACTAAAGATACAGAACTGCGCAACAAGCTCATAACATCAAAGAATGATATAGCTTACATGACAGACCTGTATAAATTGTTCAACGACATGAACCTCCAACTGCAAGGCGATGAACTAAATTTAATTAAAACAAAAAATGTCGTTGCTGCTTTCGCAGCCAAACTGCTTCTGCACAAAAAGAATATGGGCAGACGTGAGTTTCACAATTTTCCGAATTTATCAGTATCCTGCAGTAACGACGACTTGTTTGCCTACTGCCAACATTTGGAAAACCTCCACATTGACTTCACCGAACGATACCAGGACATTTTAAACTTGGAAATACCAGACTGGGTGTTAGATCCGTTTTCAAATGTCAACATAGTGTCGTGATTCCTAATTTTCAATGTGTTTCGTGACAGTTTTTTCTAAACATAGGCACAGTTCTTGGCTCGCGATTGGTAAAACGTTGACCAACCACGTGCTAAGAACGCCATTTTGAAGAAGGGAGTAAAAAGGGAGAGGGAATACGGCCGCTGGCCGAGCCCAAGCAGTCAGTTTTTAGCGAGCACACGAGTCGAACAGTTGTCTAGAAAGACATTATATTGTTAAGAAGTAAACCAAAGGTGTAATTTTACTAGTAGACAATTTGAAGAAATAAATCAAGTTTATCAAGATATACTGCTTCTTTATTGAGTTCACCACAAATTCAGCAGCGGGATGACTACGCTCACATCACCAAGGAAAAAGAGGGTATGTTTTTAATGCAGTTTTAAATTCATGCATTTTACTAATTGTTCTTTAAGTCACCTATTACGATCATATAATCAGAATTTGTTTCGCGGCACCTAGTTGAACATTGGATTGGTATTGCGGCTATGGCCAGGTCATGTCTGTCTAATGCCAATTTGATTGAATTGCTGAAAACACTCGGCCAGGGCTACTCTTTGGCAGTGTTTTCATGCGATAAATTGTTAGAAGCCAGCCGCATTTACACCGCTGTACTGATTGCAAACGATATCTTCTTGTCAGAATAGCATTCGGTTAAGGCAACTCCTTAGTAGTGCTATCCCAGTACAATTACGTCAATTCATTGCATACACCATTGGGTCAAGGCTACTCCTTGATAATGCTGTCGTGTAATGATTTGGGGTAGCATAAAATTCATTAAGTTGGTTGCAATCATAAATTCAGTCGGTTATCATGTGTCCGTTTTTTTTTTCTTCTCTCTCTCGTAAAGTAAAAACGTATAAATTGTGGCTTAAAGAACAACTGTTCAAAATTCGGATTATGTTCGTTACTTACACGATACAGGTATTACGTATTATAGGCGTACCTACTCATATTAATTTGCTAGTACTGTACAGTGTACAAGATATGTGAACATAATTTAAAATTTGAATAATGTTAAATGTTGTCATACTACCCCAGTATAGAAATCCAATTAATAAATCGGTTTGGCATTCTCCCAAGGCATGACCCGGAAATGTTAACCTGATAAGCATTATTAGACCTTCGTTAAGACAGTTTGGTTCGGGCTACTCCCGGATAACTTAGTCTAGCGATATCTAATAATTGTAATCTTCTCTTTAATACAGTTCTATAACCGGCATGACCAGTTGTAGCATTTTGGTCAGGGCTACCCTCTGACAATGCTATACTGGGCTGCATAATAGTGATTAAACATTTTTTTTATCGCCTTGTGCGGTCCTAATAATGTTTTCACTTGAGGTTATTTGCATCGAGCTACCATCATTCGAACTTGAGTACGAAACCCTTGTCGTTTTAATTAGAAGTATATGACAACGTTTAACATTCTTACGACCTCATCTATTTCATAATTATTATTTACAGTAACATTTTCAGAGAATGTAAATTAGTCTATGCGAGGTACAGTTTTGCAGTACTTATTTATATAATTGTGTAGCTAGGTGAAATTAGAGGAGGCCAAGTGTGTCTCTTACATAGTGACAGAGGAGGCCAAGTGTGTCTCTTACATAGTGACAGAGGAGGCCAAGTGTGTCTCTTACATAGTGACAGAGGAGACTAAGTGTGTCTCTTGATTAGTGATAGACGAGACTAAGTGTGTCTCTTGCTTAGTGATAGACGAGACTAAGTGTGTCTCTTGCTTAGTGATAGACGAGATTAAGTGTGACTTTTGCTTAGTGATAGACGAGATTAAGTGTGTCTCTTGCTTAGTGATAGACGAGACTAAGTGTGTCTCATGCTTAGTGATAGTCGAGACTAAGTATCTCATGCTTAGTGATAGTCGAGACTAAGTGTCTCTCATGCTTAGTGATAGTCGAGACTAAGTCTATCTTATGCTTAGTAATAGTTGAGACTAAGTGTGTCTCTTGCTTATTGATAAGGGACTAAGTGTGTCTCTTCCTCTTATGTGTTTAAGAGAGCTTTGTATTTCTCTTATTTACTTGATAAATATAGTCAAATAAGCTGTGAGATTACGTAATCAGTACATAAAAAGGGGTTGTAGAATTTGTAGTTTAACCACCTCTTTATGTTCGGGTAAGCTCAGTTACTTGAATTAAGTCGGTCCTGTGCGCCATTAGAGGTTGGCCACGAACGCCAGTGAAAACAGTCAGTTTCTTTGTTGAATAAAGACTCTGTGTGACGTCAAGATTTTAAAAACGACGCACAATTTAACGATACTTATTGGGAAATCACTATAATTTTATACTGACACATAATTTTTTTTCACTACATTATTCGACAAAGTTACTTAATTAAGTACTGACGGATATATCGTTTGTGACAAGAAAAGCAATATCAGCCAATCTTGCTCAATAAACTTATACTTAGCTGGATTGAGATTGTACGAGTTAAATTTTGCCCTTGTTACGAGTATTCTTTCGCTTGGGAACAGAATGAGTAGCTACTTTAGTATAATACCCGCAGTACATAAAAAAAAACGATTGTTATAAGCAGCTTTGATACTCAGTCAGTTTACTGTTTGAACGAGTTTAGTTACTACTTTAGGCTTACAAGATCTTGAAGGTCTTCAGGTCAGCTATTGGAATGGATATCTACTCAGAGGAGTGTATGATTTCAGAGTATAATGCTGGCCAGTGTAAGGTGAGATGAACGCGGCGATGACGATATATCAATCAGGAACGGAGGTTTCTCAATAAGTTACCCAATGAAAAAAAAAGCACGCAAAGGAGGGAACTTGCGCAGTCATTGGCCTACTTTGAAGAAAACTAGCGGAAGTTATCGTTTTATCAGAGTTTTGGTAAAAATCCGCATCAAAGAGATAGACTAAGTTTGATGCCCAACTTTGTTCATTAAAGAAAAAAAAAAGAAAAAAAATTAGGTATAAGATCTAGCTTAACAAAGTTATTTAAGAGAAGAGTTGTACTTTAGTTTACTTTATTAAGTGGTTTTTTGTCATCTATCTTATATGTTTACCTAACTAAATTTATCAAATACGAAATTGGTATAATTATGCTTTATCTTTAATAGTTCATTTGTAAACAAAGCAGATATATTGTGATTTCAACGATAAGTCACAACGTAAAGGTACTAAGTTTTTGTATATTTATAGTATTGTCAATAAATATGTTAAGAATTGCTCATGCGGCCGGTTTGGTCGAGTATTAGTGGCGCTGCCTCTTGCCCATGCGGCCTGGGTTCGATTCCCAGTCGGGGCAAACATTTGTGTAAAAAGATGTTTGTTCTCGGGTTATGTGTGTTTGTGTCTTGTCTTTATATGTATGTTCCGAGGGACCCACGACACAAGGGAAAACCTTAGTGTGGGCTTTGAGTGTGTAACGTTAATTTAAGTTAATTTATGCGACCATTTTTACTATTTTATTGTTTACGGGTTGCAACAACATTCAACTTTTGTGAAGACCTGTAGTTTTCAGTTTTAGCCGTGTAAACATTTCGAGTTGCATTTGAGTTGAAAATCAGTACATCTCACGTTCCACAATATCTTTGTACAAAACTTTACTGAGTTAGTAGTAGCAGTACTGCATAGCTAGCATAGCCCGCGACGAACTCACGCTTCGCGCTCCTTGGATGACGGTGATATTATACTAGGGACACAGGTAATATTACCTAGGGCACTGCCCAAGGGTTGCTCGCCCTCTGGCGTTGTAAATTCGATATTTGAATGCGACGCATTCCACTAAGAACACTAAGAAGCACGTTGAACTTGAGCTGTTATTGAAGTCAATTATTACAGTAGAATATTTTCGTAGAATAAAGGAGTATATATACTGAGCATAGCAGAAATTTATCTTCAGAATAAGTCTTTTAGTTCAAGAGTATAATGTAATATTGTCAGATCAAACCGATGCACCAATAATTTAAACTACATTCAATCTATGCGACATCCAATAACGCATTCTAAACTGTTTTAAAACTTCATTTAAAATTACTTTCGGATGAGATTAATGATTTTGTCAATTCGTCTTTATCATAGCCTGGCCGAATAGTTTGACCAAAATAAAACTCGTAAGCTTATAACAACACGAATGGTCATTTTCTGTCACATCCAATGTTATCGGTATATAATTTATGTAGATTTTACTAAAACTATTTTAAATTTCTGTCTTTGCCACGTTGGAAATGTGTTACTTGTTCAATGAATTACAGTCATCTGATTGCGTATTACAATGTCATAATTATTTCTTAGTTTTTTTTATTTACGAGTCCAGGATATAATATTTCGGGACCAACTGAAACCACTCGACACCATACGGATTAAATGTTAGTGTATGCCGTTTGGCAAACTAAGTTAAATGCTTTTCTCAAACATATTTTTTAATCCGAAATTAAAAGTGGGTACTCATGCCATGCAAATAAAAATTCAAATGTATAGTGATATTGAACACATTTCAAGTCTGCCTTTTCCAGTAACACATAACATTACGAATATGAAGGTGATAGTAAGTATTGCGTTCATAACAATCCGTAGTGTAACCAAAGCTGCACAAAAATTAACCATCTAATGACATACTACTCAATGGCTACGTGTATTCCAAAACGCGGTATCGAAGTGTTCCGACCACAGTATAAGTGCTACAGAGTTAGTAAGAATTCAGTTAACAATTTTGCAGGTTGAAATTAAATGAGGTCATCAAGTTTCTTTCAAGTTGTTGATTTTCTTGTTGTCAATGAATGATTGTGCAACATGTGGTGTTTTCAAACTTCAAATATATTTATTGCAATGACGATTTTAATGCCAGTCAAGTTTCAGCATTACAGAACAATGTTCCTTAATAAAAATTTAGAAGTTAAATTATAAAAGTAAATTTATGAATAAATTCTCTTAACGTGCAAGACCTTTATAAATTATCCCACACGACCCAGAGACCTGTAAGAATTTTCATTTTGAATTTTGAATTGATTTGAGTTAGCACATTACTATACTAATAGGCGTAGTAGTTTCTAAGAGGTACCTATAACTGTTACAGAAATGTAAACAGAAGAGCGCCTTATAAGTAATTAACTTTTTCGTATTTGTACGAATCTCTTTACAAAAAAAATGCAAACAAAACGATAAAAAACGAGATCACATCACCAAGCAGATTAATTTGCTTCGGTACCATTTATGTCCATAGGAATTTCGAAATCTTCCATGATTGGAAAAGCCCTTATTTCGAGTATTTAGTTCAGGAAGTAACATCTCAAGTAATGACATGCAATCTACGCAAAAGTGTGTACCTAATTTTTATTTTTTATTTAATAGGTGTACAGTACAAACAGTTTACAATCTTAAAAAGATAAGGACATTCTTTTATTAGTTTTTAACTAAACCATAAACCTAAAGTAGTACACACAGCATGTTTTAGGTTTTAACAGCGCAAAACAAGACATAAACTTCAGCAAATGTATTTTACTAGTGTAGGAGAAGTATCATGCAGGAGATAATTTCAAACTCTCGGTAATTTTTATTAAAGTATTGCGAAACGGTATATCGAGGGTCAAATACTTCTCCATTAAAAACACTATTGTTCAAATTAGTCTCAGTGAGACAAATGCAGTCATAATGATTGTTAAGTACATTCAAATATAATTCTGATGTTTTTGATCTTATTCTATTAACATTTTGGTACATCAAATACATTATGAAATTTATAAAGGTGGAAATGTAAGCTATTTAATTAATGTTTATATTTTAATTCCTTGTGTTTTGTTACATAGTATCGATCAACAAAGACTTATCTCAATTGTGTTAGGAATAATCTAGGAATATAGTCACTACCTACCCACTTAATGAAGTATTCGTACGTTGTTTCGAAAAATGTTTGAGTGTTAAGTAGTGATTAATACCTTATTAACTTATGTTCCCAATTTATTGGTAATTTAACCGGGTTGCGAAGTTTCGTTTCATTTGTTTACCAAAGACCGAGGTCATTTGTTTACCAAGGTCCTAGCAGAAATATTTTTATAATTACTGATTTGTATTCATTCTTATTAGTTGAGGAAAACACAATTTACCGAATGTCGTGATTTCCATAATTGTTAAATATGGTTGTTGTTATGGTTAATTGAAATTTAAAAAATAATGTTTATTCAGATAATTACAATCCATTTTGTGTTATTATTATACAACCAAAATTTTGTGTTAAAAGTATGACCGCAGTTTATAAAAAAATTTGGACGTAAGTGATTGTTTAGATAGTATTTAGACCAAGCATTTATGTTTTTAAAACAGACTTTAGTTTAATGTTGACATCATCTATTGCACCAGTTTATTTTTAAGTTCATTTTAATTTGCAATACTAGCGATGTAATAGAAAGTCTAGATCTGTACAAATTTAATCTTGTAATTTTCGATGTAACATTATTTATTTGCAATGCCTTTATTCCCTTGTCTCTTTGTAAGTCTAAAGTACATCATTTTATTGTATAGTATTCCAATCTATGTATTAAAATAACTATTAACTTAAACTCTTTTACATTAAAGGAAAAATATACATTTGTTTAAGAAAATTAGTGATAGGCATATAATGGTTCTAGAACCAAGCATAAACTGGATGTATTAGACAGACGTCTTTACAAAATTACAAACTCTGATCAATGTTTTTACGTCTTTATAATAAGATTCTCATGTGTATTAAAAATTTACCTATGGAAGAATTTTAGAAATTAATTAACAAACTAAGGGAATAAACTGCTCAGCTCTAGAGATATTTTAGATTTAGTCTAAATTAGAAATTAAGAACATTTGTAATGAGATTTTTTTTTAAAAAGAGCAACCCTTAGAGTTTCTTGCCTGTTCTTCTCGGGGGATGACTGCACCTTTGCGAACAGGCGTAGAGTCAGTAGGGTCAAACTTTGACTTATTTCAAGTGACATCCTAAACATTCTTTAAAATAGAACCATTTTGATTTCGAAATAAGTTAAAAACTGACTGATTGGATCTACTAATGCACCGGGAGGTTGCATTGTGTCGGATGGCCGAATGTCGTGATTCCTAATTTTCAATGTGTTTCGTGACAGTTTTTTCTAAACATAGGCACAGTTCTTGGCTCGCGATTGGTAAAACGTTGACCAACCACGTGCTAAGAACGCCATTTTGAAGAAGGGAGTAAAAAGGGAGAGGGAATACGGCCGCTGGCCGAGCCCAAGCAGTCAGTTTTTAGCGAGCACACGAGTCGAACAGTTGTCTAGAAAGACATTATATTGTTAAGAAGTAAACCAAAGTTATAATTTTACTAGTAGACAATTTGAAGAAATAAATCAAGTTTATCAAGATATACTGCTTCTTTATTGAGTTCACCACAATAGCAATGTCACCTCAGCTGGAAGAAGAACTTATAGAATTGACAACAAACGAAGAAATAAAAATCAAGTTCAAAAATGGATATCAAGAATTTTGGCTTCAAAAACCGATCCTGCAATTGTACCCTGGATTGTGGTCAATTGTTCAACGATTCTTGATAGCATTCCCATCGTCATATTTGTGTGAACGTGGTTTTAGTGCTGTGGCAACGCTGCTTACTAAAAAGAGAAATCGTTTGCGTGTTACCGAACGTGGCGACTTGCGGCTGTTTTTGAGTAAATTGGAACCTGATATCAACAAACTTATTGAACAGCATCAGATTCAACCTTCACATTAGTTTTTATATAAGAATTGATTATGTTTGTTTTATTTTCAATAAAAGATACTCTGTCCGAATACTATAAAGTTGCGTTTCAATAATCAGTTATAAGTACTTAGCGGTTTTTAAGTATGTTTAAAAAGGGGGGCGTTAAAAAATAATTTATTCTTAAAGTGGGCAGTAGACAAAAAAAGGTTGGGAACCCCTGCTTTAGATGATCAACTTACCAGGGCGAAGATCATTTTTATTTGTTGCAAAAAATAAGTTCATGAAATTTATTCTGGCCTAACGCTTGTTTTGTACAAAAATCATAACACAAAAGGATGCTTTCCCCAATATGTAAACTCTTTTATTATTTTCATCTAGATAGTGGAGTGTTTTCTTACCTGAGCGCTATTGACTACAGCTTGAAAGCCTGACCCGCAAAGTCTGTTAACTCCAAGCGCTGGCTTCTCCTGAGGTACTCCAGATTTCAGAGCTGCATGTCGAGGAGACAGACCTCCGTCTGATGAGCCGCTTAGCTAAATAAAATAATTTGTTTTAAAAAACTTAGATATGTGATGGCTAGACCACAATATCACTTCTTAACTTTATATGGACTGGTATACTTTTTAACAAGACGTGCCTACTGCCTACTAAATAATTTATTTTTATTTAAGGCATAGAAAGAGTCGCTTCCCTTTTTTTACATTTTCATTTTTCAATACTGCAAGCAGAGGTCGCTGTTAGAACGTATTTATAAATCTGAATGGTTTGTTTTTACCCGACTGTGCGACGCAAAGGAGGGTAGTGTGTTTATTTTAATTCTTCTCACACGAACGAAGTGAATCGAAAGCTAATATAGACAAACTTACCCCGTTAACCATTCCAATGTTGACAGAGTCTACAATGTTGGGGTTAATATTGCCGGCTTTGAATGCATCTTTGGCTGCTGTCGCTACCAGGTCTGACGGGTGGATATCTTTGAGACCACCCCCCAAGCGACCAAAGGGGGTGCGTTTAGCGGCTACTATGAAAATTCCTGAAAAACGCAGTGATAATAAAGCATTTGTGAAATGATCTTATAGTTGCTTAAATAATGAATTCTCAGATAGTATACTTAGTTGTCTATATCAAAAATTAAGTATCATTGCCTTATGAACTTACTTAGGTAAATAAAATTATATACTTACTAGGCACCTTTGTACCCTACTTAATTAAACCACTCGTTTTAGGTTATTCAATGTTAGAGACAGCCAATCAACTAAGTCATAATAACACTTTTATATCTTTTTTAAAGCAAGTAGGTATCACCTACCTAGCAAGCGGTAATTAACCGTGTGTTAATACTACAACTAGAAATGTATCTACTTGCATACGTTATCATTAATTGAAAGCCTTTTTACTTGTCTAAATCACCACAGTAAACGATTTCACGATTAACACACAAGCGCGCAAATAGTCGGCATAAAATTCCACTACAACGTACATATTTCACACGAAACAATTAACTTTTACCTAACCACAATCTTAGTTTATGTATTTTAAGTAAAAATAAACTTACCTTTACTAATAGCAACAGACATTGTTCACAGATAAACTTTATATTTGTGCAAAATTAGCCAAGTGTTTAATACGTCAGCCCGCCAACCGGTCTTCACGATTTATGATAATGTTTATCAAGCTAGCCGCGACCGTGGGCTTTGGTGGACCGTGTTACGATGGACTAAAGTTCATTTAGATACGAAGCATTTAACACATTTTACTTCTATGGTTATGTCTATGTCATCATCTATACCAGTTCATTGATCTAAACAAAACTAAACTCTGAAACGTTAAGTAAATTAAACAAGTGGTAATAAGTTTTCTACATGCAATATCTAACTTCAACAAAATACTTGTGTATTTTCTATTTAGCATTCTGTAATTTTAAATTTCTGTAGTGCAAAGCTATTGTACCTAGGTACTTTGCTTAGGTACTATTATTAATGTATGATTCTCTATATTACGTATACCTACGGACTTCAGTCTGAAATGGATGAATTTTATTTTAATACGAGATTCTTTTATTGCAATGAAAGTTACCTACAATCAAACACTAAAATAACTTCAAAGGTTTTTTCCCGTGATTTTGTACGAATAAATAGGTACCTAGGTAGGTATATTATATAGGTATTTTCAAACCCTGTAGATAATACTTAAATAATATATCCCTGTGGAATAGTTTATCGACAAGCGTTTTTTTTCTAGTAGGTACACACGGCAGCACATCAGGCTATACATATTGACCTTGACGTCGCCCTTATCTCGCTCCTAATAGCGCCAGTTTTCGTAGTGCAAATGAATAACCAAACGTGCTGCTATTGGTACCTTCCTAAGCAGGATCTGAGGATTAGGGACTATTCAGATAAGCATAGCATGTAATAAAATTGGTATAATGATAATATAATAAAGCTACATTTGGCAGTATCATTCACACTAGATACTTACCTACCTACCTTCCTATCTTAATCTTCAAACCAACTATGAAATAGATAGGTAAATAATTTAATTGTTATTTTATTTACAACCTATCAACAGGTGGTTATTTATAATTTTATCAAGTCACGACGACACGGTGATGTTGAGATAAAAAGAAAATACAGCTTTACTTTTGTAGAAAAACAACTTTTTATTGACTCTTAGATAATAAGGCCAACCTACGTAATACAATAGAAATAAAGATAGGTAACAATTATTATGTCTTACGATTACGACTTACATTACAATCACATTCTTTTTTAAATTATCGTAAAAAAAATACAAAATATGATTCCAAAAATAAATATGGGGTACATTTGATTTCTTTAATTCGTGCACTAAGCACGGCAGTGCGAAGGTCAAGTTCAATATTTTATTTAAAAAAAACCTTTACAAACTTGAAAGAAGGAGATGTAAATTTCATTCCTTTGCTTATGTTTATGAGGTCTTAAGAGACGGATACGTATTGCGGTGTGGTTAAACAGCTTCGACCATGAGAGCGATGCCCTGACCTCCTCCGATGCAAGCTGATCCAATCGCCCTCTTCAGACCGCGACGTCTGAAAAATATTTAGTAAATCAATTGAGTAATCTAAATAAAGTTCTCTATGAATTGTAAAAAACATTGCTTCCAAATTATATGATTGGAACGTAAAAAAGTTACTTCCAAATTATATGATTTGAATGACGACATTTTTTTTAGAATTTGTATGTAGATATGTATGTAAACTTTTTATTACAAATTCTTATAGACTAATACAGGGTGTAACAGAAAGGTGTAGTCATATTTCAGGATGGTGAACAGCCAATAAAACTGAACAACTTTCCCGAAAGATCCTAATTAAAATTTTTTTTAAAAATTTTTGGCCTTTCATACTAAACCTATCAGCCGATCGCACAAGTTGTATGGAGAGGCGAATTTTTTTTTTTGAGATTTTAAATAGGTTCCTTGGGTAATGTTGTTTAGTTTTATTGGCTGGTCACCATCCTGAAATATGACTACACCTTTCTGTTACACCCTGTATAAATGAAACATAGCTGTATGCGAAGGCGGTATTATCTCTGAATCCCTGAATTTCGTACGGGTTTCTCGGAAAAATTTGTTCAGTTCAAGAGAAAATTGGCGTCACGTCGTAATGTAACTGAATTTACATCGTATAATTTGCAGCAAAATTTTTGGGTAATTATTAAAAAAAAAATTCCATGCCTGGGAGTGAATAAAAAACTTAGAATGTTCCAGCTACCTACTCTTCCTAGGTATACAATAAAAGTCTGTAAGAGGAATACGAGGGTTTTACTGTATAGTGGGCGAAAGGCTGACCACCTCTCACCATTATGCAACTTGTTCCATCTGGTAACCCTCATTTGTGTCAAACGTGGCATCTAGTAGTTCTAGAATTACTGATGCTCTACCTACCCCGTTAGGGATTATGGGCGTGAGCGTATGTGTATTAAAAATTTGTATTGGGATTTGGTTGTAAGAGAAAGAAATAGAAGCATGATAAATGAGCTTACGAGTAGAAAATGAGAATGTAAATGTAACGACACATCATTGCGTATGTTTACCTGAGCTCATGCACCAAGTGCGCAGTGATGCGCGAGCCCGAGGCGGCGAGCGGGTGTCCGAGGGCAGTGGCGCCGCCGTTCACATTCAGCTTCTCCATGTCTAGCTTCAACGCCTTCGCGCACGACAGGGTTTGGGCGCAGAACGCCTCGTTAATCTGAACAAATTTATTATCCTACTGTAGTTTATATTTAAAAATAAGCGAAACTAGCGTAAAAATCATGTCTTTCATAGGTAATAATTGTTTTAATTAGATCAACCGTTGAAGCGCTCGTAGCCCAGTGACGCTCGCTTATCTGAACTGATCAGTGAGGTTAGCAACGTACACAGAGGCAGGGAACCCGACGGGTGACCGAAGTGACAATTTGTCACGAGCGTTTCCGTGCTTCGGGGGCATGTTAAGGCGGTCCCGGCTGTTGTCGATTGACTATAGTCGTTAAAAACCAAGTCAGAGGCCATTGTGCTGTTTGCAAATTCTGGCACCAGGGTTAACCAAGTTCGCCACACATTTGCCTATACCTAATTACCTACACGATAAGGAAGTAAGTTTGAAGAACGAAAGATCAAATAATTTACTTCATTGCAATAAGTACTTCCATCCACTCCGTATCTTATCGTGTAGGAATAATAAATGCAACAAAGTAGGTAATCGTCATTGCAGTAAATACCTATGATAATTAATAATTACAGATGACATGTTCTCGTTCATATACTTATGATCACATATTATTATTTAACCAGCATCTAAATGTGTTTCCAAATCGAATAAATATATTCGCAAGAAAGTAAATTCACCGAACCTACCGAAGTCCGACGCCAAACAGCTTGCTGGTTCCGTGCCTTTATAGGCATTTTCTGGGTTAACTCGCTCCATCGTCGACCTCATCTTTGACCTTATGGTCAAGATTGAGGTCAAGAGTTAACCCATCTTATAATAAAAAAATCGGTTCCGAATTCATCATTATGAAGTTCCAATAATTTTGTTTTACAAAAAAATACCGGTCTACTTCGGTGTCACTTTTTAATACCGATACTGCAATGCGTTCGATTCGATTGCTTTATAGACTGAATGGGGAATGCGGAATAAGTTCATGCAGCTCCACACCCACTTCCCGAAGTAACCATTTCTCTAATATACCTATCTAGTAATAGTAATCATTTTATTTATATATTCTTTATTGTACAAACACAGTAGAAAAATTTTACATAAAAAATAGTGTACAAAGGCGAGCCTATCTCTAGAAGAGATCTCTTCCAGCCAACCTAATTGGTGAGAAATAGTGTACGAGACGGGAAGAGAGAATTGCGCACAACGTAAGAAAATTTATTTATATTGTTTGCTGGTGGTAAAAGTTTATCATTTATTTTTGCACTTCTCGTCGCGGCATCCCTAAAGATTATCGCTAAGTAACTACTAACTTCAAATTATTGTGATAACGATTGATGGTATTTTAAACTATAAAAATTAAATCCACAATAAAAGTTTTATAAAGCCACAATAAAAGTAAAGTTACATCAACTTTTTTTTTGTAGATATCCAGATAGATACCTATAAACATGGAAGACACGGCAAAAAGTGCGAAAGTATATTACACATAGAATAGAAGGGCGGCCTACTAACCGCTCTCCCTGTTAGACTGTACAAAAGATATGTTACAAAATATACTGGACTATGATGTTTAGCTATACGCATATTTAATAACAAGCAAAACTAGCACCGTGTGGCGTTTTTGCCGTGTGGTGATCGGTTGAGAATAACACTATCCCATTTCTTTCCGTGGTTGACGTAAGAGGCGACTAAGGAAACACATATGAGACCTGCCTCCTTTTAATCCACCCCAGGCAACGACACCTCAATTTGTTCTGAATCTGAGGTGGCGTCCTATGGTCTCATGCGGTGTGGTTGGCTCTGTGAAG